>JAOXJM010000041.1:63984789-63997582 GCA_026413425.1 Tringa solitaria | reverse complement strand
CAAGATTATTGGTTTGTGGGCGGGTGTGATGTGGTGGGGTGTTGTGTGTGGGGTTGTTTTTGGTGTGGGGTTTGGTTGGTGGGTGCTTTTTTGTGTGGTGTTTGTGGGGTTTTTTGTTTGGTTGGTTGGGGTTTTTTTTGTTGTTTTTTTTTTTTTTTTCATGTGGTTGGACTTGATCTCAGAGGTCCCTTCCAACTATGGAGATTCTGTGGTACTGGCAGGTCCTGTGGCCCCATGGACAGAGGAGCCCATGCTGGAGCAGTTTGCTGGTAGGACTTGTGACCCCGTGAGGGACCCACGCCGGAGCAGTCTGTGAAGAACTGTGGGGAGGGCTGATGTTGGAGAAGTTTATGGAGGACTGCCTCCTGTGGAAGGGACCCCATGCTGGAGCAGGGGAAAAGTGTGAGGATGAAGGAGCAGCAGAGGCAATGTGTGATGAACTGACCACCCCCCGCCCCGTTCCTTGTCCCCCTGCACCGCTGTAGTGGAGTAGGTAGAGGAGTGGGAGTGTAGTTGAGCCTGGGAAGAAGGGAGGGGTAGGGGAAGGTGTTTTAAGATTCGTTTTTTATTTCTCAGTGCTCTAGTCTGACTTCTAATGGTCAATAAATTAAACTTATTTCCCTGAGTCTAGCCTGTCTTGTCTGTGATGGTAACTGGTGAGTGATCTCCCCATCCTTATATCAAACCACAAGCCTCTTGTTCTATTTTCTCTCCCCTGTCCAGCTGAGGTGGGGAGGGATAGAGTGGCTTTGGTGGGCACCTGGTGTCCAGTAGGGTCAACCTGCTACATTTCCTAAGTGAATGTGTTACATTATATTTATTTTGTATTTCTTCTGTCACCTATTTCTGGTGGGATCTAGCATGGACTCTTAAAGCAGCCTATGAAGTATTTTACTTAAGACTTAGGTTCTTGCCAACAAGCAGCATCTAAGTTCTTACTCAAAAGGATTCCCACTGCACAGATGCATCTAAAAGTTAATGCTTGTACCAAAAAACCCCTGATTCTTACACAAATTCCATCCCCCCTCAGTGCTTTAGCTGAGAGATGATACATGTAATGTTAAACAGCACGTCAATAGCAGAATCCTTGTACTGTAGGATTAACAAAACAGACTATCCTGACATCATACAGACAGATTTTACTTCTCAGGTTCAGCTGAGTATGTTCACAATATTCTTGTGTTGAATTGTTTGGCTTAACTCATCGAGTTGGAAGAATGTTGCAGTCACACCACGCAATACATTTTCCTCTAGTGCAAATGGACTGGTCTCAGAGGATTTACATCAGGAATGAATTTGGTTCAAGCACGTTAATAGTACTTTTTATTTGAAGATTCTTCTGCGTTTCAGTGATATTCTTTCCCTGAATTTTTGTCCTGTATTAGATTTGAAAGCTGTTTCTTTGTGTTCGCTCGTCGCGTGTCTTCCTTTAAGCTTTCTAACTCTGCCTTTCTAACTTGAGCCACCTTTTCAGGTTAAGGTGCTCCTTGCTCGAACTTGTGATACCTCATTTGTTTCATGGTGACTCTATTTAATGCCTGCTCTTGGGTGATCCCATCCACAAGAGCTGTGCTCTTGCAGGCTGTCAGGTACCACAGTGATAGGCACATGACAGATACCTGCACTGGGACCTGAGTGTGCGTTTTAATTATCTCAAAGTTTGTGATATACTGATGAACAAGTTGAACAGGGACTCAGCATTCCTCTTTTTTTCTTTTTTCTGCCATCCTTCTAGTTGAAAGGATGACTTACTGAATGACCTTCTGCTGTTTGAGAAGACAGGCTTTTTTGAAGGTACTGGGCACCGTACGCCACCTATCCAGTCTTCCTTGTAGTAAGTACATCTGAAAAACAGACTATTTTAGTTTGTGCTGTGGATTCTACGTTGTGGAAAGGGCAACAAAAATTCCTTACTTATTGGAAATGGCATGCATTATAATGGCATAAAGGGGAATAGGGGATTCTGAGTTTTTCCTGTGCAATTAAAAGCAAAATTCTGTTATGAGTTGAAACCAGACTTTTCTTTCCATTAGCTAGTTTTCTGGTGGCTTTTGTGTGTAGAGGGAGTTATTCAGCACTGCACAGATAACCTTTTTCTTTTTTCCCCTAAGAGAATGGTGATTGAATGCAGTAAATCCACCACAAAGCCCACAATGTCTGAAATAAACTTTACTTGCACCTGCCATCTTCTGTTCCAAATGCCATCTCTATTGAAACATTCCTCTGCATTCTGTATATAGCATCTTAACCAAGCTGAATTATTTCATCTGCCACAAAGGGATTAAACATGTCAACAGTAATTATCTTTGTCTTATTCTCTGGCAGCTGTTTTCCCTTAAATATGCTCAGAGGTTCATTATAACTTTCTCACTAAGTCTCTTGCTGCATAAATCTATCAAGGTATCATTTGCTGGCGTAGCAAGTGCTGACACATGTGTCCACTCATGCAAACAGAAGATGGTCAGGAGGTTTTTACTCATAAATTCTGGTCCGTGTTGTTCTAGTTAAAATCCCAGCTGAGTTTAGGCTCTGCTTGGAAGGCTGTTAGGTTGCTGCTGGGAAGTGATTCTAACCTATGAGAGGACTGAGATTTTTGTAAAGTTCTGTGTTGCTAATAGAAAATACCTTAGTGCTTTAAATTCTAAAGGCAGTTGAGCTATACTTTTAACTAGGAGGACTGGCAGATGTGGGTGAAGAGAGCAAGCAAGAAGAACGGCTCAATTGATCCTTAGGTTTCATAGACTTTTCAAGGCTCTACCATGTCCCAGCAATGGACACCTGAGACCTGTATATTTCAGTTTATAAAATAACTGACAAATATTTTGTCTACAAAATATGTTGTTATTTTTCAAAAGCTATTTGTGATTCTTATTGTTAAAATAGGTTTAATTTCATGTTGTGATTAGCAATTTTTGTCACTTAAAATGACTGTAAAATGTCATTTTTCAAAGCCTTACAATGAAGGTTTTCATTAAAATATCACAGAAGTCAAGAGAAATGAAAAATTTTTTTAATACCAATTTTTTAAGGGTAGGGTTTTTTCCAAAAGATTAAAGTCCTGTTTCACTCCTGAAATATTTTTATTGGAAAAAAAGGTATGTAGTCAAATATACATTAACCTAGAACCGTATGAGAAAATAACTAAGGGTCCTCTATTATTAAGGGGAACTTGTGTTTATCGCCTTTCCACTGTATTCCTGCTGAAAGCCTGGCAATTAAGGCTAATAACTTGACAAATAGATTTAGGGCGCTCTCTGGGCATTATAATATTCCAGATGAGGTTGGCATAGAGAGTGCAATGCAGTAATACTTGTGCTCCAAGATGATAAATACACATTGTGGTGTGCCCATCAAAATAAAATCCAGTTTGCTTTGCTTGGCAGCCTCATCAGTTCTTCACAGAAACGATAATTCTCTGAGGATATTTTCTTGTGAAGATACAAAGGGGGGAAAAAAAAAAAGAAAAAAGAAATTTCAATGTGTTTGAATATTCATTTCTTTGCTATCATGTTGGGTTTTGTTTCCTCCCCCTTCGGAGAATGCAGGAAAATGTGTGGTGCTCTAACAAAGAGCATTTTTTCTTCCGAATAATCTGACACGGGGAAAATTTTGCATCCAGTGAAGATTATGATTAACTGGGGTTTTCACTGTGAATTCCCTCCTGGCTGTACTCCAGAACTTGGCCTGTCAGTCAGGTACGTGCCATTTGCAGAGTTTGCTCCTTTTTCCCCTGAAGGGCCCGATACAGTGTTTAGCCAGGACGGAGAGTTGTCCATTAAAATGACAGGGGCCAGGAAAGACACTGGGCAGGTTGCCCTGGTGAGATGAAGCGTAATAGGCTGTTAACAGTCACATAGACACCTTTTGCAAGGGCCATTTATCCCTCAGGAAGCTTGCTCTGCGTCCTCTCAAGTGAGGGACACCTCTTTGTTGTTAGCTTTAAAAAGGGATGTCTCCTCTTTAGAGAACTTTGCCATGTGAAACGATGTTCAGCGGTGTGTCCGGCAGGTCCAGCCCCTCCATGGTGGTGGTGGTGGGGGAGACCGTGAGTGAAAGTTTGTCAATAGGGTGGGACGGCAACCACTTGGGTTTGCACCTATTTGCTATTAGCCTTTCTTGTCTGAATTATAGGAGCATTCAAGAGCGCCATCTGAAACAAAGACTCTATTTTGATATTCTGTTCACAACCACAAAATACACAAGGAAGAATTTTCCAGAAATTAATTAGGGTTCTTGTTTGAAAACTGGGCTCAGATTTTGCTAAAATCCTTGCTCAACTCATAGTTATTGTGGACTTTAGTTCCCTCTAGCCGAGCCCATTCCACCTTCCTCAGGCACCCAAAGGATTGCCTCTGGCTATGCCTGGGGTTATTTTAAATTTTCTGCATGATGAATATTCTAGATAAGCAAACATTTATTGGGCCTCAGACTGAAAAAGAACTAGAATCTGTCATAGCACATTCATCTCCGAGAAGGTACTCCCGGTGTCGCCAGTGAATATTTCACACACAATACCTGTATATTGTTTGGTGTAGGGCAAGAATGGCAGGTGGATACCCTCACTTTTCAATTGCAATGTCTTTCTTTCTCTGGCCTGATAAAAAGTCAGTTATGCTCTGTGAGTGAAAGAGCTTCAACAGAAGAATTGGGAACGTTCTCCTAGTGGCTAAGGTGACGGTTAGGCGATAGGACAGAGAAGTTCCAATCTCCCTGTGTAGAGAAGAACTTCAAGTTTCCTCCCCTACTAGGGAGGACTTCCAGATGAATTTTGTAGGTTGAAGCAGAGGTAGTTACTTAATTCTGGAAGATGGTGTAGACTAAAAAATCCTGAGGGGAAGAAGGTGCTACTTATCAAAATTACAGAGGCCTGAGAGGGGTGAGGATGAAGCTTGTTGAATATGTTAACTGCTCAGCTTTTCCCTGTCTCTTGAGTTTGTAGGAGCAAGAATGTAGAATCATAGAATAGTTTGAGTTGGAAAGGACCTTTAAAGGTCATCTCTTCCATCAATGAGCAAGGACATCTTCAACCAGATCAGGTTGCTCAGAGCCCCATCCAACCCAGCCTTGAATGTCTCCGGGGATGGGGCACCTACCACCTCTCTGGGCAACCTGGGCCAGCGTCTCACCACTCCATGTAAAACATTTCTCCCTTACATCTAATATGTCCCCTTTATGCATTTAGCCAGCATATCCATTGATTTCTTAGCATAGTCAAATTGCTGTTTTTATAATAAGGTGAAATCTGCCATGTTTTTTGTCTAGAGGAGGGGGGAAAAAGGCAAGGTTCAGACACACCTCTCTCTTCTCCATCCCCCCCCCCCAGATTCAAGAGATCGATGGAAAAATAGAAAAGCCAGCACCACTGCTGTTTTTTCATTCCCTTCTCAAAAGCTGGCTTTCCTATGGAAAAATAAATGATTAAAGAGAGACACTACCAGGTAAGTAAGGTTCAATATTTTTCCTTTAGAAACTACAGTATGCACAAACTAGCATTGACAGATGAGTTGTAAGCAATTAAATAGATGAATCAAAACCAAGGTTATGTCCTGGTTTGAATGGGAGATTTGGATGGACTCAGAAAGCAGGGTCAGCTTCATTCCATTATGGCAAGACAAAAGCTCCCTATTCTGGGAATACTGGCATTGTCATGAACAGACGGGAGATGCGGCTCACGAAGAAAATGGAGTCGGATGCTGGAGAGGGGATTGGCAGGGAAAACTACTGTTTATATCAGAAAAGACAGGATGGAGGCATGTGTGTACCAAAAGCCAGACCTCTCTGCAATGACCTTGGCAGCGGCATGAGTAGTGCACTAAGTGGCCTTCATACATGGGCCAGATTGCTCTTGAAAATTTTGTTTTCCTTCACGTAATTGCTTGAACGAGGCTGAGGAGGTACAAAGCAAGTTCTCTGCTCTTGACGTGGGGACGGTTTGCTGGGATGATTGACAGTATATTGGGTTGGAGATAAGCATGTTTCTCCAGTTGTTTGCAGAAAGTCCTGCCTCATGTTAAGTCATTTCTCTCTGTAATCAGTGAACCATGGATCAAGATAAACACTTGTGCAGAGTCAATAAACCTAATTTTTATTTTTATAATTAAATCTTAAGAGGCACCTGATTTTGCATTGAATCAAGACTATAATTTCAGCAGTAAACATCTGATATTTTATTGTAATGAAGAAGCTAAGAATGAATAGAGCCACGTTTTTGATTAATTAGAATTTTGTTGCCAAGGAATTAATCTGTTTTCCCTTCTCTGTGCAAAAAAAAAAAATCCACCCTCTCTAAAATGAGTTTCTCAGCAGGCTTAATTATAGAAATGTTGAGTGAACTCCAGCAGCAGATATATTTCAACATTTCTTTGTTTTCCTGGATTAAGGGGGCAAATGGGAGAAAATAAATGATGGTTAAATACTGAATATGGTTATTATTTTTCCTGAACATAAAGTAAGAGAAAAGCTAGCTCTGGACCCACAACTTCCTGGCCACTAGCTATTTCTGGGTGAGACAAGAGCGAGCTTAACTCAGACCTGTATTCACGTAGCTGTGGCTCCAGGGTAGAAGTCTGTGCTAGTTAGCTGCTACTCTATCAACTGGGGAGTTGCTGTAGTAATACCTTACACGACTACGCTTCCTTAGGTGATCCTTTGGACTGATTCCCATCTTCCGAGGCAATGGGGGGGGGTGTGATGCTAACAGAATTGACAAGCCCAAAAAATTGATTTAACTTTACTGCAGTAAACTTTACTGAATTACTTGCGATTTACAGATGTGCACATGGCAAACTAGCATGTAATTTCCGCGGGTATGAATAAATAGATCGACCACTTACTATTTTAAAAGGTTGCTTTCTGTCATTGCTTATGGCAGCAGGGGATGCATTTAATTTCTTCCAAGTTTAAAGGAAGAAATGCTTTTTTCTTTGCTGAGAAAAGCTACCACAGTTAAGTGATTTGTAATAAGAAACGTGTCAGTTGCCATATTCCTGCTTTAATATATCTCTTTAGGATGCAGAAGGCTATGTTCAAAATCATGAAAATCAGACAGCATTAGAAAATTCAAAAGGATACTGTCTCTGTATCAGAAGCGGGGATCCAAATGCTGCAGTTCAGGCTCATCAATATTGGTAAGTGTTTTAGATGTGAGTAATTGAAACTTGCTGCTACTGTGTGCTTCTAGCAAAGTGTGAAATTGAGAAACCAGAAGACAATACCCAAATGCATGGATGCATGACTTCAGTTTGAGTGCTTTCCTTGTGGGTGACTAAAGTATTTTATTGTCTAGTTAACTCAGAGCAAAGAGTACAGAAACACTGTGGGATGAGAACACCTTGGGTCCTAAACTTCACTTCTTTATTTTACTGTCAGAAAAAAAAAAATAAAAAAAATCCCCAAACCCCTGGGTACGCCTGATTATTGGCATAATAAACAGTTAGGTCTTGCTATTAGCAAAGTTGAAACTGTGCTGATGATATTTTTGAATTACTTTATCTGGAAGAGATGTAATGTAACTTTTCTTGTATGAGTGATGACATATATGGATTAAAAACTCGAATAAAATGATCTGGGCTAATCCCTGAGAAAGTGTTTGTGGTTAAATGAGGACTGGGTTATTTCATTCTCCAGCTCATGCTCAGCAGTGGCTGGAGGAACTTCTTTCTGGAAATTATATCCTGTATTAATCATCTCAATTGTAAGGAGGGAGATGAAGAAGGAGGAGTCCCTTGTCCCTTTAAAAGCCATTTAAAATAGTACTAAAAGAGTTTTCTCAATAAACTGAGTTCCTGTCAATGGGAGATTCATTCTTGTGCACTAGATTCTTAAATACTGGATGGAAAATCTAGTATCTGTATTAAAAGTCAATAGTCTGTTTTGTGTTAGCAAGGTGTGTATATAATGGCTCAAAAAATGGAAACTGTTTCCTGAAAATGACTGCAGAGCCCTTTATAATTGGAAAAATCAGTTCAGCAGTCATATGCCAGCATGCCAAAAGAGGGGGAGAATGAAGAGAGGGCATGGCCGAGCTGGGTTGTATTTGATCTTCCAGTTATTCAAGGCAGAAGACTCTGAATATAGCAACTTGGTAAAAAGTTACACTGAAAAAGACAATTTATAGCTTGCCTATTTGAGCAAGCAGCCTATGGTATATTTTGAGCTACAAATTTTTGTGTAAACCCAACTTTGTGTCCTTCTAGGATAGGCATTGCTGTTTTTCCCTTTCTGGTTAGCTACATTTATGTCTCATGAAGCAGCGAACAAATGTTATTTAAATTGAATAATATTTAACTTTCTCTCTCTATATATATTTATCTCTTACATTAATTACTTTTTAAGAGAGAAACGTACATGTACTAGAAATTGCAGCCAAAGAGTCTTTTCACTATAAGAGGAAGTTATTAAAACAGTGAATTAAAATTTCTTCATGCTTCATCTCTGGAGAGTGAGTCAGCTGAAAATTCAGGTATCCCACTCAAATCCATAGTCTGCCTTAAGTTGGAAACCTTGTCAATACCTGGTTATGAAGCGAAACAAACAGCGGGTTGAGCCTGACTGACTGTTAACTCATGGATATATTCTGCTTTCTTGCTTGCTCTGACTAGTGTCTTATTCTTTAAACATTGCTGAAAACACCACTGTGACTGTTGTTATAGGAGTTATGTTATGAAAGAATGACAGATTGTGGATGAGGAGGACCTATTTCATAAAACACTTCCCTTCTATCTTCTCTTCTGTAAAACAATTTGGTAAAAATACCGAATTTTTCCTAGTACTAGTAAGAAAATCTGTAAAGCAAAGGAATGCTTTGACTCCAGACAGTTGCATTTTATCTACCAACCCTCAAAATACAAAAAAAAAGATATTAGAAGCTTGAACTGGTATCCCTTCCTGCTTGCTAACAAATCTGCTTCTTTCCCACTTTCCTCATAGATATGGGCTTTAACCTTTCCAGTGTTAATACTGAAACTGCTATTTTTGGTTTAAAAAAAAAAAGACACTGTCAGTGTATTAGAGCGTAAAAGTATCATTTAATTTCACAGTCTACCTCCTTAAAAGGTTGTCACAGCAGCAGTAAACCAAAGGTTAGTTAAAAGCCATGACAAAATTGCAATTTTATTCTTAACATTCCTACATATAAGAAAACAAGTGACACAAGATTTCCACCCCACTGAAAATTCCTCCTCTCTTACATCTTCTTAACTGACACTTAGTGCTTGGATAATAGTGAGAACATAGGAAAAAAGGTTATAGCTTTATGTTAGTGACACTAGAGTAATGGCTGAAGAGGTGCTTTCATTCCAAGCCTTCATTTTCAGGCACTTACAGCTTTCTGAATATATTACCCTTTTGGCTCCTATTACGCATGCTTGCTTTCATCCCCAAAGGTGGTATGTGGCTTTTTGTTTAGTCTTTTTCTTCATTCTTTCATTACATTTTTCTTGGCTATTTATTTGCTACCTAAATATGTGGAAAAGTATCTTCATTATTTCGTCAATAGTTCATTGGTGTTGGTCCTTCTGAAGAACACATGCCTTTGATACAGTGGAGGAACTTTCTTTTATAGGTAACTATTCAAAGTTCTTCAAACCTACCTCCTCTGTTTTGGTTTTTACTTTTTGAAAGAACCAGGGAATTCTTCCTTAAAAAAGAATCCTAAAGTGTGATATCGTGCTTAAAAATGTAACTATGTAGTAGCTTATTCATGAAATTACCTGTGTGAATAGTAGCTAGGCATATCTGAGTAATAAGAATAGATGATTTCTGGTGGTTTAGAGCAGGATTCCAATCTCCTTTATGATATGGTGGGAAGAAAGCGTCTGTTTCACCAATGAAAGCTGAAAGTAAAAGCCAGAGTTCATACACAGTTAGGAAAGTTTTGACTTTCCTAACACTCACAGACAATAAGCCCCCCTTTGCTTATGTACAGTTTAAATTGGTGGACTTGATGTGGGAAAATGATGAGGAACTGGGAAAGTCAAATCCACTGCTATGGCTTCCCGATGGAGCCCCTCACTGTCAGTCCACAACAATAATAATTTCACTCTCTCGGCTTTCAGCGTAAATGGATTAACTCAAAAGATGGATTAACATTGAGGGTTTTGTGTTTCAGTGAGAAACTACTGAGTGCCTGTGAACATGCACAAAAGGAATGAAAGATCAGCAAAAAGAACCAAAGATCATTAAAAACAAACAAACCCCAAGTCCTGGGTGGGAAGTTTCTCTAACACGACTCGTCTACAGTCATTCTTAAGTTACTTAAGATGGTGAATGCTGTTTATTTGAGAGACCATATAGGCACTTTATTATGTTTTTAAGTACTGTTAGCTGCAGATCCAAAGATGTATCAATATTGTTCATTGTAATTCTGAAACAAAAGGAGTTTTGTAAAGAAAAAGCCTCTGTAGAAAGTAAATGGTTAATATGTGCACTATCTTTGTTCCCAGGGCCAACTTTGCTGTAGTGTTTGACCCAGCTGGTACTGGTAATAGCATCTTGCAGTAACACACACAAAGTGTATCCCAGCAAGGTTTCCTCCTTACCCTCAAGGTCTCTTTGAGGTCATAATTTCACAGTATAAATGGTCCTGGCAATACTGGCTGCTGAATATGGACTGGGGATATGTTTGGGTTTGTTTTTTTTCCTTGCTTTTTTTAAAAATAAACATGGAAAGATTTCAGAATTCCTGTATCTCTGACAATGACCTTTTACTGAAAAGATAGAGCCTCCGATGAAGGACGTAAACTGATATTAAGTTTACAGAAATACTGTCTTGTTTTTCAAATCTACCATAGGGCATCATAAGGAGAGGCAGGTCAGGGAAGATCCAAGGCTGTGTAGCACTGCATGCTGTGAGCAAAAATTCTGCAGTCCTAAACCTAAACATCCCATCCGACTGCCGCTAAATACAAGTGTCTTTTTTGGAACAAGGGTTAGTTATGGTGGAGATGGCATAAGAACGTGATGGCCTTGAAAAGATGAGGTTTTTTTTTTCTAAAAGGAAATATTAAGTGTGAGTCTAAAGCATAGTTCCATCCTTTCTCTTCCTTCTCCATCTTTTTTACCCCTCTCCCCTCCCTCAAATCTCTCACAATAGCTTGGTCAACAGCATTTTCTTGCTTCATTGGTTTTCAAAAGGACTTGCTGTTCCCTGCTGTTAGATTATTTCCATAAGACTGTCTCAGGTCAATAGTCATAATATTCTTTGCTCAACTCCCTCTTTCCCCAACCCACACAGAAAAAAAAAAAAAGCATTAAAAATAAAAATTTGGGAAGTGGGGAAAGAGAAGCATGTTTTATTCCAGATCCAGAGTATTTTTGGTATGGAACCTTCTTTTCCTTTACAAGTACCTGATCTCTGCACACCATTCCCATAGAGAAATTCTCCTACAAGGCATAAGTAGTAGCAGCTAGGTTTCAGGTGAAATTACAAAAAAATATAGGGACCTATTATTGGTATTCATTTTAACGCAATTTTCAAAAAAAAAAAAGATTACTTGCTCCAAGAAGTCTAGAAGACATTGAATGTAAAGAAAAAATTAGCCAAAGTAAACATGATCCAGCTGTGGTTACCTTGGATATTGGTTCTTTAGGTCTTGTTTCTACACTTCTTCAGCTTTATGGTTTTATTGGTTTATAAATGGTTTATAAAAAGGTAGAAAGATGTTCACCAAGTTACCACCACGCTGATGCCTGGTGGCTCATCTGCAGCAGCGGGGCTGGCTCAGGCTGGTTCTTGCCTGGCTGGTTCAGGGCTTGTAACTGCTCAATGTACGAAGGTGTTGGGTGCAGACTTAGCAGCTGTGCTTCGTCTGCAACTGTTCTTCCCACTGTCTTCTCCTCCCCCTGAAAATATTTTATGTATTTAAAGATGTCAGGTTAGGACTGTCAATATGAAATAAACTTACCAGGTTTGTTTTGCGCTCCGGTAAATTTTGGCTAATGTTAGGATGGATTTTAATTCTCGGTAACTGCTTGAACTGATTAAATTAGCATGGGAGCAGATTCTTGCAAATGAAGTAAACACAGTTCCTGTTAACCTCAATGAAAATTTGTCTGTGTGGTGTTTGAATCGGACATTATGTGATAACTAGTAACTGATGATAGTTTTACAGTATACAAAATGGGGAGAGGCCATAGCAAGTTGATTTGAAAAGAGCAGAAGTGAACAAGAAGACAACTTAATATTGTGCAGACTTGTCTTGAGAGGAAACACATTTCCTTTATTCCTCATGGGATTTTTGTAAATCTGATTAAAATTCTCTTTGATGTGCATCTAACCTTGCTGTTATTTATACGTGCCGTTGTCGGGTCACACAGTCAGCCAGTGGCACCTCGCTGAGATGCTGAACATCATGGTTTGGAACAAGAACCATCTGAATTCTAATCTTAATCTTATTCTTTCTTAAATTTGCTTGGCCAGTTTGGGGCACCAAAGACAGCAGAGGAACTTTGATTGTCAATTGTATTTGAATTAGTACTTGGCACAGTAGTTAGTACGCTAGTGTCAGTGTCATGGAAAGAATCAAATGATAATAGAACATTAGCACTCTGAGTGAATAATGCAAGAAAGCCAATCCATGTTCATCAGCTCCCTAAAAGTATAAGTTAACAGTGATGCCAATTTTAGTCATAAATGAATGGAAGCATAAACTATAGAGTTAGAGCTTGATTTTGAATGTGTGACACAAGATAAGGTATTAGTTACTGTTTTTAATCTGGAATTCTGATCTTCCCGGTATCTCCCTCCCCGCCCCGCGGGATCCAGCGCTCCGTTCGCCGGGAGACCCGCGGGCGC
>JAOXJM010000041.1:63941859-63972043 GCA_026413425.1 Tringa solitaria | reverse complement strand
CCCCCCCCCCCCCCCCCCCCCCCTTTCAGTTGGGGACCCGACGGGCTGAGCCCCCGGCGGGGGTGGGAGCCGCTCCCATCCTGCCGTTTGCCACCGGGCGGGGGTTGCTGCTGTGAGTCTTGATTATCATCACTATTATTTTATATATATATTTTTTTAATTGTCTGCTGGGGCAGAGAGAGGTGCTGACCCCCCCCGATCCCCCCGGGGAGCCCAGGCCAGCCGCGGGTGCGGGTGTCCCCGCGGGGTTTGGTCTCTCGCCCCGGGCTGTGTTAGGGACCGGGGGAACTCACCGCTCCGCTCTTATTTCTCGCTGAAAAAAAAAACCCACCCCAAAACTAAACAAAAACCCCCAAAAGCCAAACTTGTGGAGAAATACCCGCGGGTCTATTCCAGTTTGTTTCTTTGGTCTGAAACGTAACGTGTTTCAGGAATGAAAAATTTCCGATGCTGTGAGATTGCTTAATTTTTTTTTTTTTTTTGGGGGGGGGGACAGGGGGAAGTTGTATTTATCTATTTATTTGCTTGTAATGAAAAAACAGCACCCGGGAGGTGTTGTTGGGGTGCTGGTTACCTAGTGAAATATTTCTGAATGGCTTTTTGTGCAGATGTGGGTCCTTTTGGGTCTCTATGTGAAGGATGGACCCTGGTAGGACGTACTCAGCTATGGCCGTTAAGGCTTAAATCGAAGAATATTAATTAATCTGAGGGTTACCGAAATCAGTTGTGTGCTTGAGCCGTGGTCAGGTTAAAGGCTCTGGGCTCTTAAAGGTGTTTTCTCGGGGAGGTTTCACCCTACATAAACCCAACGGGGTCCAGAGCCTGACTGGGGCCTCTGGATGTTGCAGGGGTAGGAGAATGGGACAGCGGAGATTCTTGGTCGCTTGGCAATTTGTTGGTTTTAGTGTCACTGATGGCCATGTGGTGATTCCCCTAGCAAGCCTTACTTTTTCCTTCTTAAAGTTTCTATTTTGTTTTTAATGCCAATTTTCTGCTAACAAATCCACCCAGCGGTTGGGTGTGCACAGAGATAAAAAGTGAACCTTCATTTTGTTGGAGGAAATAAGAATAAATTCAATTTAGGTACTTAAAATGTTTTGGTTTGTGGTTGATTTGAATTAAGTGGTTCTTCAAGCTTCAGGGTAAGGTGGTTTTTTTCCTTGTTAATATATATTTTTTCTTTTTTAATATGAAGCTTAATGTAGCTAACTCATGCAGTGACACTAAATATCCATTAATGCATGCTGTAAGGTTACAGGCATATACTAAGTACCATATACAAATAGAAATTGCACGTTTCCCCAGAGAGTCTGCCAGCTTCCATGATGGTTAAAGACATAACATTGAAAGCACAGGAACTTCCAGAGACTGCACTTTTTCTTTTTTTCTTTTTTTTTTTTTTTCTGGTTCAGGGGACCTTTCGTGCAGAGCGTGACGTTGTCCTTAGTTGCACTGGTTATGTCATGCTATTCCAGCATGGCATTACACGATGTGACTGATGCAGTCTCATGTGTCACATCACAGAGAAATCACTGGAGGGAAAAGTTTTCATCGGTGGGACTTAAGGATACTTATAAAAGTTGGGTTTTTTTTTTTTATTCTGCATATTTGTTGCTAAGGTCAAAGGCCCTTTACTGCCTTCACACTACCTGCTTGATTTGTGTGGCTATCAGCAGGTGTGAAACCACAAATCAGGAGGAGATTGTGGTTCAAAATAAAACGTGCAACCTCTTGTTTCTCTATAAAACGGGTTGGATGTGGGTTTTTTTAGATGATTTTTGAATGGCAAAGCATGGCAGCGTCGCTGCGGTTGGTCATATTCTTTCCTGTACTCTGCAGAAGATAAAGAATGGGATTAATGACCTACTGCTTCGTGGTGAGGAGTGCTAAAAGAGCTTTGGAAGCAATAGGCAAAAGCAGTATTTCTGCATGTTGTCTTGCAGTTTTTGCCTTGGAATAACAAGGAACCTCGGCATGTAGATCAAACCGCATGCATTTGACCAATAATCCGCCTTATACCCAATTTGGAACATTTGATTTGGGTATTCGAGTAATACTGAAGCTTTGTAGAAAGATCCACGTAGGGTACAGAAATCCAGTTTCTGCTATGTTTAGAGAAAACCTATTTTTCATGCTACCCCTCTTTTAGTGATGGGAGAATGTCTGATCATTAGGATGATTTTCTTTATTATTGTTTTTTGTTGACGTAGGACTCTTAGGTTTGGATTTTTTGGGTGCTTGTCTTCTGAGCAGAGCTTGTATCGACAACGTGCAGCTAAATATGTGGTCTTAGACTGCGCTCAGCTAAGGTTGCTGAAATTGATTGAAGCTTTAGCCTTTTCAGATATGGAATCCTACTTAATAAATGTGCTTTTTCTGCTGCCTGTGTATTGAAGCCTGCCGATATTGATCCTACGTTACAAATTAACTCAGGAAGCGATTTGTCTCTGTTGTAGTAAACTTGTGCTTCCCAGTGCAGAAAGTACAATATTTGAAGGTGGCTGAGTTGCTAACCTGCGATTTCAGGTGCCACATTCTTTTGCAAGTAATAGTATAATGGTGTTCATTCACGTGTTCTCGTGCCCAGGATTTTGGGAGGTGGCAAACAATAACCTTATAAACTGTGGAGGAAGATCACTGGGTAAGAAACCCCAGAAGACTAATGAATGTGGCTTTAGATCCGGAACTGGTGTCCTGGAAGGCTGAATTTTGAGTTGATCCTTGCAGGCTTCCGTCAGCGTGGCATCTGCTGAGCAATGCTGTTATTCTGGGGTGTTTTTAGGCAAGAAGCTCCAAAGGCAAGGTAACACACTAAACAGGCATCAGAGCATTTTGAGAGGCTTGGGTGAAGAGCGTTATATGTACAAAATATGTAATTATCCTATCAGTTCTGACTTGCAGCTCCTGGTGGTAGGCAAAGAATATCAGTAGCTATGTTTTCTTTAAAGATGGTAAAAACTGTGTGGTTTGTTTTTTTTTTTCCCCCTCCTTTTTAGGTATTTGTTTGAATACATAGAAGAAGATGACAAGCTTGCGTGGATGATTTTACGTAATTAACACCTGCTAGATTTGCAAAAGGCAATTATCGTTGTGAAGTGTTTACACTGATTTATGGGAGGAAGGTGGCCCAGGAGAGGGATGCTGATGATATCAACACAGTGGATTAAATGCACATTTACACCTTTATTGACATATAAATTATCTGTGCCAGGAATGCACTGAAAAGGCTGCCGATGGAGCAATAATGTGGCACAAACTACTGGGTTTGGATTCGGCTCTGTCATCCTTCTGTAATGCACGTCAACGGAAACCTTCATCTGAGCTAAAATAGGATATAGAGGCTCACAGAATGGCTGCTTGTTGAGAGAATGAGCAGTGATGGCAAACAAGACTTTAGAAGGATAATAAAAAACATGAACGAGGTTTGAAGGCGTTCTCTTGCTTTTTTTTAAATTATTTTTTTCAGATTTTTTGTTGTTTGTTCGTACTATGGATTTTTAGGGAAAGCTTAAAGAGGCCGGAAGAGGCTTTGTAGCTGGGAAATGGAACCTGGCTCTGAATCCAGCCAACATCAGAAAAGAAAGTCTGTGACACATGGACTGGAAGATCAAAAAAGGGTAAGTGACAAAAGGCGGGTGCACTTTCTGTTTAAATTGCTGGATGAGATACAAGTGGCAGAAGAGCTCTGCGTAACTCTTTTTTATCAATTGCAGTTGCTGCTTGCTGTGGTTAGCCAACTGTAGATCTCTTCTCCTGATTATATATTTTTAAAAAAATGTTTGTGTTTCTCTTCAGGCTTGTTCCAATGTATGGAGCAAAGAGCCGAGGGAAGGGAAAATTGTAATATGAGTGAAAGAAGGGGAAAACATTCCAGATTTTGAATAGTTGTTGAAAAGATTCAGAGTGTAAATGAAGTTTACTGACTCTTACTGAGTCTGGTCAGATTATTGATTTATTGTAATTCTAACTTTTTTTATTGATATCATCAGAGAGGTTTAAAATTTGCTTTCTTGGGATTTGGTGATTAAATTTGCTGAAAATGTTGTACACTTGTCAGTGTCCTTGTTGTCCTTATAGCAGCGTTCACATTTTACTGTAGTTTCCAGATGTGACTTTGAGTTGAACCAAGATAAAATGCACGGTGGAATGTGCTTCATGTCAGCTGGTGGACCTTGTTTTGTACAAGTGCTTTGAGGAAGCTCTGTTGTGTCGAGGTAGTTTAGTGTTATTTAATATTAATGGATTGGCGCGTTAAGCTGACCTAAATGGAGTTGCCGTCTCGGAGAAACTGTACCTTGTGAACAATTGAGACTTTAAAGTTTGTTTTCTCGGCACCAGTCAAGCAAACTGTAAAAGTTGACATGTTTCTACTGTATAAATCATTTATATCGTTTTCCACGCGGATCTGATGGGTGATAGAAGACACTGTGTGTTCAGCTTTGTGTGGAGAGCTCCTTTTTCCCGTAGCTTTTACATGTGATTTTTATTTCAGTTGAAAAGTGAGTTGGGATAAAAAAATGACCGTCAGCTATTATTTTGCTGTTCAACAGCACTGTCTAATTTCAGAGAGAGGGAGGTTTGTGTCACAATTTCATCAAGTCTGCTGAAAAATGAAAGTGGTTTCCCTGTCACCCCATTAGAAATCTAAGCAGCCTGGAAAACTTTCAGAAATTGGATAAAATACAGCTGTTTCCTTAGAAGTGACATTTAGGGAACACTTATTTGGGGAACCAAATAGAAGTCTTAAATGTATTTTAATCGCACCAAGCATGATCTATTAACTGATAAGCTGCCAAGGTCTTCATTCTTTATTTCAAGGAAGCGTTTTGGGGCTGCAGTAAATCAATAAGGGCTGAAATGAAATCCTTCTATTGACTTAATTTCTAGAGGCTGCTAGTACCCTTTTTTTCTCCTTAAGTATACAACATTATACTGCATATAGGGTATGATGGAAAAAACATTTGGGACCTGTGACACCAAACTATACTATAATTGTTGCGATGCACCAAAATTAATATGCAATTATGGCTGTCTCTCCTTGCTGATAGGTATAGAAGCCTACATCTCCCATCTGCTCCTGGCTCTGGGTATTTGGTGCACATGTAGTATGGGGCCTCTGAATGTATAATATAACCCCAAGTGAGGCTCAGTGGCAGCTGGGATAACATCAATTGGTCATGCTTTGCTGACATTCATTTTAACTTGAACTCTAGCCGTCATGGAGATTATTAAATTTATAATGATATATGTAAGATCCATTTTAATGACTCTGCATGCTTGGGTGATCTCTCTCACTTCTGTTTGCAAAACAAGTCTTAATAGAGTATTACGTTTCATTTCCTACAGAATTTTCCAGGGAAAGGTTGCTGAAGAGAGCTTTGTTTAGACTTACATGTACTGGGAAAAAAATCAGTTTGGAATAAAAATGTTGATGCAACTCTGTTGTTATTGTGGGGTTGAATAGTAGGATAAACTCTGGTTGTCTTAAGCTTAAAATTCTGAGGCTTCTGATTGAGAGAAGTAGATGATCAAGGGCCATTAAAATTAATCATCAGTAGACACTTTTGTTATTGGAAATGAGGCTTGTGCTGGAAGAAATAAGACCAAGCTCATTTCAAATTGGGCAAGTGCTTGTTCCTTTTTATAACAATATATTTTATGGACAGAAAGTCAACCATTGTTTAGTGTTTGTGTATAGGTACACCGATCAATGATGCATCTGGTATGTCTTTTCCAAGTAAAATACAGAAAGCTTGGTGTGCATTTGTGGTGTAGAAATAAAGCTTAATTTGCTTTATTTTTTTAAAGGGTATTTCTAGCTATCTAGACTCAGAAGCTATATTGATTAAAGAAAGACAAGATTTAGTATTTGTGCTTGCTTTTTAGACGTACAGCATTTTGCTTCTTGTGTGTTGGCCGATCTTCAAGAACTAGAAACCGGGCTGCATCTGACATGGCTGGAATCAGTAGAAGCAGGTTCTTCTCACTCATCACTGTGTTAGCTTTCCAGGCTGAGTTTGAGAGGCCACTGGTATTAATGTTTGGGATAGCACTGCATCTATCTACATAACTCCCGTTGGCTCTAGTGGGAATTACATAGCCAAATCCCATGCAACTTGTAATATGTGAGTGAAAAATGTGATCAGGTTTAACAGCCATGGAAGTGGACCATCTGAAGGTAGTAGGATTTCTAAGGTGAATACTAATGCCAATCAAGTGAGCAGGCTTTATGCCACTGTATGACCTTGGCAACAATGTCTTTGAATACAAGAGTGATAGAGGGGATGCTATGGACTTGTTGGGTTTGTGTGTAGGTTATTGTTTTGATACTGAAAATGGGTAATTGCTCACGACTAGTAAATTCAGATTTTTTTTTTTTTTTCCTTGAAGAGGAGCCTTGAGGAAAACACTATAAAGCAGGTAAAAACTGCTTCTAGAATAATCTAGTTGGGTACATTTCAATCGTCGCGTGTCAGGAAAAATTTAGTCCTGCCTTGTGTTCTGATTAAATGCATTTTCTGCTGATGAGTGAAATGGAATATTTCTTCAGTTGATTCCCATCCTTCATTCCCATTCTTCCTGGTTTCTCATTCAGATCAGTAGCTCTAAGTTAGTGAGATGTGGTAAAGAAACGTGTGTGTGTGTGTAATAGTGATGGAAGTGTCTTCTGCTTTGCCTGAACGAACCCTCTTTGATTGAACTATGAACAAAATTAAATTGTGAAATGAATTTAGACTTTGTAAGGATCTCTTTGTGTATTTTATATGTTTATATGTGCTGTGTTGTCCAACTTACTTCTGAACACCGAAAATCACCAGATACAGCAGGTAGGCACAAGCAAATCTCTGCTTCTCAGGCCAGGAGGTTTCTGGAAGGATTGTCTTTGTCGTCAGCAGCACAGAAAACAGCACGTTAATATTGCACATCATAGGGCTTATAGGTGGTGGGTTGCTTTTGTGTGTGGGCTTGTGGTTGGGTGGGGGGTTTTTTAGACTGCAGAAAAATTGTTACCCTAGACTTTGAAGCATCAGTTCAAGCTATCTGGACACGCTACTACAGAAGCATAGAGGATCTGACAGCGGACCTTGTAAAGCCAGGTGGTTTTCTAGTAGTGTTTTTGCTTGATGGAGAACTTCCTCATCTCTTATCATTCAGGGAAAAAAAAAATTAAAAAAGTGTGAGTTGCAGTTTCATAGTGTTAAAAGCAGACTAACACTCTTCCGTGGGGTGTGTCTTCTGTCTTGACTTGTTTTTATTTAACCAGTCTTTGTGATATACGTGATTGAAGCCATATGCTATAGCTTTCTCTTGGTTTGTGTTGTGTTTTTCCTGGGCTCTTATTGATACACTTCAGATTTGCTTGAGGATACTTTGCAGCGACTTTTCTATCAAAGTTTAAAGAGCATAAGTGGTTTCACGTGTATTGACCTTCTCGTGTTGAGAACTTGCATTGTTTAAAGTGGAGTAATGTTGGCTGAGCACCATGTTTATTAGTGGATTTTTGTGCATTAATGCCGTTGATGGGCGCTGTGCTGTTGAGCCAGTGTGAAAGCACTCGAGTAGAACCACTTAGAAATTGCAGGAAGGCTTACCTTATGAAATTCCAGCAAGCTGCTTTGTAGTGTTTCGATAACCTAACTGACTGGCCTTTTATGGAAAAAGAAATGCAATAAATATCCACTGAGCAAGAAAACTGGGAAAATGTCATAACCTCTCCTTCATTTTGCAAACATTTCAACCCTCCTGTAAACATGACAATCTCTGTAAGACTTTAGTTCCTAGCTATGGGGTTTCTGTTTTTATTTTTGTAATTAAGACTTAATAAGCTTGATTTAAACCTGGTAGTCACAGAATCAGACTTGGGAGACTTAGTTAACATGGATGGGCCCTGATGATATATCTGAAGCTCAGCTTCTGCTTTAAGATTGTAAGTTTTCTGCTTTTAAGATGCTTCTGAACCCCATTTTGTGGGTGTGCTTTCTGTGACTATTTTAAACCACTCTTTGTGAAGGATTTGGCTCCAAGAAGCAGGTAGTTCTGTTCATTTCAGTGATGCAGATTTGCATGTTGATGATTATTATGAGGTATTCTGTTCTTCTATTTTCTGTTAAAAAGCTTTTAATAAGAGAGTTGCATGAAAGCGTGTGATTTTGTTATTGCCAAAGCCATTAGATATGGTTATTGTTCTCACCTTTGATGACTTACAAGTATTACTGGTCATAAACTAGTTGGGATATTTTAAAATTCATCCAGGCACCTTGACTCTGTGGAAAATCTCTAGTTGGCAGTGGTCTGTATGGGGAGGTGGCATTCTGCTTTGAATACTGCCTTCTCGAATTGGCTTTGGAGTTCCTCGTCTGGGGCTGGTGAGCATGGGCTGAAGAGTGAGAGCCCCGAGATGATGGTGCTCGCTGCTGCAGCTGGATCTCGGTGTGCTAGTGAGTCTGTGACTCGAATTCTGCACGTCCTGTGCTGTAAGTGAGGGTTTGATAGCCAAGATCCTAACACCTTCATTAGTCTAATTCCAAAGGAAATGAAACTACCGAAGCAGTAAATTCAGGTGTGGTGAGTTGACCTTGCTGGACATCAGGTGCCTACCAAAGCCACTCTATCACTCTCCTCTCAGCTGGACAGGGGAGAGAAAATATAACCAAAGACTCAAGTTAAGGACAGGGAGATCACTCGCCAATTACTATCACAGGCCAAATGAGGAATGGGGGTTGTGATCAGTTCATCACAAATCTCTGCTGCTCCTTCCTCCTCATGTTCTTCCCCTGCTTCAGTGTGGGGTCCCTCCCACAGGAGACTGTCCTTCGTGAACTTCTCCCACGTGGGTCCTTCCCATGGTTCTTCATGAACTGCTCCAGCGTGGGCTCCTCTCTCCATGGGTGCACAGGTCCTGCCAGGGCACCTGCATGGGGTCCATGGAGCTACAGCCTCTTGCTGTGGTGTGGATGCAAGTGGATGGTGGTTCCACTGTTAACCTCCATGAGCTGCAGGGGGATAACCTTCTTCCAAAAGCCACCCCTGTAACCCCTCTGCTACCAAAACCTTGCCATGCAAACCCAATACACCAGGTAAGTGCTATGTAGCATAGTATATAGTCTCTATAGCATAAAGAACACTCGTGTCAAAATAATGTGAATTTCTGATGTCAAAAAAGAAAATCCTGCTACATTTGTATCAGACATGGGTTATAGGATGCTATGGGGAGCTCCCTGCCTAATAAGACATTTTCTTCTGTTACTGGTTAGCTTGTAAAAAAAAATTAAAATAATAATTTACTTCTGACTTGTCAGATTCCAGAGTGTTCTTGGAAATTATTCTGCAGCTGTGAAATGCACCTCATCTGCCCTTCTCTTCTTTTACAGTGATTTAGCAGAAATGGCTGCATTTCCCTCATTCTTTCTCTGACTGAGATGCAGCAAAACTGTTTTCTGTGCCGTAGGATGCATTTCCCCTGATGTGCAGCTTCAGAAGCCAGCCCGCTCCCGCAGTCCTTACACAAGTCAGAATTTCAATTGACTCAGTATTGCAAGAAATTAGCCCTGTGTGGTTTTGTTCATTTGATTGGACAGGTGTCTCTCAGCCTGTTACATAAAAGGTACAAGCAGGTAACCATTGGAGCTTGTGTTTTTAATTATTTTTATAAAGCAAGTGTGAATTTCAGATAATAGACACTAGGACTTGTCAGCATGTAGTTTCCCCGTACACCTCTATAGAACAATGTTCATTATTATGCAAATGACTAGCCTCTGGCTTTGAAGTAATTGCCATATGGAATAACGTGTGGGCTGTGCTATTAAATTCTTCAAAACTTAAATAGCTGGGAAATTCATACTGGACAGTTAGATATTGCCCCTCGTGACGTTTGTGCCT
Source organism: Tringa solitaria (assembly GCA_026413425.1). Lineage (NCBI taxonomy): Eukaryota > Metazoa > Chordata > Aves > Charadriiformes > Scolopacidae > Tringa > Tringa solitaria. The sequence continues at coordinate 63,962,164 of JAOXJM010000041.1, read as the reverse complement.
GGAAGCAAATTTGATATCCCTGAGGTCTGCGATCTATTTTGATATTCCTGGGGAAGGGAGCGGTAGGAAAGGTAAAGGGAAGGAGGAGGAGTGTAAAGGAAAGAGTCTCTGTGATAATAGTGATTTATTTACTAATTTTAGGGCGTATTGCAAAGCTAAGCTTACCTCAAGGGCCTTTCAGAAAGGGAGGCATTCGGGAGAGACAGACATGCATTTGTCAGTATTTATTTTTAGGCACTGAGTGTTAGGGTTTGGTTTTTTTTTTTTTCTGGTTGATTATAGTCAACTTTGACAGATGTGGTATAGATTTATTTATGCTTGCATACTGCAGCAATTCATAACAAATTTAAGAAACAAATGTTAGTGACAACTTCCAGTAGCAGTAAAGCTACAGTTTATTCTTTACCAAAGAAACTAGATTTCTGTGTTAAGGTGTAGACCTGGTCCTACAGACAAAGCAGATTTACCCATGCAGTTTATGCCTGTGCCATAGGTTTTGGTGCAGATGAAGGAGCTTTTAGTGAGCATGAGAGATATTTGTCTCTCCTAGCTACTTATTTCTCCTTGAAAAGCATCGTGTGTCTGTGCATGCTCTTCAAGTTAATATATTATTTTCAAAGGATTGCTGGAAGGAATATTTAGAACGTAACAAAATGTTAGAGATCACAGCTGATACTTTATTCTAAAATTGTTCAAGGTTAGCTTGGTCTAACTCTAAAATAACTGGGATATAATGCTGGACTAAGTTACTTATTCTCCCAGTGAAATCCCCTTGTAGTGCAGTATTTCACTGTACTTTGTTTTCTAGATCAAGTTGTGACTTCCCTTTTCTCCACAGATTAAAACTGGAAGAGATGGTTCATCTGTGAGTTTCTTGCCTTTTCTTGCACTGAGCTTTTGCCTGTCAGTTCATTCTTTATTTCTACTCTTTTTCTGGTGATGCAAAGTAATGGAGAGGACATGACAGAGGACCGTAGTCTGAGGTGGAAATGTGTTTGGTGTTACAGGGTAGATGGAACCAGTGGAGATACCTAAGCCCTTTCTTCCACCCCTTCTGATGGGAACCAGACCTGTCCTAGGGAGTCTACTGAGAGGCTCCTGGAACGTTCCCAGGGCAGTAAAACTCACTGAGAAGAATGATCTTTGGTTTTCCCCTTTGCAGAAGACTGTCATTCATCTTTTAGATAGGAATGATCTGGCTTACAAATTAGCTTGTCCTTGCAGCATTAGGAAAAAATAGCACGCTGTTGAAGACTGTGATTCCTTTTCTTGCTAACAGAATATGATGCGCGGATGTCTCTTGAGGCTATTGCACATTGATGGTAATAAATATGTACTCAGACTTGTATAGCTATTTTTTTCACTGTTCTGCACTAAAAAAGGAGTTGTATTCAAGGCAGCTGAGGGGAGCAAGGGAGTAGCTTCTGAGATATGATAATAGAGTAAGTTGAGAAATCGATAGAGACAAGGTAAGCCTGTTATGAAAAGCCTAATTTATAGGTGGAAAATGAGACCTCTATGTGCTGCAAGCATTCAGCTTGCAGTTTATTTTCTAAAGTCTTACAGTTCTTTATTGTGGTATCAGCAGTGACTATCAAATCTCTAGCAACTCTGAGGATTTGGTTTGGGTAAACAACATGCATCTAAAATGACTACTCCAAAAATGTAACAAGGCACATGGAATTGCCTATCTTATTTTGGTGTCTCTCTTTGAATTTTTCAAATTCAGATGCCTTGTTTTCTTCATGGACTTGTGCTGTATCATGTCAAACAAGGTATTGAATTTTTAGATGTCTTGAATTTAGTACTGTGATATTCAAAGTGTCTGTGTTCTGTGAATATAGTAGAAATAAGAGAGGTTAGATCACAGAATTGCTAGACTTTGGGTGAGGGAAGTTGGACTGTAGTAAAATTTTCTGTGAGATGGGCAGGAACTGGGCTTCAGTTCTATTTCTGTTCCATTGGTCCACAACAGGAATGTTAAAACAAATAAAAACTAGATGGTTCTAGTTCAGTTATCGAAGGTGTGTCCTTTCCATTTCAGCCTTGATTACAATCAATAGAAGATATTAGAAATGAGTGAAAGTTGCATCAGCTATCTCTTAGCTGCTTAAAGTAGTGCTTTGATATTATTTAGGCTGACAGCTCACATCCTAGGGATCAGGAAAACCATGACCAAACACTAGAAGAGATCTCTTTCAAACATTTAATTTTTGCAGGTTTTAAGTAGTTACTGCACTCTGTGAAACTCATGTTAGTCTTGTCTGCTGGATTTTTTTTTGTTGTTTTGTTTTTAAATTTTACTTCCAAACGTGCATCATTTAACTTACTATGCTGACTTCTGGTGCTCAAGCTTGGCAATAGGAGTAGCTTGCCTTCAAACTTCTTTTCCTTTAAGATGCTTGACTAAATAAAAGGAAGCTTAGTTATAGTAGATATATGTTAGGACTGAAATAAAATCTTCATAAATATTTATCAGGTGGGAAAAAGAAATATATGGATGCATCCTTTTAAAACTCAAATGATATGACGTAACAGACCAGCTGGCAGAGGATGAAAGTCGATTACAGGGGAGATTTTTTCACCTTGTATAAACTATGTAGGAGCTTTGAGTGCAGTACAGCACGCTGAAGCACTAAAATAGATGGAAGCATGTACGGACAAGGGTCCTACTAGATAGGCAGGTGATGGCTTTTGTAGGAGCCTGGAACTTTACATCTTGATGGTGGGTGGTCTGATGTCATTCATTGTATTTACAGTAGCTGAATCTGCATTGAAGGTGTTTAATGCTTTGACAGAATCAAAAGAAGCCACAAGATACATATGGCATAATGATAGTGTTGCTCATGTAATTAGGGAGGCAATATTGTTGAAATAGATGTCAAATACAAATCTACATAGTTATCCTTGCCCTCCAAGACACAACGTGTTTTTCTCGGCGGGGGTTCATAAGATAACGTGAAAGACTTCTGCCTCTTGGTCTTTCCTATCTATAACATGGGATAATATTCACTTTACAAAGCATTTTGGGACCTCCAAATGACAGAGTTGAGTGATGTCAGCAGAAAATCCAGGTTTCTTTATATACATTGTAATCAATAAGGGCATAAACACAATGTCTTCTGAACTTATCTGCCTTTATCTGACTTGCAGGTAATACATTTTCAGCTTGTTCAACTGTAGCTATTAGATATTTCTGTATGTATAAGCATATCTCTGTACGGAGTAAAATATTCATTTCTGGTAATTGGAACTAATTGGAGGAAAGATGTATCTTTGGTTCAGGAGGAGTGTGTGAAGTGCTGAGGTGTAGAAGAAAATCCTGGCTCCCAGTATTGGATTCCTCTTGAATTAAGATAATTTATTTTATTAATTTTTTTTTTTTAGAAGGGGGCTTTATTTTTGAAATGAATCTGGCTGGCAGCACAGCCCATTGTGGCTTTCAGGGAACGTGGCTCCAAGATCCTTGGTTGATCTCAGGAACAGGGAGAATGGGAGGGTGATGGAGGATGCGAAGGTGGAGGAGAACTGGCTGGTTCTTGCTTTTCCTCTTGTTCTTGCAGTGCTGGTTTTGTTTGTTGTTTGGGGTTTTTCTTGTTATAAGTAAAATGGAAGTTAGAAATGGATGTATCATGACTGCTAATGATTGCCGTGCAATAAAAGCTAGTGACTCTGAAGCTCAGAAGGACGACTTTATGATCAGGGCTTTGGTTCAAGATGTTTTGAATGTCTCTGAAGAGGTGCACTTATAAACCAATTAAACATGCTAATTAGCTTATCTTCCTAGGTGCCTTCAAAGTAAACCTCAAGTTTATTTCATAGATTTTGTGGTTTTGGATGTGAGAGTAGGGTAAAGGTCTTTTGCATCCTTCTTCAGTAGTGGTTATGATTGCAGCTTCTACAGTAAGCCTTTTCAGTAGCTGTACTTAACATACTCAGAACAGAGAAAAGTTTTTGGTTTTTTTTTTGTTTGTTTTTTGTTATTCAGTGAATCTTGTCTGAGTGGGAGAGGATGAAATCTCTTCTTCCTCAGCCCTGTGCTGCAGTGGATGATGGTAGATGTTTTACTTCTTCACTTAAACTACAACTAGGTCTCAGACTTGCAGCTGTTCCTGGGAAACCAGTGAAGATTCAGCAATTTCCCTAGGCAGAGGACAAGGGAAATATTCCCTTTGTCCTTGCCGCAATCCCTGCCCAATTCAGGAAGACACCCCACCCCCCAACCCCCCAGCATCCATGATGAACCTCACTATACACTATTAACGGCCTGATGCTGCACAAAGTGCTCCAGCGAGGATTGTAACTGTTGCCCCGGCTGACCAGGGTAGGTGCCTTTTGAAGAAAGGCAATACAAAAACCCTTAGCGTGGTCCTTGGAGGATACAACAGGATGTAATTGTGCTTTCTTAAAGCTTGCACATGTGTTTAGCGAACTTAAAGGATGGCCAGATACCACGCACGTGTTCTTTTGGGAGTTTGGTTGATTTTCTTCTGAAAGAGAATAGTATGCTGAAATTGTTTGATTGCAAGTCAATTCCTATAGTGAACTTTAATGATATCTTTTGTTGCCAATTAAGATCAGTAATCTAGAGCGCTTTCTACATTATTACAGTTAACTTCTGTTCTTGTATCCGTTCCTACTAAACTAGAATGTGGATTCCAATTTAGGATTATTTTCTTGTTTGTGGCATCTGAATAATGAAAATAGTCAATCTTGATCTCTGTTTAATGGCTGGATGAAGGCCGTTTGGTTTTGTTTGCAATATACCATCTCCTCCTTTGCAGACAGCGTGAAAGAGCCTTAGACTCCAGTATCTTAACTCTTGTGTGTCTGCAGTCCGAGCACGTTGTCAGTCCTAATGCATTGCCACATGTGCTGTGTAAACAGGGAACTCCGGGGCCGTTAAACCCTTTTGAAATCAAGGCTTTCCCGAGGCGGGTTGAGGCAGTATGTCAGATGTTTGAGTGTTGAACTTTGAAAGGCACAAACTATTCATAACCATTGATGATAACTTAATATCTTTTTGTGTTGGTTGTTTTTTTTTTTTTCCTTTTGGCCACCTGCCCAGATTCTGTAATGATGAGTAGTTATCTTTGCAACCTTTCACATTGTTGACAGTGATTAATAATGTGTTGTGCACACTTCCATTGCATCAAATACCAATTTTGGGGGGTAATGGGAAAAGAATATCTAACTAGGGAAATAATTCACTTCACATATCATAATTCAACTATTGTTTTTCCAAAAGCAAGAGTATGAGTAGTAGAATTCAGCATGATTTTTATGTAGTTATGGGGTAGAGTATTAGCTTTTTAGGTTCACTTATATCAGTTTCCCAGTGCATAGTGACTGAAACGAGATCATATGAGCATAGAAGGATATTTTTAAAGGGTTTTACCGTGAGGAAGAAAAATCTTTTAAATCACTAGATGCTTCATATACCCTTTTTGATGTTAAATTGTAAAGTGATAAAGATAGCAAGTGCTTGTAAAACTGAGGTGACTGCAGCTCAGATCTTGTTTTTGTAGGCAAAACTGCTTGAACTTGCCAGATACAAGAAATAATCTCCCAGGCAATGGGTAAACAGTGTAAGACTGATGATTGGAAGTTAAAGGATGGGTCCTACTCTCATACTTGGGTACCTTTCATGTAGTTGCACTTCCTTTAGTTGCTGTAATAGTCTTCTTTTTTTTTATTGATGGCATTTAACCTGAAGCTTAATTTTTTTTTCTTTCCTTTCTGATAGTACTGAAGTAGATTTGTACCTCAGCGTACTCAAGAGAAACTGGACTGTAAGTTAGGTCACCTATGCTGATTTTTTTCCACCCCATGTTTTTAAACCTGAAATGAAATTAACAGTAGCTCTTTTACTGTATGTGTAATTGTCTGTTAAACTTCTTCACCTTTCAGGATTCAGAGGGGGTTTTGTGTTGTTACAGCTGCGCTCTTTGCTAATGCAGAGCCTCTAGTTGTTTCGTGATGGAGATAATATCTATGTGTGTATATGAATTTCTATTCATGTGGCTAAGGCCTGACACGTTTAACTGGTATTCTTCCTGGTTTGTGTCATGGTTACTTCATTAACCGCATTGAATTATGTGATAAATGTTTGCAGGAGCCCAGTCTTTGTAATCATTCTCTGTGGGGAATTTGCATTGAAATTGATGGGGATCTGAGTGCGGCAAAGCTGCTTGAGTGGGCATCATCTGTTCTTTCAGGCAGGCAAGCTTAAGTGGTACAATATATATATATTTTTAACTGCTAATGTACTGTTAGGGCAATCAAGGGGATGATTCCTGTGGTGATGTAAATGGTTAGATGGAAGGGGGAATATTTGTTTACTCCAGAACAGTGGAGGTTTTTTATCCAGAAAAGCTCTGGATAAAAGCAGGGGCTGAGAAAATGCAGGAATATTTCAGTAAAACTAAATAATGTGGGATGATGATGATGATGGGAGGGATGCAAGTTCAATGAAACGGGGATGTGGCTGCATAAAAGCCTTTCATTTGCTCCTTCCTCTTAAGTGTCTCAAGCCTATTACAAATATTTTACTAAAGGTGACATATTCTAAAAGTTTGCTCTAGAGTTGCTATGTGCTGGGATACACACTCACATAGAGCTACAGGAACAGAGGAAATTACTTTTGAAAATTAATTTAAACAAAACTCACACAACAGAGAAAATCTTCATACAGAGCAATGCAAACGACGAGGAATAAAATAAACGTGCTCCCTTTTCTCCCTGCAGCGTTGGAAAGGAAGGGTGGGGAAAAAACAAATCTCGTGCCACGTGGAGAGAAAACACGGTTGGAACAAGTGAGTTTTGCAGACACACAATAACAGCAGAGAAACAATATAGTGATCTTGCTAAAAATTGGTATCAGTTATTTACTCTTACATTGACTGTTTGGCCCTGACCTGTATTTAAAATAAATAAATGGCACTGGTTTTGCCTGGCTTTTTCTGTCCGTGAAGATGTGCTAACGTTTCTGTAACAATAATTGTTTTGCTTTCTTCCTTCTCTGTTGAGGCTATGGAAATGGAGAAGCAAGAACAGCTTTGTGATGGCTCCCTGTGTTTTGGGGTGTACTCTTGCCAGTTTTTGGGTGTTTTATATTGCACTACCCCACTGGTCCAGCCAAGACTGAGGACTGAAGCACGGTAACTAGTGACAGAAATGGGGAAAAAAAAATCAAAACAAAACACCTGAAGAATTTTTAGTTTAGCTGGTTTTCAGTTGAAGGAAGGGGTTTGTAGTCCTTTTCATAATCTAATTTGCATTTTACTGGAGACTGACAGTGGTGATATTAAGAACTGTGTTATTTCCCTGGGTACTTGGAATTCAGATGTGCAAGCTAAATTTGTCCTATTCTGCCATGAGTTTCCCTGTGTGATCAATAGAAGAATTTTCTGTTTCACAAAAGTAAGGTCTTGTGATTATGCTAATACACTCTAAAGAAAAAATGGATTTTTTTTCATTTGAGGCCTTGCATAAGGGGCTTTATTTTGCTCTTTGTTCCTTTTAAACTTGTACTTGAAGTGTCCTTGCCAGTTTAGACCCAGGGTAAGATCCTAAAGGGTATGTAGAGGATACTGAGGAAGGTGATGCATAGTGGTTGTGCTTGCTGAACACCTGCTACTATACAAAAGGAAAAAAACTTGTCATAAAACACTAGGGTTTTCCAGTCTTGAATTTCCAAAGATGTATAATAACATGAGAAGTCCTATGAATATCAGCCACGAACCAGTCCACGTATTTTCCATCAAAAATATTCAGATTTTCATTAAATTGCTTTGAGATGAGTACTGTTGTGCACAGGAACAAGCCTGAAAATGGTTTGGAAACCAGAATTGGCCCATCACGCCTTATTAGCAAACTGCATGATGGTCACCTTGCTGTGAAAGTGATACCAGGAGGCTTGCTATTCCTAGCCTTTTTGAGTTAATAGCTTAGTCTGACATACTCATACTTGGTTGAAAAAATTCCCTATCAGATAGGGACTTGCTAATTTGTGATACTGATTCTGACTTATAAAAAAAAATAAAAAAATCTTTGTTTTCCTAGTGAATTCCAGGAGTGGGTGTGATGCCACTGGAAGCTGAGAGCTGTGTCTATTGCCAATTTGAGCATTCAAATGGTTGCACTGGAGGCAACTTTCCTAGGAGAGTGCATTATTGTTGATATTATTTCACCACATAAAGGAATCCCTTTTACTACTCTGAGTTCATTTAAAATATACACTGGTGAGAGTAATTGAAAAGCCAGTAGATCTTAAAGAACTGTTTTCTGCTTGCTTAACCTGTATGGTTGGTGGCTGAAATACCTGTTTTAGGCAAGAACAACCTGTCTGACTTGTCTGTGAACACGCATTTCCAAAGTCAGCCTAAAAAGTTTAATCAATGTATGTTTTGATCATGTACTGTCATGAGGCTCCCAATTAGATTCTTATGGCTACTTCCTCCTTCTCGGAACATGTGGTCCTTGCACCTCTGTTTAGTGATGAGATCTAGTGCAGGCATAGGGCCAGGGCTTGTGGGCTGCTGGAAAAAACCAGAAAAAGTAGTTTCTGGGCCAACTGTTACACTGCTTGATGCAAACATTGGATATTTAAAGATTAGATGAAAACCTTTCCCCCTTAAATTCTTGTATTTTGGTTTTATCTGGATCTTCATTCTAGACCTTTTGAATGATGATAACCTATTTTTGACTAAGCAGCATTGACAGTACAAGGATGATGTATATAAAGATACAGGACAGTATCTAGAACCACTTGGTCTGTGATTGTGAACCTGAGTAGCAGCAGCGTAACCATTACTACAGGGTTTGAGCCTATAAATAGTCTAAAATAGCCTTTTTGAGGTACCCCTGATTTCCATGAGTGAGTTGATATTAATTACATTAATTAATTACATGGCTAGGCAGCGGAAAGAAGGAACCACGTCAGATCTTAATTAGGGCTTCTCTTTCTATATCCTTTTATTCAAGGCTGCTAGATGCTTTGTATGTCTCAGGGTCCTGCGTTCAAGAGGACAGGCTCCTAAGTGCTTTTAGCCTGGTTTCATAAGGAAAACAAAATTTGTGCATTTGTGGACTGAGGGACAGCATTCTCTCAATCAAGTAACTTCGAGAGAATTTGAAAGTGTTAACAGATACGTTGTCTTCTAGATGGAAAGACTTAAGTGCCTTATCTACGCAGAGGGCTTTAGCCAGAGGTGTACCTTTCAAGCACTAGAAATATCAACCACAAAATATGAATAAGTGGGAAGCTGAGTGGTTGTAGTGCCTCCACTCATGAATGTTAATAAAAATAAAGTTTTGGTATGTTGGGAAAACATTGAGACTCGAGGTTCAGCTTCTGTGAATGGGGGTGGTGCTGGTGTTGGCAGCAAATCTTCTGACCAGCATTTTGTGCCAATCAGGCTCTTCCCTGACCTTCTGTCTGACCATGATCTGAACCCACCTTTGCATCATTTAGTGCCACCTGTGAAAGTTCCGGTCTCCTCAAACATCTGTAAAGCTATTTGGAGTGCTATAATGGGAGTTTTTCTTATCAGAGATGCATTAGTGCTTCTAGCTGAAGTGAAAATGGCTGGCTTGTTTGGTCAAGTTAATGTTAGGTTGAGGTCAAAGTTTTGAATCTGAATTTGGGACCTTTCCTAGGTCTTTGTTTTGGAAGTGAAACTCGAGCCTCTTGTCTTTAGAGACATTTCTTCTTCTTTTTGGTTAAAATCGAACTGAGGGTTTAGAAACTTATTAAAAGAAGTAAGGGTGACAAGCTAAACTGAGTATGTGCTTATAGAAGTCTTCTTTCTGCAAGAAATAATCTGAAAAAAAATTGTTCAGTGGTGCATCCAAGTCAGTCAAAATTATTAATCCTTGTCTGAACTAATGAGACAAGACTGGGAGCCCCAGAACAAACACCATCTCATTAGGAATAGTGTGTTTTCCTTACTGGTGTGACAAGGACGTGTGCCTTGAGAATGTTGTTGAAGAAACACTGGGGTTTTTTTCGGTGGACTTCTAAGAGCAAGAAAACAACTTACTTGTAACCTTCCACTGAAGGATGAGTTGGTTTAAACTGTCTGGTTATATTCATTTAGAAGCCTAAGCCTTTGATTTTGAAAGTTTGGATAAATTTACGATAGTACCGAAAAAAGAAAACCTTGGTAACAAATGTCAGTAGAAGTGGGGCTATGCCTTTGGGGCTGGAAGTCCTCGTTTCTCAGAGTGAGATTTGGCCCTTTGTCCATCCTGGTTGAACGTGATGGAAGCGGTTGTTCTGAGACAACTTTGTCAATAACTTCAGGCTTCCCCAGGCCCCTCTTGGTGTTTGATGCCAGTTATTGTCCAGGGGCTGATGTGGTTGTTGGCCGGGCCATGGCCTAAGGCAAAATGGGGTGGCGCTGAAGTGACTAAACTCAGCCTTCACCCTCTGAATGCTCAGAGGGTCTTGCCAAGCAGCTGTTTTCTCTACTTGAGGTTCTTCTTGTGCTGCAAGTGTCTGTCAATAACGCTAATGATACTTAGCTTCAAGCATCCCATTTTGTCTGCGTCTGCTACTGCAGTTGAATGAAGAGCGCGTCCAGGGGCTGCAGTAGTTCTTCCTGTGTGTGGTTTCGACTGCATCTTCTAAAGTGGTTAATGACTTCTGCTGAAACTTACTGTCATCTTTTCCCTTTTATTACAAAGCACTGCGTTATCTCTGTGCGCTGTAAATTGTTTGGCCTGAGTAAATTGATTTCCCAGATGAAATGAAAATGGTGGCTTTCTAGAAGAAAAAAAAATGCTGAATTTTCACTCAATTTCTGTGACTTTATAAAGCCTTTCAAACAATACAAGCGAGTCTTGAAGGCTGTCAATATCTGCATGGACATAGGAACATAACAATCTGATTGGGTGGTACGTGCGATGTATACAAATATAGAAGATAAATTCTCATACAAGTACAGAACATAAATATGTTACTTATTGAGATATCCTGGGTGGTAGCTGATGTGTGGTTTACAGAGAATAGCAAGTAATTAATACGGATCTTATACAAAATGGTATTGTGTGTCCTTAGCATTTCAGTTTGTATCTAAACCATAACTGCAACGTGTCTTTGCAGAAGGGTTGGTGCCACTCTGGATGCGAGTTTGGAGTTGAGGGACTGTAGAACAGTGTGGGGAGTGCAGGTACCTCCAGACCTGTATGCTGAAATGTAGCTTTGCCTGGACACACAAGTGGAAACATGCATGGGTCATGAAGGTGGATCATAGAATCACAGAATAGCTTGGGTTGGAAGGAACCTTTAAAGGTCATCCAGTCGAACCCCCCTGCAATGACCAGGGACATCTTCCACTAGATCAGATTGCTCAGAGCCCCATCCAACCTGGCCTTGAAAGTTTCCAGGGATGCGGGCATCTACCACCTCTTTGGGCAACCTGTGCCAGTGTCTCACCATCCTCATTGTAAAAATTTTTTTCCTTCTGTCTAGTCTAAATCTACCCTCTTTCCGTTTAAAGCCATTAGCCCTTGTCCTATCGCAACAGACCCTGCTAAAAAATCTGTCTCCATCTTTCTTTTGAGCTCCATTTAGGTACTGGAAGGCTGCAGTAAGGTCTCCCCAGAGCCTTCTCTTCTCCAGGCTGAACAACCCCAACGCTCTCAGCTTGTCCTCATAGAAGAGGTGCTCCATCCCTCTGATCACTTTTGTGGCCCTCCTCCGAACCCGTTCCGACAGGTCCTTGTCCTTCTTATGCTGAGGACTCTAGAGCTGGATGCAGTACTGCAGGTGGGATCTCACCAGAACAGAATCACTTCCCTCAGCCTGCTGGCCATGCCGCTTTTGATGCGGTCCAGGATGTGGTTGGCTTTCTGGGCTGCGAGCGCACGTTGTCGGCTCATGTCCAGCTTTCCATCCACCAGTATGCTCAAGTCCTTCTCTTCAGGGCTGCTCTCCATCCCTTCATCCCCCAGCCTGTATTGATACTGGGGGTTGCCCTGACCCAGCAGCAGGACCCTGTACTTGGTTGTGTTGAACCCTCATGAGGTTCACGTGTGCCCACCTCATGAGCCTGTCCAGGCCTCTTTGGATGGCATCCATTCCTGATTTCTTACACCTGGGGATCAAAAGCCATTGTGCTGTATTGAAAGTGTCCTTAAAGATCTGCCACTTCTGTTCTGCTCCCTTGTTCCTGAGTGCAGTTTCCCAGGGGCTCCCATTGACTAACTCCTTGAACACCTGGAAATTTGTTTTCCTGAAATTCAGAGTCCTGACTTTTACTCTTCAACTGTCCCGTATCCCCAAGGACTGCAAACTTCACCAGTGCACGATCACTGCAGTCCAGGCTGCCTCCAGTCTTGATGTTACCAATTAGCTCACTTGTGTTGGTGACCAGCAGGTCCAGTATCACAGCCCCTCTGGTGGGGGCTTAACAAGTTCCCTTTGATGCATTCCAGGAGTCCCCTGGATTGCCTACAGCTCGCCATGCTACTTTTCCAGCAGATGTTGAGGTGGTTTAAGTCCTCCAGAAGGACAAGAGCCTGTGAGCATGATGCCTTCTCTAGCTGGAGTAAGAAGGCTTTGTCAGTTGGCTTCCCTTGATTGGGTGGTGTGTGGTAGACACCAACCACGAGGTCCCCTTTGCTGCCTCAGTCTCTAATTCTTACCCATAAGCTTTCAACCTGCTCATGGCTGTTCTTCAGAGACAGCTCTTCACACTCTATCCCTTTCTTGACGTAGAGGGCAATATTGCTGTCCCTCCTTCTTCTGTCCCTTCCAAACAGCCTGTAGCCATCGATAGATGCGCTCCAGTCAGGGGATTCATCCCACTGGGTTTTGGTAATAACAGAGTATAAAATGAAGGGTTTATGTTTACAGCACACTGAATTGATGTGTGTGGGGGGTGTGTCTCTCTCTATATACAAATACGTATTTATTACACAATTTGGAAGTATAAACCTCCTTTTTCTTTTATAAATATTTGTATGTTTCAGCCTTTCATTTTGGTTTAAAGGATGTAATCTACCATAGCAAATACAGTTATTTATTTTGCAGCCCTTGACAGACTTTTCCAAATGATTACTTTTACCAGCTGTTCCAAATACTGGAAGAAATAATGAGCTTCAAAAAAAGAAGGAAGAAAGAAAAAAAATAATGTAGCTTGTTGCTTCCTCATTCAAGTATCCCTAGAAGATTTGGACAGTTGCTCTGTAATTAAGTATCTACTTATTTTCAAGGCCATAGTTGCAGTGAAAATACCCATTTGCCATTTAAGTTTGTACCTCAGAATCTCTCGCATCTCTCTTTTGAGGGAAGATGGTCGTCTCCAGTCACGTAAACCACATATACAGTGAAGAGACAACTACTATGTCTTTAAAATAGAAGAATGCTCAAATTGCTCCCATAGCCCCATAAAATGTAAGAAAATCTAGTATCCTTAATGGTAGTTTTCATTGATGGTGAATAATGATAGTGCAGTCGGTTTCTTGAGGCTTTGTATTTCCATTAATTTTATTTAAGATCTAAGGATTAGTCCTAAAAGCACATGTGCGGTAGAGCCCACCTTTGTGAAGAAAGGTGGTGATGTGCTAGGACCTCTTCCTGGCTTGGACTTGTAACTTCAAGACTATGGTGGGCTGCTTTGGTTGTGGTTTCCTGAAAGTAGGTAAACTTCCTTCCATACTAAATTAACCCCTGATTTTAAATATTAACACCAGCTGTATTTAGTGTTCATTGAGAACATGACTGAGTGTAATTGGAAGCCTAGGGTTAATAGTCACTCTTCTAAGCTTTGTATTAGGTTCAGTCATGTTCTCAGCAATGAAGAGTAAACCCTAAGTTTAAAAGGTTAAAGTAAAACTTGTTATAGTGGTCACAGATGGCTGATCAAATTTTGAAGTTTATTTATATAAATGCACTTAGTTCAAGTGACTAAGTTGGAGAAGTATCTCTGGAGTAGGTCTTTCTCGCTATAGGTAAAGAATATTATTTCATCAACTTTTTTTCTTACTTTCAAGTAGCTATATCTCTGTTCCTGTTGATAGTGGTTTTTGTTGAGGCTGTTCAGGATTTGTTGGGTGCTTCTTTTTCCTTGTGTTTATTTTCCTTGCTTGTGTTCGCATAAGCATAAAGGCTGGCTGGATTACTTGGTCCTCTTCTCTGGGTTTTAGCCTGTGGTCTGAGCACAAAATCATTAACTGTAGAAACAAACAAATAGTGTCACTGATGATCTTGCTAACGAGGTGGATGCCTGTTCTTCCCGTAAATAGGAAAATATGGAGAAGCCCATTTGAAGTCAGGGGAGAAGCTGGAAGATAAGGTCAGCGATCACTCTTTAATAACAGTCTAGAAAGTAAACCTACGTGGGTGACTTGTCTTGGCATGCGTTTTCCTGTGAAGTTTATTGTACTGTTGATTGTACAGTTGATTTACTGTTTTATATAAGAGTTTGTCTGATGCTGAAGGGAGGGAGCTCCAGAGGCCGTTTGGATTTTTGTTGGGCTGCATGAATAATTTACTTGGCTACCCCAGTGCTTGTTTTTTTTCTGGTCGCAGTTACGTGTGTGTTCTTGCAGTGTCTTTATTCATTGTTCCTTTTTAATGGTTTATGTCATAAATATCTGTAGTAAGTTACATTTATTTTGGCCCCCAGCAAGGAGCAAGAATTTGTCTCGATGACCACCCCCCCAAGAATATCCTGTTCCTAGGGGAAAATAAGACATCTATTCCTGCCTGAATGTCTCTTTTAGATGAAACTACTACTCTTTTGATAATTAACTGTATAATTGTAATTGTAGAAGTGGGACTGGCCTTGAAGACAGTTGAAGGACCCAAGTTTTATCTAAAATGTCTCTTGCACAGAAGAAACTCCTAGTCAGAACTAGACTGGTGCATTTATTGTGCATTTTTAAATTCTCTTTCTAATATGGGCTGAATTATGAATTTGGAATACCTTTGGTATTCCTCTCTGCACAACAGTGATTTAAAGTAGGGAAAGTGGCCTACATACTTTTGTCTTTTTATGCTTATTTAAGTTAAATTGTGCTTCTGTCTGCCATAACTGTGGACTTGAAGATCAAATGCTCAGCTTTGAGAAACCTCTGCAGCTGCTCTTAAACTTTGTAACTGTAGTCGCTCCAGCTGTCAAGGTAAAATAATTATTTCTCCTCACCGGAGTTAAAATAGCTTTGCTGGTGGAAAAACTAAGAGAAAGAGCAATATAATTGGTTTGGCACCCCGAGGTCTTTTATTTAGCGAGCTTTCCCAGTCATGCCTCTGCAGTAAGGCTTATCTCTATCTTAGATCCTGCATGTGAAATGAATACTCCTTTGTGTAAACACAAATAGATAAAATTTTATCAGGGAATACAGCTATTTTCGTGTAGCGAGTTGCATCTGAAACCCAGAATGACTGATTAAGGAGAGGATAAGTTTGAAAAGGATAAGTTTGAGAGGATAAGGTTATAAAAATGGTAACAGAACACTGTAGTAGTCAAGGAAGGGCTGTAAATAAGGGTATTTGGAGCTAAACATTAAGGTGAAAGAAACTGGACATGAGGGACCTGGCAATAATATGGGACATAGTCTGTTGTCTCATAGCGTGGCCTATTTTGACTGATTCTTTGCTTGTGTATGTGACAGAACCCTGGGAGTCCTGGTTTTCCCACCCAGTGCACCTTTCGTGGAGTAACTGTCACAGAATCACAGAATAGGTCAGGGTTGGAAGGGACCTTCGGAGACCATCCAGTCCAACGTCCCTGCCAAAGCAGGGTCACCCAGAGCAGGCTGGACAGGAATGCATCTAGGTGGGTTTTAAATGTCTCCAGAGAAGGAGACTCCACCACCTCTCTGGGCAGCCTCTTCCAGTGCTGTGGCACCCTCACAGGAAAGAAGTTTTTCCTCATGTTCAGATGGAATTTCCTGTGTTCCAGTTTGTGCCCATTGCCCCTTGTCCTGAGTCTGGCCCCATCCTCTTGACAGCCACCCCTTAGATAATATTTATAAGCATTGATGAGATCTCCCCTCGGTCTTCTTCTGTCCTTGGCTTTCTTGTCATTGAGTTTGAACCTATCAAACTTGCAATTTTAAGACGTGATCTCCATGTCTCACTTGTTTTTCTGTTGTGGAGTGCTAATATACTTTTAAGATGGAGGTGGTGTGATGTCCTCCACTGTGGAGAGGTTCATATGGCTTATCATCATTAGAAGATCCTGCCTGTTGGTATGAAAGAGAGTAGGATCAGTCACAGTGTAGCCTTGGATCACTATGATTCCGCTGGCAAACAGTGGAAGATGAAATTCCTGTGGGAAAAGGCGGCATGATGTGGGACTATCAATGTTCTTTGAATATTGAAAATTTTAAGTATTTTGTGCACGTTTTCCCCAGGACAGAGATGCACAGGTATGTAGCTGCTGATACTGATGCTGTGGGGTAGATACTCACCCCTGGGAGATGATGTTCAAGGGGCTGTAGTGTTCATAGTTCATCAATCTGGAGGAAGGAACTCCTTTCCCAGTATGGAGCAGCTTCTCACAGTCTTTTTTTCTAACCCCCCACCCCTGCATCACCCTCAAATGATCTTAAAGCATGTGCTTTTTTATCAAAGTGTGAACAAGCATTAGTTTGAGAAACATACTCCTTAAAGCTATTTCATGGTTTTTGGTTCTGTCTTGGCTGTGAAGAGACAGGTAAATGCAGGGTCCTCCAAATGCTGGTCTTTTTCCTTGGCCTTTACCATGGTCCTTCCTAACCTGGCTCCTCCTTGACTGACAAAGGGAGAATGCTAAAACATCTTAGCATTTTAAAAAAACTACTGTTTTGGTGCATTTTGAAGTTGATGCCAAGTTCTTGATGAGGATGCATGATCGGAAGCTGGACTTGGCATTGGGGATACTCTATATGAATTAAGTTAGTGCTAGTGCTCGGTAGCATCCTCTACCTAATTGCGCAGAGTAGATGCCCGATGGCCACCTGAGCTAGCATTTGAGAGAGAGGCATTTCTGGGTAACACAGAGAGCTTTTTCTCCCATGTACTGCTGTGTTAGCTTTTGAGATGTGTACACAGGTATTCCCCACTGAACTGGGTATTTACAGTCCTGCAGAAATATTTATAAAGCACTTTGAGTTCACTGCTCTCTTAACAGCTTGGCACGAGCTCTAGGGAGGCATGGCTGCTCGGAGCAGTAGGCTGCCTCCTTTCTTGGATTTAGTGATTCACTAAAGGTCTTAAATTTATGTCCATTATATTAATAGAAATACTACCTGGCTTCAAAAATTACTTTTTTTTTTCCCCCCTCTCCTCCTGGCTTCATAAATACCAGTCCCTGCAGGTCAAGCAAAACAGCAGTTTGGCTCTGCAGAGAAATTATTCTCAATTTCCTTTCTTCTTCTTGTCCAGATGCTTACTGATTTTTTGGGAAGTGTGTGGGTCTTCCTAACCTTTTAGACAATTTTTTTTTTTCCTCAAGCTACGTTTTTTTTTTTTTTTTTTTTTAGAAAATAATCCTTTGCACTTTCAGAGCACTTAAAGCTGTCACCTTCCCTGTTACACACCAGTGTGAAAACAGCACTTTGTCCTTCTGAGAGAAGAAATTAATAAAGAGCTGCCTTAAGTCCAGTGGTACTAATTATATCTGAGGTTATATGGGCATGGAGGTAGGACCAGTAATTGACTTTGTCTCTGGTTTGTGAGCCCTGATTGCTTAATTTAATCATGGGGGTGTGTGTGTGTATATATATATATATAAAAATATATATATATAAATAAATATGTAAATTCTTCAATTATAAATAACAAGGATATACATGCTTTTAAAAATTCAACACCTCTTTCTTCCCAGAGGTACTTCTAGATGTCTTCTCCCTCTGTAAAGGAAGAAACCCTCAAGTGTAGTCTTATGGTTAGATTTCTGCCTTCTTTAATGAGAAGGGGACATAAATTCTGGGGAGGAATATTGGAGTCTTAGTAAGAAAAACAACTTGCAAGAAACAGAGCTTTGAAGCGATAGATAGGTGTTATGCTAAACTACTTGAAGGCAGAACTTGATAAAAGTAGCTGAATGAATGCAGGATGAGGAGGCAGGGATATGTTCAGCTTCTGGGCTGTAGTGATGCAGCAAAAAATGCATGTCTGTCTAAGTTATTCGTAAGTGTTTTGTATTAAAAGTCTTTACAGTGTGGCTCAGCTGCAGATTGGGAGCACAAAGTCATGGAATGGCTTAGTGGGATGTTACGAGGTCTGCGTTGTGCTTGGGAGTCACAGGCTGGGTAGTTGTGCTCCGGCAGGGAAACTGAGAGTCAGCACTGTTCCAAGCTCCTCAGACTTGGAAGACCGAAAAGGTTATCAATCTAGTTCTTAACGGGTTTTTAGCTGTTTTGTTTTCTTTATTTTCTAAAATTCTCTTTTCCCTCAAGTTGTCTTGGTACACTTGTGTGAGGACTGGATCCTTGTATTGCCACTGGAGCCCCGATTTTCGAGTAGTCGTGTGTCAGTCACATTCCTGGCAGCTGGCTGGCTGGAATATATAATTAGAGAGAAGCAAAATACATTGCAAATATATTTATTTTGGAAATATGATTAGAGATAAGCAAAACTGGATGAAATGGTTCCCACAAGTAATACGGAGATCTCCACTGCAGCATACAAGACAACGTACAGATTTTCAGTGCCTGATACACCTTTTCTTTGGCTTTAAAAATTCTCACAAGCTTTTGTGATCCCAGTGTGATGGGTGGCTTCTGCTTTGAAACAGAGACATTTTTCAGCAGTGTTTGGTAATAAAGTAGTGTAGGAACTGCAACAGCTGAAGGAGAATGAAATGGAGTGGGGCTTTACCAGCTTGAGTCCTAGAGGTCACTCCTGGAGCAGTGCAGAGGGGAAGGCTTCCTCTGCTGTAGGTGAAGAGTAGGAGTTACACTGCAAATCATCTTCAATAAGTTACAATAACTTGTTTGACTTGTGTGGAAGAGGGGGAAAAGAACTTAATTCTCATAGGAGCCATAATGCTTATATGTGCACTGTGCGTCCGCTGTGTGTTGCCTGTGGGGAACTCAAAAGAGAACAAGCAACAGATTTAAAGAATTCAGCTTTTTCTGAGTTGGAGTGGATACAAAAGTGAGGATGTAAATTACAGATATTCAGTGTAGTCTTTGAATTAACGCTTTTTCAGTTTTTTGGAAGAAGTTTTGGTGTTGATGATTCTTTGTTCACTAGGTGGAAATGCAGTCCTCGTTTCCTCCTACTAAAAGGAAATATCGGAGAATTGGTAGACAAAATAGAAAGTGAACTACTGCCTCTTCCTTGATCCCAGTTGTGTTTTTGCTGCTGGAGGCAAACTTAGTCTTATCTTCAGCAATTTCTGAGAGAAAGTGAACAGAAATGACATAGTAAGAGAACTCATACCATAAATTTTATGGTCATTCGGTCTGGACTTCTGCTAAGAACTGGATTCAAACATGTTTGAATCAGAAAAAGAAGGAAGTACAAGATGAAACACAACCTTTTAGACAAAACAGTTCTAGCAGCTTTTGTTTACTGATTAGTAGCTTCTAAAATGTAAAGTTTGTTATCAACAACGATAACTGCTGAAAATGGCTTGCTCTCAAAAATAACTATTACAACTTAACTTGAATCTCTTTGCAGATATCTCTAGCTATTTAAGATCAAAATAGCACTTAATG
This sequence comes from Tringa solitaria, assembly GCA_026413425.1. Lineage (NCBI taxonomy): Eukaryota > Metazoa > Chordata > Aves > Charadriiformes > Scolopacidae > Tringa > Tringa solitaria. The sequence goes on along the minus strand of JAOXJM010000041.1, from coordinate 63,942,502 downwards.
GGTTTAAGTAATCAATAGTCCCAAAGACTTCTGAAGATGTCGGCGCATAAAATATTAATAGTTTATATTTGTCTTTTAAGAATCTGCTCAGCGTTGTTAACACATTACAAAGTGCTAAGATTGCAAAGTGCTTCTATTAAATGATGTTAAAATGCTTACAACAACAAGCACAAGTTGCTTGTTTTATCTATCGATGTAAATAAATGCTCTTTCCATTCTGTTGAAGTACACAGCTACTTTGAAGTTCAATGTTGAGTTTGATTTGCTGACAGGCTCGTTTTACTACAGGATGGAAAAGCACATCTTCAAAAATGTCATTTTTCTGCAGTCTTTATATTTAAACTTACATAATGTCTCACCTAAAAGAAGTTCTTCAGCACACATACTGTATAAATGTACAGAAAAGGCTCTGGGGAGACCTTATAGCCACTTCCAGTATCTGAAGGGGGCCTAAAGGGAAGCTGGAAAGGGACTCTTCACAAGGGCACATAGTGATAGAACAAGGGATAACAGCTTCAAACTGGAAGAAGGGGGAGTTAGATTAGATACCAGGAAGAAATTTCTCACTCTGAGGGTGATGAGACACCAGAACAGGTTGCCCAGGGAAGCTGTGGCTGCCCCATCCCTGGAGGGGTTCAAGGCC
>JAOXJM010000041.1:63856056-63873332 GCA_026413425.1 Tringa solitaria | reverse complement strand
GTTGGACTAGATGATCTTAAAGGTCCCTTCCAACCTAGACAGTTCTGTGATTCTAGACAAAACCTAAAAGTGCTAACAAGCGCGTGTAAACTCCAAATAATAGTGATTTGGGCTTTTTAAAATAGCAATCGATTCATAATTGGGTGTTTGGTTTTTTGTTTTTTTTTTTCCTCAGTCTGATTTCACTGGCAGTACTTCAGGCACCAAATATCTGGTGATAGCAATTTACCTTTTGGAGACAGTGTGAGTCCCTGGTAGAACTAAAATACTGAAATTTGCTACAAAGCAGGCCCTGCTGCCCTTTTATTTGGCTAGAGGAACCTCTTTCTGTACTGATTAATAATTGTCTTAACTGAAGCAGTGAGACTGCTTTTTTTTTTTCCCCTCTTTATATGAGGTTCTAAATCTGTTCTTTCCTGTCTGTATCAGGAAAATCTTACTAGTTCTAGCGGACATTAGCTACACCAGTGATGAGCTGAGATGACCCAAAGGTACGGAGGTGATACCCTGGTCCATAGCTCTGAGTATTGGAGCAAAGGGAAATTGTGGCCTGTGATATTTTATTTTTTTCCTCACCTGATTCTCTTATCTACTTCTACCAAACATGAAAATTTCTGCAAAGGGCTTTATGGCCCTTTCCATTTAATTTATTTGTGTTGTACCTTGACATGAATTCTTCCATTTGTAGAAAAGCATGAAACTTTGCAGGCTATTTGAGCAATTGCCCATCCCTTTATAGCATCGACATATAAAACTTTGAAGCATTTCATATTATGTGCCTGCAGCAAAGAGGGATTTCATAGCCACATAAGCAAGAAAGAACCCCATTCTTGAAGGATCATCACCTAATGTATATATTGTATCTCTGAGAATTTCAACTGGTACAGAGTAATGCAGAGGAGTTGTCAGCTTTTTTCATATTTTTAAATGAAATTATAAAAACAGACATGCTATTAATAATGAAATTAATTTATTAAACCTGCATTTTGGTGAGTTGTTTGGAAATGGCAAAAAGAAACCGTAATGAATCTGCATGATATGCTCAGTCACAAATTCGTTGGTCCTTTCAGCAGATAAGTATCATCTGTTCTCCTGCAGGAAAAAGATGACAGGTTCATCGTAACATTTGTAGGGACTTAAAATGCAGAACATGCCCGAAGAAAACATGTCCTTCTGATTTGTGGTGCCCGTGGGAGCCATTTTCTTCAGTGGGTCATTTTATTTTGTAATAATTGGATGCTATCATTGATTTGAGCTGCAAGCCACCTGGTATCTTACTTAAGGACCATGTTTACTGTCTTAGATGACACAATCTTTCCCAGTTGGGCTGACTCCTGAAAGGCAGCTGGTTAGCTTATAGGAGAAGGCACTTATATAAAATGCCTATGGAGCTTAGTGTTCTCCTAAGAAAATTGTCTTTGTAAATGGTATGGCTTTAGTCATTCTCAGAATGCTTTCCCTCTACACTGAAATTCTACTCTTGCTCTAATAGAATATTTAAAAAAAAAAAACAATCTGTCCTCATCTTGAAGCTCCCTGAGAAATTCTACGTTTTACCTCGGTTGAAAAGCTTCTTCACTGACATCAGGCCTTGTGAGTTTGTCCTTGCACAGGACCCTTTTTCTGAAAAAGGGTGGAAATAAAGAATTTAAAGAAATGCAGAAATCAGTAGACTTTGTCATGAAATGAAATGCATATTGCCTGACTTGATTTGGTCTGCAGACCGATAAATGACTTGCTCTTTGAAACTATGATGATAGATGTGGAAAGTGATTAGCCAGCTAATTAACAAGACGTCATACTTATTAATCACAGAAAGACTTAGTAAGTCACCAAAAGGTTGGCTTCATGCTGCTTACGAAAAACAGCATGATACATTTTTAAAACATTTTTTTTTAATTGATGAAGAGTAGGATTAATGTATGTGGGCTGAAGTGGTGGATAGCCAGAGATCGCTCTCTCACACAGCCGAGCAGTTAGATAGCTGTAGTGGCAATCAACTCCCCAGATTTATGTGGATCTAAACAATTTCAGATATGGCCAAATGAAAACTTAATAATAAAAAGGAATTCAGCTGTGAAATGAACTTCCAGAAATGAGCTAAGCCACAGTTTCCCTGCCTTCAGTCCATGCTGCAACAATCACCGCTTTCTCTTTGTGTTATAAATCCTTATTTATGGATTGAAAAGATAGAAGCAAGAGTAGATGACCCAAAAGAGCACATGGATTAGAGGATTTTCTCTTTTTTTAAAAAAATTATTTCCCCTCGTGCAATATCTTCAGGAAATACAACAAAATAATCTTTAAAAGGCGATAAACACTAATATATTTCTTTTACAGGTGCTCTCTCTTAAGGTGTTTATGACACGAAGCAGCATTCGGTCATTGAAATAGAAACCCTTGTGAGTAAATCTAGAAGGAATCACTGGTTTTGTTTTGTGTAGCACAAACTAAAAGCTTTGTCGCTTCTGGTGTGTTACAAAGTAGAGGAAATATAATTATGAAATAGTCCAGGCATTTTGCTGAGCTGAGACACACCACTTAAACCGATCTTACACTTAAAGCAACTCCTTCCTGTGGCTCCTGCAGGCTCTCAAGGTCAGCTGCGTGTGTTTGATGTTAATGGGCTTTGGAAACCGATACGGTCAATATTAGCTCACATGCTTATCTCCTGCCAAGGAGTTCCCTGTGCAATTTCCATTTCATTTTACTTTTTTTTTTTTTTTGAGCTAGTGGAATGCAAAAAACAATACATCTTGTGGAAAAATGGATACAAAAATAAGCAATCACTAATTTTGTAGTGGTTATCTACCTATTATTTACCATTTTGATAGTAATCATCTGTTTAACAATATACACAATACCATTGGTCACCAAGAACAAAATCAGGTGGTTGGTGCTGCCAGACTAATTTATGTCTGCAGTGTTAATTTTTCAAGGTACCTGGAAACTGCTGAAGACAGGCTTAATTAAAAGTGCCTTGCATCTCTTTAAAAATAGGTGTTTACTGACCTCAAATACTCAATGCCAAGATCATCCTCTTGGCCTGGTACTCATCCAACGGGAGAGGACTCACGTATTTAACACCTCCCAGGGACTTTTACCTTCTCCCTTAGAGAGGGATGCACTTTAGGACAAGTCAGGTGTAAATATTTTTCAGGAAGACTAAAGATTTAGTGTCTGGCTGGTAAAATGCCTGAAACATTGGCCAACTCACACTAAGGTTTTCTGGGTAGGTCAGGAAGATCAGTTCCCACCGCTGGGTTTTAGGAACTTCTGTACACATACAGAACCCAAACTCTTTGTGGCTCTTTCTGATGGGTGACACCAGCTGTGGGTGCTTCTCTCTGCCCACCCCTGCCTCCTGTGCTCAGGGCAAACGCATGTGTCTTTGGTTGGGATGCTCAGCAGAGTGGGTGAGGGAGCTAGGAAGCTGCTTACCACTCCAGGTCCTTGTGCAGATTGCCTTCACTGAGATCTCCATCTTCAGCCTCAGGCTGTCTGTTTTGCTACCTGCAAGGAGAGTGAATTAATTTTCAATGCCACAGGGTCAAGTTGGACTGGGTTCCTTAGGAAAGTAACAAAAAGCGATCTGGGGGAGGGTAACACCTCTTCTGTGAGGACAGGCTGAGGGACTTGGGGTTATTCAGCCTGGAGAGGAGAGAAGGCTCCAGGGAGACCTTACTGTAGCTTTTTAATACTTAGAGGGGGCTTATAAGAAAGACGTGGACAGAATTTTTAATAGGGCTGTTGCAACAGGACAATGGCGAATGGTTTTAAACTAAAAGTGGAAAGATTTAGACTAGATAGAAGGAAGAATTTTTTTGTGCTGAGGGTGGTGAGACACTGGCCCATGTTGCCCAGAGAGGCGGTAGATGCCCCATCCCTGGAAACATTCAAGGTCAGGTTGGACAGGGCTCTAAACAACCTCATCTGGTTGAAGATGTCCCTGCTCTCTGCAGGGGGTTTGGACTAGACGGTGCCTTCCAACCCAAACCATTCCATAATTCTATGAAAAGCTGTGACACCAAATGTGGATGTGTCTGGCATGGGTCACTGTGCTGGAGAAAGTAATGGGTGAAATCTGGTATTGCAACCCAAGGTAGTTTAGATTGGTGCACTGTGCATGTTTTATTGTATTACAATTTTAAATCCTAAAGGGCAGATATCGACTACTTGACTAATTTGAGGGTGTTGTGAGGAACATCTCACTGCAGTATGATGCTAACTGTGTCTATTGTCTGTTGCCCAAGATGGGCTATTTCAGAAAGCTGTCTAACATCTTGAAAGACCTAGGTAGTAAGGAATCTGAACGAACATGTTTCCATCCATGCCATCAATAAAGAGGCATTTTTGAGGACACTACGTTCCTACGTGCTGAGGATGGGTTTTGGCTTTATCAAATAAAGTCAAACCAGGTATAGGATTTGGTTGTCTGTCCGTTTTACGCAACATTGCTCTTTTGCAGCAAGCTGTTTCCGATGGAAAACTGCTTCTTGACTAAATTACTTTTATGTGCAAGAGCTGAAAAATCCAACTGCTGTAGAGATTAGAGGATAATTTCCTCTTGAAGGATTTCCTGCGATGTCTATGTGAACATACTACTGTAAAAGCTTCCTTATAACTCCTTGTAGTTTATGTCTTGAAGGTGTTTGAGGGATGCAGCATGGGCATTTGGACACTGCTCGGGGAGAAATGTGCCATCTGCTGAAGCTAAACCAGTCCCTCCAGGTTTTCTTGGTGGTCTGTCATGTACCTAATAGTTGAGTCCAACTCTACTTAGTGCAGCAGATCTAATGGGATCTGCAGGTCACAGCCTGTAGCAATTTCCCAAACCCATGTAATTAAAAACTAAACATTTGTGTTGTCTGTAGTTTCTAGTCGCAACGGAGGTGTCACATTTTCCCTTTCCCTGGACTGTCATTTCTGGCAGTTCGTAAGAACCTCCTAGCCAGCCTAATTAAAAAATTTAAACTGCTGCTTCGCTCTCCATAGCTTGTTCTCATTCTTTTATCCAGTATTTTCCGGAACTTAACAAAGCAGTAAAAACAGTAATTAGTGTTCTAATTGGTTATAAATAATAATATAACAGACTTACTGTCAAAATAACAACCACAAAGCAATCTGCTGTTTGAGAATCTTTCAAATTCCCAGCACTAAGGCATTCTCAGTAGTAAATTGTATTACAGTAATTTGCTTTAAAAAAAAAAAATACCCTGTAAATTTATTTTATCCTGACAGCTGTGACAAGCTGCACTCCCAAGTACGTATCTGTTTCAGGTCTGCTTGCTCATCTCTCTTCTGATCCGTAGTGCCAATTAAAGGATTGTCCCTACTCCTAATTTTGTATTTTTACTATTTGCTATGTACCAAATTCATAAGCTCTGTGTTGTTGCCTTGTTGGCTTGTTGATTTTTTTTAATTTTTTTTTTTTTTCATCTTTGCAATCCTGGTAAAAATGTTCTCAGCCCCAACGTAGTGTTACTAGGCTGTTTTCTTTGTCTCTTGCAGCTGGTAAATTATTAATGAAGCCACTAAAGGGGAGTGGGGTGGTCAGGCAGAGCGGGTGGGGATGCTGGTAGGAAAAGATGGGCAGGGAGAAGTTGGGGGAGCCCCAGGCAGCTGACAGGGGGTGCAGATGGTGGGAACGCACAGTTCGGTGACCGCCAGGTTTCCCCACGTTGAATTTTTTTCTGCCTGAGGGCAGGACAAAAGGGTACTTTCCAACAGCAACGACGGAAAGAAAGCAGATGGTTGGAATATGTGAGAAGAGCTTGTGGCAGTGAGAATTTGTACTTTATAGTTATTGATAGTTTAGCATTCTTAATCTTTTATTTTATTCTCACTCAAGCCCCTGAAAATTGATTTAAATGTTATTTGCAGTCTCCCCTTACAAAATTAATAGAAAAGCATTGGGGAAACGCACCCAATGTTAAATACTTGCATGCTGGTTTAGATGCTGTGTAGTGCTAATGTCTTCATTGCCATCTAGCATTCTCTGTGACTCATGAGCAATGATGAGGTAATCTAGAGACGGGTCTCTTTCCACCCACCCAAAAGTGATAAATACAACCTTTGGCAGAATCCTCAGCTTGCTCATTTGCCATAAAACCCTCGAGAAATCGCTCATGTATATGAGCCACAGCTGCAACAAACAGCAATATTCACTGCATTTTTTTTTATTTTTTTTTTTTAGAGGAAGAGTGGCAGTGCTTACTGAATTATTTAATGCTAGAGGGATCTTATAAATTTATAGACCTTCTTGGTGAGCTGATAACATATGATAATGTGTTTGAAGGCTGATTTTAGTCTAAAAGTATCATAGTTTATCATGCAATCTCCTAAGAAAGGGGAGGGAGACTTCACTCCCCACCCCCCCATTGCTCTTGTAGGTGCTAGCACTGAACCTCTAGTCGTTTTGGCTATTACACGGGAAGGGGAATAATAATGTCAGGAGCAAGTTGTAGCTAAAAGGCATAATCTCAGGTTAAATCTGTTTCTTTTTTCTGATATATGCTGATTCAGGAGGAAATATGCCCGGAAACGTTGACTCAGCTCTTCCTTCTTCCAAGGCAAAGTACCCCAGAGGGTATCCCACCACAATAGGAATTTATTCTCAGTATTGAAACTGAGATTTTCGTTTGCTCAACATAATTATTGCGACTGTCTTGGCGCGCTTCCCAAGGCTTTTCAAAGCTGGAGTCAAAATGTTCTGACTTGTCTGCTGAAGCGTGTGCTATCGCTTTCTCCCCCAGCCCTGCTGTAGTGGCTGCCTTTCAGTAAGGCTGCAGGTATTTGCAGATACTTTGGCACTGGTTTGTTTTTTTAGTGGAAGTTATTGTTTTCCTGCAAACACTTATTTGAGCGCTTTTGCAAAACTTTTTTTCTCAAACTAAAGATGAGACGTTCACGTTTGAAACTGCAGAAGAAATATTAAGAAGAGAGTACTTGCTGTGTGGTACTGATTCTGAGAGAAATACCCCAGGCACCCAAAAAGGATAGCCCTAGAGTGTCAATTTTGAGCCAGTGGGTTTGTAAAACACCTTTTGTTTTTTGTTTTTTGTTTTTTTTTTCCTATAGAATGCTTTTTCTCCCTAACGCTGTTCTCAGGCTGTTCAGTGCTTTATACGTGCACGGATGGGTTAATACAGGCAATGCCTCATCAGCAGCGTGTGTCAGAGGGAAGATACACGACAGGTAATTTGACCAAGCTGGATGAAGTTGCCCTGTTGGTGTATTTGCTCTCCTCGTGTCACATACAAGGCTGAAAAAAATATAAGTGCCTCCTTAGGTGGACTCCCCAAAGGAGGCTGTGAGGAGAGGTGTATACCCTGATAGAGGTGTATTGATTCTCTTTGCCCCTCACCACATACACATCCTATGCCTATCTAACTGGAGCTTGTCCTTCCTTACAAAATCTGTTAGTTACCTAATTAAAAATGCTTTAACTGTGATGGTATGTGTCAAAGATGTTCCCTTCATCCTAAAGGTCGCGGGGCAGGGAGGCGGGGACATCCTCCATCCCCTCCCTCTGCAGCATTCTCACTGAAACGGACACTTGGTGAATCTATTTATGATTAGTATTTGGATGCATAATTTGTCTCTATATCAGAGCTGAATCATATAGTTAACTACATTTGTAGCTCTTGCTTGGTTTGACTCACAAGCCTGGTGAAGTGGGTCAAAGATAAGCAGTTTGTCTTGTAAATCGGTTAGAACATAGCTCTGGGTGGCTCTAAAAGGAAATTGTAAATCCCTAGCCCTTTCCCAGTGCCTGCTGAGCCGTGTGTACCCTCAGCTAGTTGTCCAGGGCATTTTCTGCCTGAATCACAGGAGACAGTCCTCCCTAGGCTTTGGTCGCTGTTTGGAAGGGTGGAACCTGCCCTCTGCTGGGTTGTTGCGAGTATTAAGGAAGTGATAATTTACAGAGCTTCACGGGAGACTTAGTAAATTGCATCTTTAGCTTTAATCCAATTCTGCTAGTCTGTCCCAAAGCTGGTTGAAAGGTGGTGTATCACGCCAGACTTAAGAGTCTCTTAAAAATGTCCACATACCAAAACCAGCCCAAAGGAGTGGATATGCAGAGCCTGACATAGAAACGAAGCGTTAGGAGGAAAGAGCCAGTTGGAAACAGATCTGGGCTGGTCGCCATCCCATCCTGAGATATTATCTGTCCAGTAAGTTGTTTTCGTGAGCAGGCTCATGTTTATGACATGAAAAGTTGGGTTGGACATGTTGATGAGAGCAATAGAGGTCATTGAAAAGAGGTTAAAAGGGGAAGACTGGCCAAAGGCTGGAATAGCAAATATTCTTTATGGGAAGGAGGTTTTCCCTTCAGGAAGGAGCCCGTGCTGGATGGCTCTCCTGTGTTGAGGTGCTCCTTTCCCAGAGGTGGCTGAATCGCATTGCTCGCTTTACTCCTAACCAGAAATCACCTTTTAAAGTCAAAACCAAGAAACAGATCTCATCAGGTAAAGCCAACTTGGTTTGATATTGAGGGATCACTACTGAACTTTTGCTTCAATGTTATTGTCATATAAAAGCTATCTATTTATCATCCATTAAAATTAGGGAAAGAAGCCCGCGCTGGCCCTCAGTATGAAAGAAAAATTGAAGGAAGGGGACAAGTTGGGGATGCTAATCAGTATTGAATGGCTATCGCGGCACGCTGCCCAGCAGAGGGATGTAGTGCTTGAATATTCCTCCTCTGCTATGTTGTAAATGAAAATTTTAAATCAAATCCCAGCTGCCGAGAGAGATTTGCCTTGAGGATAGTATTAGCTTTATGCTAGGCTTGTTAGATAGGACCTAATAACAAAAGAAATTTAATTTAATAAATCCTGGACCTGTTACAAGTTAGCCTAGCCATTCAGTTTTTGGTCTGCTTCAATATTTGCATAGCATAGAGAAGCCCTGACAAGTAGGCTTGAGGAGACAGCTATGACAGCAATTAAAGTTAAATAGCTATTTATACTGAAGTCAATAAAACAGTTTTCAAATGGCTTCTATAACCTCATACAAAATATTGTCCTCCTTGGCTTTTCACAAATTCGCTTGATGGTGCTTGTTCAACTGAAATCCTGGGAGGCAACCCAGGGCTTGATCCTAGAGATGAGAGCTCCGGCTGTGGTCTCACCACACCTGAGGAAGGTGAAGTGTGTCCTTGCATGAGGTCTTTGACAGGGTTTGGAAGATGTGGCACCTTAGAGATGAGCTTCAGTTGTGAAATGTAGTGAATTTAAACTCCTGGGGAATTAAAGGGGGTTATGAGTGGCTGAAGGATTGTGGTGGAAGGCAGGTGACTTGTCAGGGATGCCAGAACATAGTGGCTTTCCTCAACGATTCAGTTGCATGTCACTGGTCGCATCACATCAGAGGTGAATTGCAATTGTTCAAATTTGACCATAGATCTTTAGATGTCCCAGTGATGCTAGATGGTAAAAATTTTCTGGGTTTTTTTTTTTTTTCCCTTTCCCATATTACTAAAGAAAAAACAACCAAGCAAACGGTACAAAACAACCAGCTGATGTCTGTGGCTACCCATCTCATTTATGATATTACGGATTAAGACATGGTTTTACATAGAAGTTGGAAAGAATTAGGGGCTTTCCTGAACAGATTGTACTTTTTTCTGCTCTCTGAGCCAGCACGGTTTATATTCAGTTTTAGTTTCATTGATCTCAGAAGAAATCTTTTAATCAACTCATTAAATCAGTGTCTCTTTACAACGCTGTTCTAATTACTTTAATATACGCTGTTCGTGTACATCTGCCTCTGTGTCTATAGGGTTAGTTGCCTCCATCCTTGCAGTGGTCCATGCAGATGTTCAGCTGGTGGTACCTGCCTAGGATGAATGCTCGTCTCTTCAGGACTGAGACAGCATTTGCTAATAGGGGCACAAATGTTTCTTGTATCCGGCTGTGGGGAGGGATAATAACGAGGCAGTCATTTCCTCTGCTCGCTTCTGTGTTATTCCCAGGATGGAAGTTAATGACTAGCAAACAGCATCCCAGGGAAAAAGGAACATAGAAGTCCTGCCAGTGTGTATCTGATGGGAATCCCATAGAAAGCTATTCTGTTGAGTTAATTTGATAAATACTTGGGGAAATTACAGGATGCAGAAAGCTTCTATGCAACGCACGATGAGCTGGGTTGGATTCGTGGCAGCTACAGGAACGAAAATGCGCCGGGTTTTCCTTTCCATTTACTGAAGTGGCTCAGAAATGAGATTGAAGGGTCTGCCGGGCAAGCTGGCGCTAGAAATAATTAAAATAAGAGTATCAAAGTATAGATGAAACATAGAGGAAAGGTTTTGACCAAGTAAATGACTAGATATATTGGGTTAAAATGCTTCTAATCAAAACCAGTCCTTTAAACTGGAAATACCCGAATTTTAGTCTTCTGAAATGGTTATAATTTGTACTGGACTCACAGGATTACTGGAGCGGTAGCTGTTAGTCACAAAGTGTCATAACAGGTCGTTTGGAAACAGCATTAAGGTCTGATTTGATTTTATTTTGCTCTATTTCTTTCTCAACAACCATTAGCATATTTCAAAAAACAGTTGCTGTGTGTTCCCCGTCCTGGAAGCTGGAACGCGTGCTTTGCTTTTTTCTCCAACGAATTTGGGTGAAACCGGTGTAACCGCTGCTGAAACCAGAGGTGTGCATCCCTTACAGCTCCGTGGGTGTTCCTTTGGGAGGGAATATAGCCCCTTCCAGACAGAGCCACCCTCATCGCTAGCCTCAAAGGGAACGGTGGCTCTTCACGCTCTTTGTAGTGATGGTTTTACTGGTCCAACGCTGGTCCAAGCCTGCGTAGGTGCTGTGGGAGCAGGAGCACGAGGCCGGGCAGAGGCAGCTCCTGGGCCGGTCCCACCACTGGGAACTGTTAACCCAGCTTAGGTGTGTTGGAAAACTGCTACCAAAGTGTTAAAATGTCCTTTTTTGGCTTTAGCTGATGCAGAAACCGATAGGTTTCTTGTTATAGTCCTGATTTGCATGTTAAACCAAGTCAAAGGAGTGGTAGCCGTGGTCTTAATATCAGTGTATGTGATATCTAAGACAATATGTGGGAAGCCTTACAACAACCAGCCACGCAATTTTAAAACTTATTTTTTCCTCTAAAAATGCACAAATAAATGCGGCTGACTAATTGGTTTCCACCAACAAAATGAGAGGTGCATTTTTCTCATTCCCTACTTAACGGTGTCGTTGCTCACGTTTTCAGTTCAAGCAGCAGAAAAAAAGAAAACCCAGCCGGGGACTTGGGTGAATGCTTCCTTGCCAGATGCATAATGAAGATTTTAGGGCAATAAAGATTTTACAACAATTCAGATGTTTCGCAATTAAAGGTAGGGATTGCATGTAATCAGGGATATCTGCCAAATCATCCTCCTTCATAAACCCTCTTCCTTTCCAGCAGCCTCCTAAATTCAGGCTTATACGGAAAGACTTGCGATTATTACGGGTGTCAGGCACAGTTTGCTGTCCTCTTATATTTTACAACAGGCAAATGAACAGAGCAAGAGACCAGGATTATAGAGGAGCTCTTGCCTTTTACGCTGTGGATGTTTTCTAAATGAAAAGAGTGTATTAGCTAAAAACTTAAAAGAGGAGAAAAATCCTCAGCTCGTATCCAAAGGGTGGACTCGCACACTAATATACGTGTCCCATCTCCACTCTGTTTTCTGGTCAGTGAACTAGAAGATGCTTGGCCTCCCTCTCCTGCCAGGGTTTATTTTGGGATGGGGAAATCAACACCACAACTGCTACCGAATGCCAGGTGTTTGGAAGGAGGAAATTCTATGCAGGACTTGGAGCAATAGCCTTCACATTTACAAACACTTTATACAACAGGAAAAGCCAAAATATCTTTCTTCACCATACTTTAGATCCCTCCTGTTCTCACGTGAGAAAACATTCAAACCCAGAATAAACTTTTCAAAAGCAGATATTCATAGATGAATAGAAATAAAGATATCAATAACTTCTCCAACGTGATTTCATTTGGGCTTATTTTCCAGGATTGTGTTATTTCTTTTTTATTTCTTTTTTTGCTAGGTACAATTTCGCAAATAGCATATGATTGATCAAAAGTAAGTGACCAGAGGGCAACTAGTGAGGATGCTTGTAAATAAATACACAGGGATATTAGTCCCACTCTGGACCACGTGAGTGATGTCCCAGAAAGCAATTCCAGTGGCTTTAAATTCATATATCAGCAAAATTTAGAAGTGTTTGCAGAGAATGGAGATAATATTGGAAGTAAAATAATTTGCAACCACTTCTAAGGTGAAGGAAAGGAAGCGGAGGGGAGGGGAAACAAAAAACAACTGGAAAATAGATTCTGGGGCAAACTTTTTTTTTTTTTTTTTGGTGTAGATATAATGTTTCTAATAGCTCAAGTGAGCTATAAAAACTCTCTGTTTGCACCATCCAAAAGCCACAGCTCTCCCTGAACCACATGGTGTAAGTGTAACCTGCTTGTAATTTGTCTGCTCTGTCCTGGAAAGGAGAAAGGCAAATTGACCCCACTGGCATTTAAACCTGTGGATTTAAGGAATATTTTACTCGAGATTAGACCACTAAGCCATTCCTTCTGGCTATTTAAACAATTTTATTCTAAGAAGGACACGGGAGTGCAAATATTATTGTTAACTGTACTTGGAGGTAGGAACTGTGTATTTCTATTGCTGGGGAGTTTGTTTTATCAGCCGCTTTATTTTTGAAGGGATAGAAATATCTCAGTCAGGAATGCCTTGTGGTTTGCCGTGATCTAAGATTTTGGTTATTCCTTTCCTGTTGGATCGTTTCTGATCACCGAAAAGTTTGTTTCCCCCTTGGTTATCTCCCCCCCTCCCCGGGTGCCAGGGAAGGTCTAAGTAGCTCAGAAGCTCCACAGGCGAGAGAATCCCTGGTTGTCTTGATGGGTAGGCATCTGGTTTTGATCTCCTCACCACAAGCACTACGCTCCCTGCAGCAAAGGTGCGTGGTTTTGTGATGGGGAAAAGCATCGGTGAAAAATCGCTCATTCACGTTATTTATCGAAACTGGGGTATAAGGTCACATCACAGCTAAAAAGCTAGATGGCTGAACTCACAGCATCGCTCTTGGCCTTGTTAGATGTAAACATTCAGAGGTAAAGGAAAAGAAAAAGGCTCCTGAATGTGATAAAACCTGTCTTTAATTCCTTTAAACATTTTTCTTCCTTTCCTGGAGCAGCTAGTCTCTTTTAATATCCAAAACGCTGGCCATTTGTGTATGTTTGGTTTCATATTCATGGTAATATTTTCCACTAATAATACTATAGCAAGCAGAGAAAATAAACTGCCTCAAGCATGGAGATAATAATTCAGGAACGTTTTTTACTGTGCATATTCCTAAAATACCTTTGCGGCATGCTGCCTTTTGTTTTAAATAATTCTTGATATTTCAGTCATTCGGGTCCTGCTGTTCTCCTCTTGCTGCAGGGTGTGATTTGTAATTTGCTGACAACAGGGGGCAGAGCGAGTTTATGTTTTAAAGGAAGAGAAATCACTGTCAGAGGAGTCAATGATTTTATTATTTAATTATTTTTTTTCCCCAAATGTAAGCCTCATCTTATTGAAAGAGATAATAGCAAGTACTTCTCTGTTTAAATCAGCTGTGCAGAACTTGTGGATGTCTAAGCATTTCAAGGGCTCTTTGCTGTCTTAGATCCTCTTTTATAAAGCAGATAAGGCAGTTAATCTATAAGGTTGTATTTATTTAGGTTGATTCAAAATCTTTTTATTAACTGTTTATTTAATTTTAGCCACCCAATATGGCTCTGGCAAGCTCTCAGCATACTTCTGGCTGCCTTGACTGTCTAAAGAGACTTTTGGCAGGGTCCTAGGTCTGGGATTTGCACGCTTTTTCCATCCTAACAAGCATGCTTGAGGCGCCTAACCATACTTAGAAAATGAAAAAGGAACAAACTTCACTTAACCATGAAAGGAGTAGGAAGGGAATCTGTTGCTGCTGTTATTACCTCCACAGCCTTGATCTAATTTGGACTTTGATGCTGAAGAAGTGGCAACCTGGTTTCTATTGCGCTTAAGGAAAGGCACAAAAGCATCCTAAGCTTTGTAATTTTTTGGTCTTTGTAATTATTGCTTTCTTTTGTTTAAAATGGTAAAGCATAGCTTTGAGGGTATCATTGTAATTTTTCCCAAATATTCATAGTTATGTGACAAGGTAACGTTGCTTCAAGAACAAACTGCAATCCTAACTTCCTATTTTGAAGGCTTTTCCTAAAATTATAAATTCTTTACAGTGGATTCAGAACTACTGACCCTAGATTCATATCAATCTGCATACGAGAGATCACCTATGGAAAATATTTGCAGGTCCCATCAGAGCTGTGAATAAAAGCTCACAGATAACTCATGAAGTGCTCGGCTGTGGACTTCATAGTACATAGTCTTGAATTTTCTTTCTCTCAGTGTTGGAATTGGGTTTCTCGCTATATCTGAGACATAGTCAGAACTGAGACTTCTTTGGTTTTAGCTGACCCCAGCCGAATTATTAGGGGCATTGTTAAGCCAATGACTAAGGCCAGTTTTCATTTAGAATAAGACATTGGAAATTCCATGTATGTTCTTTATATGGAAATGTTTATACAATATAAACTTCTGCTTAGTAAAGCAACTCTTTTTCATCTGGACAGTCTCTCCATACAATGCATCATGCCAGACAATAGATGAAGTGTTTTCATGGTGGTAAGCAGTGTGTGTGTGTATGTATATACATATTAAAAATATATATTTATAGATATTTGACCACATGTGAAAGGACATGTGAAATGTCCTTTCATTTCCTGCCTTTTAAGGGGAGATTGTATCGTATAGCTACCTACCCCCAGTAGGATGTTTAGCTCCCCCATTTGGATGCCTCAGAGCTCCTTTTTTGAAGTGGGAAGGAGACAAATTACCTACATGTTATGAATGGACCAATCTATCCCTCAGAATCTGTAATTAAAATTCACAGTTTTTGCTACATGGTGCAAAAAAATAGGGGAAATCACTTTGGTGATAGCGTGTGTAGTAGCTGCTTAAAATACTGCTACTAATAATAAATTCCTGAAGACAATGTTCATGTAGCATCAAAACTTTTGCATGGTCTCTGTGTAGCAGCGGAGACACAGCGTTTCCCAAAATAAGTTTTACTGTCTCAAATGACTGCAAACAAAAATTGCAAACATCTTTGTCATTTGTGCTTACAGACATGTGATCCAAAAAAAAAAAAAAAAAAATCCATTCTAAAAACTATTTGTTGTACAGTTGCTTTTAGGAATGAAAGGAAAGCAAAGGCAGCATAGTGGAATGCTCTTTCTGTAATATTTATAATTGTGATGTAAATAATTTAGTCTAGATTATATTCTAATATTTCCTTCTCACTTTAAAGGAGAAATGGGACCAGCCTGTCCCCCTTACCTACCGCATGCATGGTGGATTCTTTTTATTTAACCATCAAGTATCTAGCTCAGTTCTCCGTATTAAGAGATGGCTGTCCTTCCCCATTTCACATTGCTGCCCCTACGTGAACCTTCATTCAATCACTGCAATGTGCATTGCCTTGAGCAGTTGGACCAAATTCTGCAGCTCAGATATGAAAAAAACCCCAGACTGAAATATTTGAAATAAATACGTGCCGAAAAAAAAATAAATACGTGACTTTGGGCCTAAGGATTTCCCTCAATGGGAACACTTTTCCCAAATAGACAAAATTATCATGTAAAGGACAGCAATATCTATTCTAGAGCTGAAATGATGAAGCAAAGCCATGCTGCCTTCTCAATACCTAGGTAATGTCCCACAGTTCTAAGTCAGCTTTCACTTTAATACTAATTTTGTTCAGGAAATGCTTTCCAGTTGTATACTGGTTTATTAGTGTGCTGACACACTGAAAATTCAAATGTGGCTTAAAGGTATATACTGGAAATACTACATTTTAAGTGTAAATTGTCAGAATTGGTCCCACAGAGCCATTAGCCATTAATTTGTATCCTCGACGGTTGTACATTCAGCCCTGATCATTTTTAATTCCAAGACACTAAGGGATTTCTGTGATTCTTGTAAAGCAATAATATATCGCTAAATATTAATGGCTTTAGCTGTGAATTTTGAACATATGCCATTCCAAACAATTTCAAAAGGCAATGTGTATTTTTGCTTTTGGAACAGAAATGCCAAATGCAACCAGAGGAAAGAGGTGGTTTTATTTTTAGATGCCCAGCGCTGCTTCTCACAGGCTTCCTTCGGAGGGAGCCTAGAACAGTTCTCAGCGAGCTTGAGTAGGACTGGGTGAGAATAGCTTTTAGTTCTGCTGTTGATGTATTAATAGGCATAGATTTAATTGCCCACATCACTATCTCATGTGGGGGTAATTTAAAAAAAATGAAGCAAGATGCTTGGTGTCCCAAGTGTTTGGCCACGGTTTGGGTGAGACCTGGTCACGTATTTGTGAGTTTTCGGTGGATCCAAGTGATTAGGCATGGCTGGTAAATGGGTAAAACTCCTCTGGGCTTCATTTGCACTTTGTTACTGCGTTGCCTTGTGAAGCTGCAGCTGAATCCGGATGATACTGACTTGAAAACAAGCAAGCAAGATGGTACTGTTGTCTTGTAGTGGTCAGTGGCCATGGGGGCCATCGTCCCCCTGAGCAGAAAGGAGCAAACTCCTTGCTGTGACGTACGGGGGCGGGAGGGGGAAAGGTTTGTCACTAAACATAACTGCGAAAAATTGATCTCATCAGTACGAAACGTTTCCTGAAATTCAGTCTGAGCTTTCTTCATACTGATTTTCCTCCTACATACTCTAAAGTTAAACAACTTTTACCTTCCTGACGACCTGCATGCCATTCCATTAGTTATTTCCTTTTTGTAGTGGCACGTTGGAAGATGTGGTTATCTGCACCTAGGATTTTATCAGAACGTAAATTGAGGTTTCAGAATAACTTAGTAGGGTTGATCTCGCTCTTTGGGCAAACTGGAGAGGTTGAAGGGGTGGGGAAATATTTCCAGAGCTTCATTCAGTAGCTTCTGATGAGTTGGCATACTCCTTTCTTGAAAGGAGTGACTATCTTCATCCGGGATGGAAAACCAGCAAAGGCCGGTGTTGCGTCTTACCGGAACATGTGGTGTATTTTGCGTAATACAAAAGGTCTTATTCATAATGCTGGGCCTTTCTAAAAATATATTTTTTTTCTTTTGATTTTTCTTTTGATTTTTCTTTTGATTTTTCTTTTGATTTTTCT
>JAOXJM010000041.1:63843891-63855956 GCA_026413425.1 Tringa solitaria | reverse complement strand
CCGGCCCCCCACTTTTTTTTTGAGGGGGGGGGGAAAGGTGTGGGGGGGGGGCGGTGGTGCCCCTTTAGCCTGGCAAAGCCGGGCAACGAGGTCCGGGCTGAGCCGGGGTGACCTCCCGAGCATCAGCGATTTAGAGAAAACTTGGGGTTTTCTGAGGGTCAGCCCTGAAAGTAGGAAAGTAGGCAAGATTCCTTTAAAAAGTAGCACTTTTCTTAAAAAAAAAAAACAAACAACACAAAAAAACCCCAACAAAACAACACCTGCAGTTGTTGCTGGCCGGAGAGAGAGGAGAATGAAGAGCAGGGCTGATCACCCCCCGGGCTCCGTGTCGTGTCCCCCCCCTTCGCCTAATTTAAACGCAATCGGATCTGAATCCGCAATCAGTGGGACGGGGGAAAGGGAGGGAGGGAGGAGGGGAAGATACGCAAAGGATTTTCCAGTCGGGAAAGTCCCACGAGAGCGTTTGAACCCGGATCGAGACGTTACGCTGTTTTGTGAAGTTTGGGGGATTTCTTTTAAATCTCTCAAATGACCCGATTGGAAGAATAAGATTTGGAATAGAGCCAAAGCTGCTCAGCGGAATGCAGGAGGGGAAAAAAAAAAAAAAAGTTGGAAGAGGGGTTGTGCCGTTAATAGTTTACAGCGGGAAGAAAAAGTTTATTTGCAGAGGTTGTCCCAACGGAGGCTGTAATTTAAAGTGAGAACCGGTGGGTGTTACTGGTAGAACCCACCGCAGCTGTACGCCTCTTCCCGGGACTATCGACAGGGGCTGGTGGTGATGGAGAGCATTGAAAACGGTTGTGTAGGGGCTGTAAGAGCTATTTTACGTGAAGAACTAGAAATTTAAACCCCAAATCGATTTTTTTTTAATTGGTAAGCTCTCTCTCTCTCTTTCTCTCTCTCTCTCTCTTTCTCTCTCTCTCTCTCTTTCTCTCTCTTCTTTTTTTCTTTTCCCCCTGCATAGAGTGCCTGCATGCCAACAAAAATAGCCTAGAAGGATATTAATGTTCTTCTCCATAAGCTTTCAGAGCCAGGAGTATGCTTTATTTGAAATACATTTGACTCCCTAACGAAGCTCTTGGGCTGCGACAGAGACTGGAGCGCACGTGTGGGTTTTCTTGTGCGTCTCAAAGGCAGGGATACGTGTAGTTTATTTTGACCTACTGCTTTCTGGGGAGGGAAGTGAATGGGAGAGCTATGTAAGGCAAAGTCTTAGCCGTGGGCCTTCTGTCAAGGGGGAGATGGCTGGCTTTGGAGCTGGACCAGCCATCAGTGTAAACTGCGGCGTGTGAGTGCGGCGGGGGGAAAAAATGCATCCCCTCTGCCAGATCTCCTGCTGCAACCAAAGGAACAGTCCCCCCCCCCTTTTCTGTGCCTTGCTCCATATTCTATCTTTTTAACAGCTCCATTTCCTTTCGTTTCGACGTATCTATCAACGAAATGCTTTCCATCATTTCAGGCTATTTTTGTCCTCTTATCATAGTTATTTCCCTGGGTAAATAGTTTCCTGGTGTTGCTGCTGGGAGCTGGAGCACACACGGTGGTACAGTAGGTACGGGCTGTGTGGGAGGGGAGAGGCAGCGTTACAGCAATCCTTGGCTTTTTGTTTTTTGCCTGCTTCAAATAAAACAGCTCCCACGTCAGCAGGATGGTGCTGTTGGAAGAAGAAAAAAAGAAGGGAAAAAAAAAAGCCCAACAAACAAACACCAAAAACCCCCGGAAAAGTTACCCAATTTTATGATGTAAAATATATTCAAGGAGTCAAGAGGCAGAATAACTAAGTTTTACAGTTTGCCTATCTGTGCAATCAACGGTGTGCTCTTTGCTATTTTTTAGGTGTATTTTTTCCTCCCTGCAGTTGATTTTGAGTGACAGTGCCTCTTATCAAAGTACCTGGAGGGAGTGGGTTGCAGGGCATGGGTGGAGGCCGTAGCATGGACTTTTATTGCTGTATTTAGAGATTTTGATATTTTTGTCTATAAAAAGAAAGAAATCTGCGTAAACAGGTGGGGACTGAAAATCTCCCCTATGCACAGCAGGAGCATGGAAACCATGGTACCTGTTGTTCAGGCTCTTAAATCACATGATCTATATATATCTCTTTACGTGCTATTTGTCATGTGTGTATTCTGACTCGTTGTTTCCAGTTCAATTATTTTGGGGGGTTTTGAATGTGATTCCAACCACGAGAAAAGTAACTGTTTCCCCACATACCTTTTGGGGGGAGGAATTTTTATCAAGATTCCCTGAGAACGTTTGTTCTTCTTTCTTCCTGAGGTTTACTGAATTTATAAACCCTCAACATTTAATGGGGTTGTGGAGGAGGGAATTACATAGGTGTCTCTGCACATCACTGGAATGAGCAGTTCTCCAAGTCTTGAAAGCTTTTTCTAGAAAATTCAATCATTTTCCTAGATTTTTTATCAACTCAATACATTAAGTAGTAGCAGAGCAGGTACTGACTTAAAAGAATGCATATCATGTGTCAAACTACTATGCAAAAGGAAGACAAATGTATTGGTACTTTTTTAATCTCTTAAAAAAAAAAACAAACCAATTTGTTAGGGCTTAACACTGAAATGTGCTAGCTGTATGACTTCTTAGCATTAAATTGGAGTAAAGGCATTTTACTAAATTCTGTTACTGGGTCATTTCCAGTTCAGTCTATATTAAAAATTTGAAAATTAAAATATTAAAAATACTCTTGACTTTCTTATACACACAGAAGATGACCTGAAGAAATGCTAACATCCTGTTAGGTCCTCTGTTGTTGACAATTACTGCCTTGAAGGGCATATAGACTCCTGTGTAATGCAAGTTTTAAAATTGTTGAATTAGAAAGCCAACCTTTGTCGTGTTTTAAATCAGTCTTGTGGTTATTCAGATAATCTTGATATTCATTTTTTTTCACCCCCTATGTTTCTAGCCAAAGAAATGTCCAAGGCCAGCTGCAAAATAGACGGGGCAAATGCTTTTCACAACTTGTCTGGTAACTTCCTTAGAGCTGCAAGATATTGTATCTTCTGTGATATTAAATGCTGCCTGTGAAAAATGTGTTTCCAAACTAAAAGGCATGAGTCCAAGTGAGATCACAGGAGCTGGGAGTGAAGTTACGAATCTGACGGAAGTTAATTTGATTGTGATTGTATTTGAAGGTCATTTGAAATAATTTGGCTGCACGTGGAATTACTTTTGAGAAAGCTTAAAACTTAGATCTATAACGTATGTTAACTTTAATGAGAATTGTGTTATTCAGCAAAATGTGGTTGCGTTGGTGGCGTAGTGAGATATTCCTTCTCTTTGATGATAGTCAACTGTATCCGTATTTAAACTGCAACTTTGATTTCATTACTACCTTAATTTGTAACTTGATGTTAACGTAGGTTAGTGATGTAATATTTTCAAATAAGGAGCTGGTGTGACATTTCTGCAATTCCCCTGTTTTCAGGGTTTCAGCCTGACCTATTGTTGTGGTGCAAATAACTCCATTGCTGATTGTGTTTTTCATTTCTTCCCCTCAATTCACGCCCTTGAGTTATGCCGTGCTCCTGGTATTCAAAATGAAAGTTTAAAGCTCACCTTTACCTTCGATAGCAGCATTCTCATATCCATTTTGTGCTTGTACTGTTGGATTTTTAACAATAGATTTCATTTGCTAATTTTGTCTTCTATTCTTCTAGATATTATAGGGTGTATTACCTGGCTTGACTTGAGGAAATAATGATCGTTACCTAAAAATAACTGTTCAGTGAAAATGCCTAGGTATCACTTCTTCTCCTTTAGGCTCACTATTATTTGCTGGTTCTTTTCTTTTTTTTCCATTCTACTAAGTTAAATGTATTAATATGTTAGAAATACAAGCCATAAAATTGTCTTTGCGTGTTTTTGATTGCCATAGGGTTACGGCTTTGAAGGATTATTACTTGTGAAATTACTCTGCTGTGGTTGCTATTAATGAGTGTTAGGAGTAAGAGGATCCTCAGTCACGTTCTGCTCACAAAATCTCTGCAGGTAGGTTAGGGTCCAATCTGTTTTTCCTATTTATCTCCTAGTGCAAGTACCATTAAGGAAAATGAAGGTTTCCTTGTCTCTTGCTGCCTCTTAGGGCTTCATTAGCATGTAACTGCTTTGGAAGCTCAAAGCATTTATTTTAAATCCTGAAGCTGATACGCCATACTCTTCTTCGATCCAGCCTGTAGATATGATGGATCTTCAAAGAAAATGGGTGATACTCAATGGCAAGAGACCCCAGTGAGGCTTACTGTTCAAATTACTTTTAATTATTACTACTATGACCTCTTGATCAAAAGATCCAGTGCCGCAGTCATGGAGATCATCACCAAAGAGGGTAAAATGTCTGTTTAAGGGTCTGCATGAGGAGGTTTCATCACACAGTGAATCAGCCCGAGCGTGCTGCGGGGAGATGGCAGATGTTTCGGAGCAGAAACTGGAGAGAAAATCTCTCCCAGCTAGTTACGCTGCTACATTCAGACTTCTCTTTCTTAAGTAGGACAGATCAATCTTAAACAAATTTGAACTGACCACTCAATAAGCTTCCATCTGTAGCTACAATTTGGGCTATTATAGAACTTCTTGTTGTATTGAGCCCCAGATGGCCACCCACACCCTTGCCCTAGGAGAAATCAGAGATTATTTTGAAATGCTACTGCGTAAGCTGCACCTGAGGATCTGCCCTTCATTCAATTTGACCAACCTTCAAATATCAGCAGGATTTCTTCTGTCAGATGACTAAAAGCCCTGTTTGTGTTTTTACCTTTTTTTTTACTGATATTCAGGTGCTTTCTCCTGTGGACAAGTTTGCATTTCATACCATGAAGAATTCTCTGTATCTGATACTTGACCATAAATGTTACTAAAGGGAGCTGCTAAACTTACAAATCTACTTCCCAAGTGCATCCTGCAACTCAAAGTGGTCACTCTCATTTTCACATCATGAAACATGCCAAGCTAAAGAATGGTAAGAGTCAAATTAATTAGCAAAACCATGCTGAATCTGGATATTTCTTTTTCTTTTGACTTCAGCATTAATCCCACTCTCAAACACTCATTATGCCAGTGCTTGTAACTAACAGAGCCTAATTTACCAACTCTATCACTGTTTTGCACTAGCATGTGTCTCTTAACTACAGCATCAAAACCAAATGACACTTGTTTGAAATCAAGCTGATGTAATTAAAGTCTTTTCAATCTGCTTTATCAAGCCGGGGAGGGCAGGGGGGCGAAGGGAAGAGAGAACAGGATTCAGCTTTCACTTTCTTCGATACATTGCCTTAATTCCTCCTTGGAAAACTAAAAAAATGATGGTCCAATCACCGTTTCTCATAAGAACATGGAGAAGGTGGAGCAGGAGACTGGCAGTTACTGCACTAGTGCTTAAGGCGTTTTCCTAACATGTGACAGAACCTGGTTTGGATCCCCATCACCAAGTGATGAGGTGTGAACCCGCATCTCTCACTGGAGTGGTCCAAGAGGGTTTCAATGCAGTGTTCAGGGTTGGGGTTACTTCAACCTCTTGTTTTCTACAGCTTTGCAAAACAAACAAAAAGTCCTAGGTGCTCCTTGGTGTGAGAATTTACTGCCTCGCCTCCGGGTGAACGCCGTAGGCAGCAGACACCGGAGTCTCTCACTAATCTTCTGCCCAAAGCCTGGGTGGGAATTTTTTGTACAAAATGAAATACTGTCAACAGAAAAGGAGCCACCTTGGCGTGCCCTAGGAGCCAGCCATTGCAACATTCAGCAGGATTGTGCAAGGATTCGGTTCGAACAACAGCTTGGGATGAGGCCAGCAGAGAGTTTGAACCAAGATGCTCCTGTGCAGTCCAAAACTGCCACTGCCTCATCTTTCATTTTCTAGATTTGCCTGTGGAAAAAAACCCCATATATTTTAATTTATGCTGTTTAATATATTCAATTCAAACTCATTACTAGGGATGGTTTAACCAAAATTGTTTTAATGGATAATTTATTTGCTGAAAAGCCTGTGCAGCTTTGATAATGGGAATTTTTGCAGTCATCATTAGGTAATGTGTTTGTAGCAGAGAGAAGGTCTGTGAAATGACTGAATGATCCAGTTTGCGTTTCTGGCACTGATACTGGCTAATGTTTTCCCAGTTATTAGAAATTCTGCATGTATCACAGCTGTGGGATGAAAGAGCAGTACTATGTATGATATTTGCAACTGGAGTCTTTCTATTAAATTGTCAAGAAATCATGGATAAATAGGAAATCCTGTTGTAAAAGGAGCATACTGGTGCATCAGGGTGTTTTTAACTTCTTATAGCGCTGTGGGAAACACTACAGAAAGTAACACTAGCTGATTTATGGCCCGAGTGAGCTTTCCACCAACTTCCAAAGCACCTGGAAAGCAGGGATAACATCTGAACTCAATGGCATTAGCTGGATCTTGATTCAAGGCGCCTTACATGTTAACGTTTCATGGTCAATATGTAACTTTGAGAGAAGACAACTGCTCTTCTGCCGAATACTAGGTGCTATATTGCTGGAAACTTTGTGTTTCCTAAGGTTCCTCACCAGCCTAAAGAGAGTAATAGTTGACTTACACAAATTTAGATTTTTACTATTGCAGTACATGATGATCCTCCAGTATGTGTTTTCAACAGTTTTAATTGGCTTCTCTCACTTAATTTGGCAATATATTTAGCAGAGTTTAATCCCAGGTACAGTTTAACAAGAAAGATGCCAACCAGAGAGGCTGGGCAAACAAGTTGTTAAAGTTCCTGGTTGCCCTCAGTGTATTTGTTTTCAAACTAGGTCTCTTAGTCTGTTTCCCATCACTATGTCCTGAGAAGACCTTGCTCTAATTTATTTTTTTTTAAAAGCTTTGGTATGTGTTCTTCCCACGATATGTACAAGTATTTCCATTAGAGTTAATCAATCAACACCAAATAACAATGCTTTTACCATTAATGGGAGTGACGGGTGTGTGAGGAGGGACAGAACCATGCGTGTAAAGGCAGCACCAAGAGCGGGAGGAAGCCCTGTGGGGTATTTGCTGTTTGATAATATCCCAGGCAGGTCTTGTGTCAGATTTATATGGTTGCCTTTTGAGATAGAGCTGGATGAAGGGATGGTAAAACATGCAGCTTGTCTTCCAGTCGTGGACTTCGCCAGATAATGGAAGTTGGAACAGGGTACTGCTTAAAATATATAGGGGTGGGAGGAAGGGAAGAAGAGTAATTCGTTTAAGCAGCATCCTGGCATCCTGTCTTTTTGCAGGTATCAATATAACATACCAGATGCACTTTTCCAGCACATTCCACCTGGAGATGTTCTGTGGTACTCGGTAGTTTAAGTAGCAATTTGTACTCTTCTTGTAGCAGCAGTCAGGTCTACTGTGTTTGCATATCTCTAATTTAAGCATAAGGAGACGTGTAATTAGCTGGTAACGCTACCTGACTTTTTACGTGAACCTGTCATTGATAAAAGGCCGTGACACACAGAGACCAAGAAATGTCTGTCTGTAAGCGATGTTCAAGGCTGAGAGAACTTTATCTGTCATGTTTTTAACTTGCACTGTCTTTTAGTTGTTGAGGCTGTCTCCGCTTGTGGGAGAGTTGGAGACAAGTAGGAGGGATGGTTCTGCATTCCTTGTGTTGCCCTGGAAGGCAGCTCATCACCCAGAGATGCCGCTTCTTGGCACCAGCTGCATCATGAGGTGTTCACCATCCATCAGATGTGGTCTTCTGCTTTGTGGCAGGGAGGTAGGACTGATGGGTTGAGCCAAATAACCCCTGTATATATTAGTGTACTCTTAAGAAGGGGGGGGGGAAGTGTGAGTAAAGCACATACCCAGCATGGGGTCCGATACATGTGGCTCGATACGTGGAGGCCAGCAGATGCGAGATGTTCCTATGAATTCAGAAGACCTGGGGGGTGCAGGAAGTTATGCAGAGCTCCTGGTGCCACCTCCACCCAACTCTTGCTGCGTGATGGTTGGTGGTGTGAACATACGTGAGTCTTGCTGCAGTAATAGAGGGTGTAAAATATGTAATTTATGAACCTGGGGACATTTGAATGAGGAAGGACTGCAAGCTGGTGGCTTGTGTGTCGACAGCTCTCAGTGATGCATACGGTGGGTTATTTTTCTAGTCGTGTCATTTTCTTCTATTTTCTTTTAGCTGAGAGACTCCCTTAGATATGGTCTGAATTCGTGGGTACTTCAGCTTTTCTTTGACAGCAATGATGTGCAAGCTTAAAAGTAGCTAATTGTATGTCCTTGGCATTAGAGGACTTATATATAAAATTATATATATATATAAAATTATATATAAAATTGCCATTTAGTCCCCTTATCCCAGAACTGAATCTCTCCGTGGCCAGCGTTTTGCTAGGGATGCAAAAATGTAAGCCCACAAAGTAAAAATGAATCGCTCTTCAGACAGTCAGTATTTTATTTTTTGGACTCATTATTGCAGCATTCAAACAAGTCCCTGTCATTTTGGCTGTACCAAAGGTTTCTGGTTTATTAAGTATTATTTTAAAGAGGGATAAAGAGTATGATTATGTCTATCTTTTAAATTATCTAGGGCTAAGGTTTTGTGTTTTCTTGTGCACGTGAATGACTTGAATATAAATCTCACACGTGACAAATATCTGTTAAGGACTGCAAGGAGTCCTGTGTAACCTTAAATAGCAAATTCTTAGAATGGGATGTACTGTATAAGTAGTAAAAGTCACTGGTTGAAGCTAAGGATGACAGTGTTGCCGCTAATATTTTAATTAAATTCACAGTTTATTTCACAATAATTTGTTAGTTTAGAATTAGTAGCAGATATTGATATGTTGTGCAGTTCACAGCAAATGAAACATTGGACTAGAAAGGTAAATGTTTAGAGAAATGAATTGCATTTAAAAAAACCCAACCAGCAAACTGCACACCCCTAAACTGGGAGTATCTTTTATTAAGCACAAAAATCTGATTCTTGCTGACAGCCTTTTTCCATAAGCTTAAATCACGTGAGTTCAAAAGATGCTGTGATGAATGTTTTATAAATTTATCACACGTTAAAAGTTCTATGACTAGTTCAGATTTACTTGCCCTTTTTGTTTTGTTTTGTTTTGTTTTTTTTTGTTCTCAGGACAATAATTCCGTATGGGATAAAGCAGCATTATTAGTACATTTGAAGGCATGTGTTGGCTTTACCAGGCTTCTAGGTGGAGTGAGGGAAGAAGGGATAAAAATATTTTAATTTTTTTCCCTGTTTTCTTCCTTTGTCTTGCTTATTGGGCCACATACGTTTCAAATCAATTTTGCAGATGTAAGCGGAAAGAAAAATACACATTCAGAGTATTCTTCAACTATAATTAATAACAAGCATCATGAGTCATTTATTGTTTGCAAAGGCATCGAGACATTTATTAATGTCACATCTTACTAGTGATTTAAGAAAGGATAAGTTAATAGCTCTGAGTTACGACCCGTAGATACTATTGACTCGCCTAGTATTTTGTGATGTTGACTTGAGTGTACTTATGTAGTCTTAAATGCTCCGGCCTGGATCTGATATACACACGCTTAATTTGGGAAGTTACGGAGAGGCTTAATCCTATTCACACATTTGCGATTGCTGCATTTGCTGTGGGACATCACCCGGTCATAATTGGAAGGATGTTCATTAAGCATATTTCATTAATACATAATAAGCACCATAAATACAGTGACCTTTGAGATAATTGTAATTGACGTGGTTTGATTCATTACTGCATTTTCCTCTTGTTTATTCATCAGGTGTGAAAATGTATGAATTTCTTAGCTTCCTGCTGCCTTGCAATCTATCATGGATATGGTGCCCTGCACCTCTATCGTTCTTGCACTGGTTTAAAGCCAGTTTGGGCACGTCGACGTGAGCTGTAGTCACAGCTGAATGCCAAGGCAGGCGTCTTACGTAATTCCCATGTTCCTCTTTAACTTGGCAGATGTGTGTATTGGGGGAAAACAAAACAAAAAAACCACCCCTAACCCCCACCCCCTCCCAATTTTTATTTTTATTTTTTTTTAAAGCTAATCAGGAATATTTCTAATAATTTAATGTATACAATAACAGTTGAACTGTGATCCTTTCAATTTAAGTCATCCTCAAACCACTTGCAAAGCTGGTTCAATTTCTTTAGCTTTCTTGTCACGACGCCAAAATCCCGGGTTTTCTAAAGGTTTTTGAGGTCAAGTTTAATTTTACCATCTGAAAATGGTTTAAGTATTAAAATTTTTTTGTTTTGTTTTCTGATGAGGGTTAGAGATGACATATAATAGTTGAAGAACAAGGTCTGTGAAGAACATGAAGCATGTACATAGTACATTTAGACTAAACACTCAGTTGTGATAGGAGTGTTTCTATCCATAAGCAATACTTAGTTCCTTCCCCTTAAAAATCAAATTATGATGAAACAAACTTAAAGGGTGTATCTTTCAGTTTGCTATTATAATGGCCTAAGTTATAAAATGAAGCTTCCATTTCCTTTTTCATACCTCTTTGTATTAAGGTTGCATGTACCTAAACAGTGCAATGTTTAAATCAGAAGAGCAAGAGGCATTTTTATTTGCTCTACCCCAACAATTTGGATCCTTTCCAATCTATTGATTGATAGTAGATCTCATTTTATTAACTTATCGTGTTGACTTTCCTAATGGAGCAGTTATGCTCCTGATGCTCCAATTCTGCAGCCACTTCTAACGTGCACACATCCCTTTGATTCAGTTTCTCCAAGATAAAAGTGCAGCTCTTTTGGTGAAGGTTTTATCTCTGTCATGGTGGTCTTGTACTGATGAGTTCTATGGACAACTTCAGCTCACAGAGTCCTTTGAAATAATCCCTGGAGGTTGCACTTCCCTCTTTACGTCAAGTGCTTTGGTGAGCAACGAAGTGGCCTAAGATCTATTTTTATCTGTATGTATCTGTAAAACTCCTCCAGGGGAGCGGTATCAAGTTGTTAAGGACACCTTCAGTCTGTTCTCTGCTTGCCTGTGGCCGAGGAGAGCCCTAGTCCTTTATATTTGTATAGCTTCTGGAAAGGTTCTTCAGCATTTTGGAGATCTCTTGGAGCTCCGCTTGATACACCAAGGAAACAATCACATGGGCAAGAATTGTTGTTGCTGCGTATTAAGATTATGTTGTTGCTGCTAATTTTTTATTCTTTTTTTTTTTAATAGAGTATATGGCTGAAATGTTAAGAGACAGCACGTTAAATTCCAATATACCATGTATAGTAAAAACCCAGGATGAGAAAAAAGGGATGCAGAGGGTCAGAATCCTCAAGAGCTGGATCACCCTAATGGTGTTTCATAAGTCTTCAATCTAACTTTTAACTGTATTTGTACCTAAAATATGATCTTGAAGTCTTACTATCTTCCCTTTCCCTCTGTACCACCCACCCCTCCCCAAAAAATCCAACCCCAAACACAGAACTTGCTTGCTTTTAGTTCCCCCGGTATAGCCCTGCCCTTACTTTATTAGTGTTTCTTCTGAGTCTTAGTCTGAAAATCCATCACGTTGAGCCCTTGGAGGTTTCTATTGAAGGCATGGAGGAGGAGAGTAATTATCAGGTTTATGATGATTTGTTGCAATATTAATAACGTGCATTACAAGAAGTGAAGATGAAATTTTGATTCGGGACCAAATCCTGACCGGCAAATGGGTTCAGATTGGTCTTTAACCTGAACATAGTTCTCTGTGTTGTCTGGCCCCTTCCATCTGCCCCTAGGTTGGTGACTAAGACGATGATTCCACTTGTAGTGGGAATAGCAAACTTTTCTCAACAGCAATGACTTCAGAGATATTCCAATAGTAGTCTGTTTGTTTGGTTTTTTTCCCTGCATGTCATTGTATCTACAAGAAGGTCTGAATTTTCAGTAAACAATCGTTAAAGTGATGTTCATTCTGTGCCCTCCTTAAAATGGTGATTCATACCCAGACTTAATGAGAGTCTGGATACAATAAATGGACAGACAACCGCTGGAAGCTGTAAGTAGCTGGGATGGACTAGCCTAGCCTTGAGTTTCCTGCAGCAAGGAGAGAATTTTCTATCTG
>JAOXJM010000041.1:63762071-63777999 GCA_026413425.1 Tringa solitaria | reverse complement strand
GGGGTTGGACTGGATGATCTCCAGAGGTCCCTTCCAACCCCATGTGATTCTGTGGCTTGGATGCTCACCGAGTCTGTATTTCACATATTTCAAGGGTGGGTTCGTTGCTTCTCTCTGCTTGCTGGGATCGCTTTTGTCTCTGCCACCCAGTGGTGGTGTAAGGATTCGGTCTTCGGGCAATGGGTGAGGAGAGAATCAGGAGCTGAAGGAAGTGTCCTTACTTGGGAAATAATCCGATATCTGGGGCTGTGGTAAGGACGGGATTTAAAATGCACCTTTCTCTTCCTTGTCTCACGTTGGCTCTGTGAATATTATTCTGAGACACCCTCTCCTCCCTGTGTATAACACATCCCACATGTGGGAACTCAAAGCCGTTGGCTGTCTGAAAATCAGATATCGTGGGACTGTAAATCCCGGTGCTAAGACCCCTGTAGGAGTCCAAAGGCATCTCTCGGTGCCTTGGGTTTCAATCTCCCGCGGTCCAGGAGGGTGCTGTGGGGGCAGAGAGAGGGATGATAACGTGCAGCTCTGCAAGGGGTAATGCTTAGCAGGGCTGAGAGTGATCTGGGGGCTATCACGGATCACGGTATCGGCAGAGCAGCGCAAGGAGGAACCTGTGACACCGAAAGAAAGGCTCCTAAAAGCAGAGTGCCAAGTGTTGCTATTACAGGGCTGGATTACTCACTGTGCTTATTCAAATTCCTGTTGATGCTGGCAGCGGGAGTTTTCCCGAAGAGCAACGAACAATGAGTCATCACCAGGTGTTTTTATTTGAAAGCGCGCTTTTTTTTTTTTTATTTATTTATAATTTCAAAAAGAAACCGCTACGAAACTCCTTCCGTCCAGCCCCTAACGCATCTCCCGCTTGGCCGCCGAGTTCCCTGCCCGCCGCAGGACTTGAAGCCACTCCTCCCCCTGCGGAGAGAGAAGACAGAGGGAGATTTATTTATTTTTTTAATTTTTTTTAATTTTTTTTTTTTTTATTTTCCTGCTTCCAGCAGGCAGGGCCAATCCGGGGGCCGCCCTGCCTGCACCCTGCCGGGGGTGGGAGGAGGGGGGGGGGAAAGGCAGCAGCAACCACCCAGCACCCGGGAGGATGCTCCCGCTCCACTGCCGGAGGGGAAAATGAGGCGGCGGCCGCTTTCCCCTTCCCTCTGACAGCTGAACCATTTGATTTTATTTTTATTTTCCTTTTATTATTTTTTCCTCCAGGTTTTCCCGATCAGCACTGGGGGTGCCGGGAAATTTTGTGGCTGCTGGCGGTTTTTTTTTGTTTCGTTTTTTTTTTATTGAAGGTTGCTGTCAGCGGACCTGTCTCCTGCTCCCGCATCCTTGTCCTGTTCACAGCTATTAAGACTTAAGAAGCTTGATTCTCTGAGGCTCGTATCCAAGGGCATCAGTCATTAACACACTGAGCTACATCTGCTTCTTGGCTAAGACTGAAGAAAGACATCTTAAGCTGGAAATCCTGCTCGCTCGCTCTCTAGTGCATACGGAAGGGGAAGCATATGCAGCAGCAGGTTCCTTTTTTTTTTTTTTTTAATTCCGAAAGGCTGTCTCACTTTGGAGATGCGGTGACGAGATAATGGAGTGAAAGTCTCCCGTTTTCCAGGGAAGAAAATTAGAGGAGTCAGCCAGAGAAAGGAAGGAACAAGTTCAATAACAGCAGAAATAGGAAGGAGAGGACAGTGGTGAAGAACTGAAAATAAAATTAGAGGAAACAGGTGGAAGGCTGGCATAAAGCTGGATATTTTAGGCTGAAAGTGGTTGGGGTGTGTGGGGTTGTTTTTTTTCCCTTTTTTTTTTTTTAAAATTCTAAGCTGGTTTTGGAGATCCCTGCAGTAAAACCAGGCTGCTTCAGTGGAGAGCAGCTTCCCCAACGTGTCCTTTTCTCTCTCCCTGCTGTCTCTGCTCTTGCTGCTGCTGACAGAAACGTGTTAGGAAAGCAGAAAGAGAAAATGCCAGCCATCCTGGTAGCCTCCAAAATGAAATCGGGACTACCTAAACCCGTCCACAGCGCTGCTCCGATCCTGCATGTCCCGACGGCCAGGACCATCCCACAACCCTGTTACCTGAAGTTTGGGAACAAGGTGGAGGTGACGAAGCCATTCTATTCCAGCCAGATTCCTCTCAAAGCACCGAATGGACAAGAAAGCGCAGGAGATGGACTCCCACCAAGGAAGAGCAGCTCGGTAGAAACTGGATTTGACACACAGGTTAGAAGGCAGCAAATGTTGGGGAGGTGGAGAGGAGGATGTAATTCTGTACTGAATGAGTGTAGCACGTTTTCTTGAGGTGGACAGCAGTGATGTGAATGGCAGTGAGAGAAGGGGTATGTGTGTGTGTGTAATACATCTGTCTACAGCGGTGGGATGTCTTCTATTCCACATAGTGGCATGTGCTACCAAGGGGTGGCTTTGTAATTTGGGCAGCATGGTGGGAGCTGATGGAGGGGTGCTGAGGGATGGGGCTGTGCATGCAGGTTGCCTTCTCCCACGCCTTTGCTTGAACTTAGGGGATTTATGGAAGGGAAATGGGGGAGATGTTGTTTATGGGGTGTGTTCTTTGTGTTCTTTCTGTAAATGCTCGTTGTAACGGCTGGGTTGTGTGCCTGGGCTGGGGACAGGTTGCTGGTTGTCATGAATGTGTTTGTGTTTGGTCAGGTACTGGATTTGAGCATTAGTGGTGTGAAGGTTTTGTGTTTGTAGTTGTGTGGGGAGGGAATGGGAGGCAGTGCTTGATGTTAAATTGCAATATGCATGTCATTCTCAGTGCAGCTACATTAGATTATACAGGAAACGATTACTCAGGTGGAATTGTCTGTTCTAATACTACATGTGCATGACAGCACAGGTGCGGCACATTACCAATATGCAATTTTTTAAGGTTTCCCTTTAATATCTATCCCTTTTCTATCGTGTTTTTATGTGT
The DNA here is from genome assembly GCA_026413425.1 of Tringa solitaria. NCBI lineage: Eukaryota > Metazoa > Chordata > Aves > Charadriiformes > Scolopacidae > Tringa > Tringa solitaria. The sequence goes on along the minus strand of JAOXJM010000041.1, from coordinate 63,775,068 downwards.
GCTGCTCCCTGTATAGGGAGGAGAAATGTTTTGTTCTTCAGCTGGCTTGATTTTTGTCAGCACGGTACCGTTTCCAGCACGGCTGGGGTTGCTGCTGGTGCCCCGGCGTGAGCAGAGCGTACGCCTTAGCCTGCTACGGGGTGAGTGGAGCAGATGGGCTGCTGCAGCAAGCAGAATTGATTAACGTTCCAGCAAGGTCGCCGTAGAGCGTTGTGACATACCTTAGCAAAAAGCCTCTATATTTTCCAAGCTGCTCCTGCCGATAGCTGAGCCCAGTAGAAGGTGATGCTGTTAAAATGGGATAGGGAAATAATGACACATATAGATATATATTTAATTTTTTTTTTCTTTTCCTTCCTCAAGGGATAATGCGGCACCCCTACCATCTAGATTTTTAAATCCATGCCCTCATAACCCTGTTCTCTTAAGACAAGTGCGGCTGCTAGCTGGGCGTGTTTGGCCCCGTGCCCTGAATTTTAGGATGTGCTGCGCTTGGGTTGCTGGTAGACGGGGTGACGTATGGGGCTGCTTGGGCCAGACGAATATGACTGAGTTCCTGAGGGACTGGAAGCAGGAAAAAGAGACAGACTGGTGGCAGCAGACAGACTGACCTGTGCATTGCATCTCATTCTTAAGAGAGAAACAAGTTTTTTTCCCCTCCTTGTGCTGGAGTCTGTCCTTGTGATTATGAAATGTCAGCAAAATCTCATCGTGTGCTGCTCTTTCTCTCAGACACGCCTCGGTTTCTGTGTAGAAATTTACATTCCTGCAGAAGTGTTTGTTATTAATAAATACTTTCTCATCTTAAAATAGATTATAATCAAAAAGATCCTGGCTGTGGATCCTGTTTGCAGCAGGAAGCGGAATACTATGGTGGTTTTAACCCTTACGCAAATGTGGAACGAACCCCATTTTTTTATATCCTGATGGTGAAAGGGTCTTCTCACTAACTGGTTGTATTTCAACAGGGAGTGATTTTGGCCAAAAGAATTTCAGATAATTTTAAGTTTTGAATAACTTCAAGCAGTGGGAGAAATCCTAAGCTTTGTCATTCTCAGCAACCTCATTAGAGTAGCTGTCTCAGCAGATGACCAGCACCTTTTAAGGTGTGAATCGGTGAGCTTTGTTTTACTCTCCCTTTATCTTGATTTAACGTAATCCTTTTTTTGTTATTCTTATTGATCCAGCTTTGATCTCTCTGCCCACATAAGCATGCAGGTTTTTGCCATTCAAGGTAGTCACTTGGAACATGGGTCCATATCCAAAGGGAGATTGTTCCTGATGGGTTGTATCAAGGGCATCGTTCTTTTCCTTTTTCCACTGTCCCTCCCTCCCAAGGGAGGAAGACCGGGATGGATGGACAGCTGCCAGATGGCATGTGAGCGGCTGAAGTGTTTTCATCTTGGAAAACCTTCAGCTACATTCAAGTATAGAAGTGCTTTCTGATGATAAGCCTAGTAAGGTTTAGTCTTAAACACTGCACTAGGACTAAATATCTCAAGAAACGTAGAGGGTCATCACTTGCTTCTCTAGATATTTTATCTGAAGTACCAATGTGGTCCTCACCATTTTGCTGCCCAGACCTGGCTTCTCCTGGGAGGTGGGAAAGTTATAGTCTTATTCATGGTATTTTGAGTTTAAATCCACAAGTTGGACCCGACAGCAAATGTTTTGGCACCTATCTTTTGTGGATCTTGGTCCTCGCATGGAATTTGCAGCCCACGGGGAAGGACATAGTATCCTCCTGTGTGGGTGGAGGGAGAATTCAAGACAGCTTGTGACACTTGGATCAAAAACCAAAGAGAAGGAACAAAATTGACTGAAATCTGTTTAACTTGTGCTGTATTCCTTGCTGAGGCTGAACTTGGAATTTGCAGTCCCAAACTCTCTCTTGGAGTTAGAGGCATAAGCTATTTCCGTCAAAACCCGAGGTGATATCAGGCCACTTTCAACACAAGTGGCAGAGAAGCATTGCTTTTGTACAACTGCTTAGCAGTTAGAGCATTCGCTCAGAGGGCGGGATATCAGAGTTCAGTTTCTATTTCAACACGAGGGAGTTCTAACTCCTATCATATCTCTGGAGGGTTTCATAATCAACAAACCACAGGATGTTCTGGGAGTATTTTAGGGAGTTGCTCTTAATCCTGTTCAAGTTGGTCCTCTTTGCACTCCATAACACAAAATTTAGTTGCACGTACAGAATAAGGACAGAAAGCAGCTTGACCTCATGTTTAGGACATGGAAACGGGGAAAGAAATGATGGGAGGGATGAAACAGATAGATGGGATACCTTTAATTTTTCTCTCTCATCATGGTGTACATATACTTCCAGTTTGAATTTCTATATGCCTTTTTCCCTGGACTTAGTTATCGATTATTCTGGAGAAGAGGCTGTGCCTAGTGAGTACTCCAGAAGTCACGATGTGAAGATACTAGGCCATGTTCTACTGCTGTTTGAGCATTGGTCAAGCCATTCGCACACCTGTCCTAGGTTCATGAGCTTTTTGTGGTACCAGGTGGCACTTATCATGAGCCTGATTCTTCAGAGACTGTGGGCACTGCAGGTGGTATTCCTTAAAGTACTTATTTTTTTAAAACTGCTGAAAACCAAGGTGTCCCACTTGAGAAATGTTGCCTTCGTGAAAACTTCTTAATATTTTGATTTTTTTTGTTGTTCTTCTTGATATGGTTTTATATGTGTAAGCTGGATTTTATAGTAACTGGAAGTTTTGTGCCTTAAGGCCATATAAGGGCAATGTGTTATTTAAAAAGCTGTGCAATTTATAAAAAGCATTCTTCAGAGTATTTCAGAGGCACTTTCCAAAGAAAGGTCTGAGGGTTTTAGCATCAAGCCCATTGTAAATGCTATTCGGAAATCTTAGGTCGATGAATCATGGCACTATCGTTCCTGTTTTATTGTTACTGATATACACACTCCATTCATTTTTCCATAGTAAATTCCCTGTGTTGTGCACAACAGTATCCTACTGTTGCACTGGTGCTTATTTTGTCTGATTTGAAAACACCGCCAATAAATTGTACCCATATTTAGAGAGCATTGTTTTGGAAATATTTAACTTTGTTACCAGAGAAACTTCCATCAAGGAGATAGCAAGATACTGATCTCTCATATACAAAATGGTATTTATTAGTTATTCTGAAAAAGTCATATGTATTTGGCTACTAAATTTGCATTAGTTATTTAAGACAGAAGTCATTGCCAATTAGAAGTCCGTGGGCATAGTAAAATTGTTGGTGGGATGCAAGAAGGAAGAAACCGTTTCAGGAATATGGTCTGTTGCCATGTTATTGTGAAAGCCACCGAAGGAGATGGTGGCTTTAATTACTGTATTTATTGCTGCTATGTTGTATTCTCTAGCCTCTTGATTTTCCTTCTCTGGAGAACCCAAAAAATAATTGCTGTTGGTATCTTAAGTAACTGTAGCAGTCCTAAAAGCACCGTGACATTACTAAGTCACTGGTCCCACCCTTCCACTAGAACACTTCAAGTTGACAGGCAAGTTGACTTGGCATTAAAATATGTGTATTCAGCAATTACCTCTAACTGTCATTAATGTTGGGCAGGGAGGTGTTAGGGATGTGATTTCTTATTTCTTTGCAAATGTCTTTGCAATATTCCTTTGCTGAATGGAGGACATGGAAGGAAGATGTTCACTAGGTGTTACCATGTTTGCCCTCACTTTTCCCTTTCTCTACACTAATTCTTTGAACCTTTTCTCTCAGGAACTCTCTTAGAACTCTTACAGCTCTCCGTGCTATCTACTTAACTTTTTCCAGTTAGCCTAGACCTTTTCTTAAGAATTCATTTCAAATCTGCATAGATACCATTGTCTGCAATAAAACTATGTTGCTTAGTTAGATTTTTCTTCACATTGCTTTCCCAATTTGTGAAGATGGTGTTGAGTTGGGCATTCTAGATCTGAGGCGTTCTTGATCTCCCCATTTTCTAGTCTTACACTGGATTTTTTTTCTAGTGATTTAGTTCTTCTTTCCCAATTTGTGAAGGTCATCTACATCTGGGGTGTTCTAGATCTGGGGTGTCCAGTAGCCATCGAGAGTAGAAACGTCCCTGGGTTTTTCTCATTAGCCATTCTGTAGTCCAAGTCAATGACAATGGTATGGAATGGAGTTGGTAGAGAAGCTCTGTTATAGATGCCTGCAAAAAAATCTAGTGGATAGCCATTCCCAGATTGGTAGCACACTAGTGACAAATTTCAGGGAGGTTTTCAGTCAGTTGTGCACTGCTTTGGAAGTGCTCTAGCTGCTCACAAATTGATTAGTTAATAAGTTGCTCCAGTGTTTTTTCACGTTTCAAATTTAGGCTCACATCAACCGTTTGATGAGCCACATGTGACTTGGAATCCATTGGCTATTGGTCTCATTGGCTCACTATCTTCATTCCCATGCCATTAGCAATCCAAGCGAATCCATATAGTTCAGATATTAGTAATCACTTTTCTATATTTTAATTAACTTTATCAGAAGCCATTTATAAGTCCGTATTACTGTCTCGCTAATGTGAAGCTTCATGGATAGAAAGTTTAATATAGCATATTGCAGAGAAATTATGCCTTCCTTTCTCACACACATTAGCCATTTTTATGCATGATACTGGGCTCTGCAGTTTTACTACAGAACCATCATGCAGAAGGAACAGGAATCAAGCAAATCTTAATCTGGACCCAATTTGAAGTCAGATGTACGTTGACCGGTTTCAATGCCATTATGTGAGCTGCTTAAGTGGTGTAAAAATTGGTCTCACTACCACTGCTGTGCTAATTATAAAAGAAATTATGAGAAATGTGGTCAGTAATACTGATAACCACCATCAAAGATAGCTTATTTTGATGTTGGAAGAAACCAAATGAGATCACGTTTAGGATGTGTACAAAGGAGAAATTTTACTGAAGAGTTGGAAAAATCTAATAAAAACTATAGATTCAGGCCATCAAAATATATAATAATTTTAAATTAGTATTAATGAGCTTGCTTATATAATTATAGTTATGTACCTAAGTACATTCCTACAAAAAAAACCTTGCTTTATCTTGCTTTCTGATGGATTTTTTTTTTTTTTGGACACTCTGTAAGCAATCTGAGGCTATTAAGTAGACAAATTCTTCTTCTATTTATGACTACAATGGTTTTTGATAGTATGTTTATAAATACATACCAATAAATATTAAATTGGTAGGGGGTTGTTCCAAATGAAGTGTTCCCAGGTAGAAAACAATTTGGAAGTTGTTTTGTTGTGATGGTTAACATGGAGGTTTCAATGATCAGTCTTTTAATCCAAAGAGCCACTCTTTTTTAATGCCCTGCCTTTGAACAAAGATGTAAGGTTGCAGTATAAACTCAGGAGGTTCTTTCATCATTAGGATGACCTTTTCTCCTCCTTCCGCTTTTATTTTTTTTGTTTTATGCTATTTCTCTGATCCTTGCTAATAGGTAATATCTAAGAGGCTCCAAAATTTTAATATACTTAACCTAAGAGCACTCCTTAGAGGTAGGGATATCATTCTCATTTTAGAAATGAATAGCAAGGCACAAAGAAACTTACCCAAGGTCATAAAGTCTGCAGTGCTACAGAAAATTACTGGCTAGTCCCCTGACTATTAGATTATCTTTCTCCTTTGCTGCTACTTGTTAATCAGTTCAAAATGCTTATGCATATGGTGTCCATGTGTTCTCCCTCTGTCCTTGAAACCGGTAGCTTACTCCAGAAAATAACATTTCTTCAGTGAATACTTTCACTTTCTTTGTCCCTGTTTTAGCAATTAATTTTTATCACCTTCTGCTCTGACACTTGATGTGTGGCAGCACCCAAGCAGGACACTTTGGTCCAGCTGTCCCTGAACCACAAATGGGTTAATTCTTATATTGTTTTTCTTGCTGTCTTTTCTCCCTGCCTCCCTGTGCCCCCCTGGCCGCGCTGGTGAATGTCTTTGACAGCTTTTAGAGTTTTGCTTCTTAACTTTTCCTAGATTGTTTGTCCATCATGTGTTGTACTTCAGTTCTGTTAAGACACTCAAGTCTTTGCTGGGGGCTTGTACTCAAACTGGCTTCAACAGAAAAGCGTTAAGTCTTCCTACCTATCCAACTGCTAACTGATATATATAATTTTTCAGTGCTCAAATATGGATAAAATTTTTCTAATTTGAATTTTCTAATTTGAAAAGCAAGTGTAACATGAGGAAACTGAAAGGCCACCACTTACTGGCTGAAAGCCGTGCTGGCACGCATGATGGAACTCATCATAGAGCAATATTCTCTGGTCTTCTGCAAAATACTCTCATCATGAAATATGAAACCTCTCCTGAAGGAATCTCCTGGAGATGCAGAGTGGTACAGGGATATTAGTGGAAGAGAATGACAGATACTACTTCTTAAAATACCTTTGAGAAACATTGTCAACTCTGTAATTTCAGTTTCCAGATTATCTCACCACTAGATTTAAATCTCTGTTTAATTTGTAGAGTACTTTAATGTTTTTAGCCTGCAAGTCCCTTTTTCCTACTGAAGTGGAACTAAGGAGGGATTTAAATAATAATTACTTTGTGTAAACTTCCCAAACTTGCAAGACAGAATAATTACTATAAGTGCTGGTTAAGAAGATGCATTTTTGAGTAAAGTGTTAGTTGGGCCTTTAATGGAAGGATGTGTTTTCTCTTCTTCCATTTTTTCCCCACTTGCTTTTCTGCTTATCTAAGCATTGGGGCTAACTTTCTACCTTTATTCTAGTATAAATCAAGATATACTCTTAGAATTTAACCCATTCATTTCTTTTTTTTTCCTTGCAGCAAACTGTAGAATCTCAACCAAACTCAGAATCATTCTCCTGAGAAGTTTACCTGGCTAAAAATACCCTGCTTGAATGTTATTTTTAGAAACATCTATATTTGAAGTATATAAATGGTCAGATTTTATGTGTATTATTAGACATGAACTGTTGGTACATTTTGTAACAGGAAGCTGCTGGTTTTCCATTCACCAAGAACTGGAATTCAGTCAAACACTTGGCACTTACTTGTATGCCTCTAATTTTATCTGTAAATTGTTCTTGCTGAAATAGTTTGTGGAAACATTCTCAGTTTCTTCAGTTTTGCAAATCATAGGCATGGAAATAACTGCTAAAACTTAAAACAAATAAACCCTTTATTAAAATAAATAATTGAGAAAACAGGTCACTTATTTTAAAACAGGCTGAGATCTGAAGTCTTACTCTGATTCCACCTGTTTTTTTCCCTCTTGAAAGTATTTTTAGGTGTGTTATCCTTGGATTATTTTTCATTTTACTTTGGGGTTATTTTAGAATTGGAAGCAATGTGTGGGAAAACAATACATGAAAGGAAAAAATATCTAACTTCTGGATTTCAAAATACACTTTTACCAGGACTTTTTGCCCCTATGCATGTTCAGCTTTGGACTGTAATACCATCATATTTTGACAATGTCTTGTTTACTCCCATGACTTATTCTTAAATTACTTATTCTTAAATTTTACCCCATGTCCATCCCTTGTCTTGAATGTTTCCTTAAGTCCTCTCCCTGTTCTCAGCAGGGGGGGGCTTTTTTCTCTATAGCTCTAGCTAGAAGTTGCCATAACCTCTCTCTCATAGCTGGAAAGAGTCCCTAAATCTCCTTTATTTTACCTGTCCTCTTACTAATACTGATCCATTTCTTCTGTCTTGTCCTTTACATCATGATCACCTTGGTATAATCCAAAAGTGTATAGTGGTGGGTTCATGTTTATGGTGTAGACTTCAGGATGGCCTGTAGGTAGCAGACAGTAGCAAGGCTGTGTTGGGAGAACTAGAGGTTGTAAAGAGAGTCCCTTCCCAATAGTCGTTGCTGCGATTTGATTTTATACGAGCAAGAATGAAAATTTATGGATTGTAGAGACCAAGGAACTAGGGATTGGCAGGTATTGGTTTGGTAGCGGTAGTATAACACTTGACAAGAAAACACGGTCAAGTCTCTGAAAAAATGAATTCTTGGGCAATAAGTTGATAGATTTGTTGGCATTTTCTTTGAAAGTGGAAGTTAGTCTATTGATAAAAGTACTAAATACTATTAGTCCTTCCTTCAAGCTCTGGGAACTCACAGGAGTGGAGGCCAAGGTACTGTTCCCTCGATGTCTTGGGTGGAGGAAGGAAGGGTTCTTAGATATGCTGCTTCATGTGATGAGGTGAATCTTCCCTGATAGGATCACCGATCTTCTACTGAAAGTGCTGACCAGGAATTATTTTTATATTGTATTTTTCTGCCATGTATTAATTTTATGTACTTGCCCATTGGTAGAACAAAAAGAATACCCTGGTGGGATTTCATGTTACTGATCTAGCTCGTGTGCCAACATTCTGTGGTGAATATGGACAACGAGACTTTGTTAAACTTGTATACCTTGAATCAAATATTTAGAGGTGGCTTCCATCTTCTTTAGCCATGTCCACTTGAACCCTGTCCGCTGTTAGAAACAGGTAAGTTAAGTACTGATAAGCTAAATACTGCTTTTGTACAAGTATTTTTAGACAACACAGCTGTCTTTCCACATCATAACTATTTTGGCTGTGTCTCAGATTATGACATTAATTACCAGGAGGTCATTTCCGATGAACTTGTAGAAGGGGTCTAGCAAATTTGGTTCCCCTAGTTAGGTAGACAACTATCAGGCATAGTATTGTAAGATCAAGCAGATACAAAGATTCACATCATGTCTTTTGGAGTCAGAAATTGTCCTTAGCCAATGTAGCGTAATGCAAAGTTATATTTTTCTTAGAGAAATGTAATGTGAGAAGAGCATTTGTACGTGTGTGTCAGAAGCTAAAGGCCTGGAACAGATGTAGCGGACACATTCACATCCACCGAGATCGGTGTGCAGCTTTGAGTATAGCTGGTGGAAAAAATAATTAATGGATTGGTCTGGTAAGACAAATTTGATTCAGTTGTAAATTATTCTTCATTTCAAAGAGTCTTATGGGTAGTTAAGTCTTCAAAACTGATTTTAAAAGTGTCATGTGTGTTTCAAGATCAAATGTGCACTGGCCATTTGAAGCAATAGCTCAGAAATAGGTTTCTTTTTTCTTGCTCAATAACCACGGGCCAGTCTGCTTCTCAGGATGGCCATGCTATTCCAGACTTGTCTGTGCCTTAACTGGGACGGATTATTTTGGGAAGGATTATTTTCAGCATTTCTACATCTTACTCCTCTGAGATGGGCTCTAACACACACAGGAGTCCGATCCTCCAGGGTAATGTGCCAAATGAGCACTGCCAAAGAAAGCTGGCAAGAAGGTGTCTGTCCTCTAGCGTGGAGCTGGAAACGGGAGGCAGCAGCGTCCTATTTATCCCTACGCAACCTCACCAGGGGAATTCTAATGAATTTGCTTTAATTTACAAAACAAAACCACTTTCTGCTTTTCAAGAGGGAAGAGCAGCGGTTGCCTAGGATCCTGTTTCCAAGCAGTCAGATACAAACTTCCCTCGCTGCAGCAATGGAGATTCCTCTTGGTCACCTATAAAAGGTCTCCTTTCAGTCTTTTACCTGTTAAGGTTTGGACCTTGTGGAGTGATTTGTTTTACAGGATTTAGTACTTAGATTACAAACTGGTGAAAGGAAATCTAGTTGTCATAAGGAGCAGAAAAATTTGGAAGAGGATCTGTTTATGAATGAAAATGTCATGCAATTAAAATTTAATGATGGAAGCATCTTCTGCAAGTGAGACTAAGCCAGGATTTCCTCTTTTTCCTGGGGTTGCTTCTCATTGTGGTGCCAGGCAATGGGAAACACTGTGAATACTGGGATACATGTGGAGGTGCAGTGCCTTTCTGTGAGATATTTGCCTTTGGGATCCAGCGGCCAAGGGAGACAGAGGGAAGCACAGACCCCAGGCTCCAGAGGAGACCCTAGGCCCTGAAGGGGAGCCAGGTCTACCTACTGTGTCCTGACCTTGCCACCGTCTTCCCAAGCCATCAGTGAAGGTCCTATGGTGGGCTTTCAGCTGCCTCTGCCATGGATTGCTTTTGGGATCCTGAAGAATATGTTCCTGTTGTGGGTTGTATTATGGCTCGAAGGCGCTACGGTGGGGAGACTTGGAAGACCAACCCTCTTGGAGGTGACACGAGTTGTGGTGCGTAGGCAGTGTTGGGCAGTGGGCTGTAATGCCCATGAGTCATACCCACCGGTGGTTTGGTTTATCAGGTTGGATAGCAAGGCAGCAGTATCTTATTTTTAACACAAGACTCCATCCCAGCCTTGTTGAGGAGACTACTCACTGCAGCAGGCGCTTGAAAAAAGGGAGAAGGGGAAAAAAGGCATATGAAAGAACCTGAAATCAAAAAGCCAGTCTGCAAAGCTCCTGGACTACTCAATAGCAGATCCTTCACTCGGATCAGATTTGTGCTGAAACTTAATCTCTTGGCCACAACAATGTGAACTAGATAAGATTTAGTCCTCTTTATTGCCTCCTGAGCTCTCTGAAATTCAGCAGAAAATGGGGTTTGCATTGAACAAGTGAAAAATTTTATCTATTCTCTTTGTAGCCTGAGAAATGTCTGTTGGCATGAGACTTTATGGTGGGGACTGATGCCACCCTCGGCTCCCTGTAGGCTGCTGTGTCAGCATTTCTGAGCTGATGGCCCGTCAGATCCACTCAGTGTTTATTATGCAGCATTAAGCAAAGAGAGATTTGAAAGTCCAGTGTTCTGCTGGCAAATCATTTAAATTTAGATAATTTTGCAGTGGTTCTTAGCAGCTTGTATAAATGGATTTTCAACAAAGAAAAGCCTCGGGCTTTCTATGCAGGTATGAACAGAACCTGTGGTGGAAGGAATCTCTTGTAAACCATCTTGTGAATAGCTGCAGCATCAGTCGATGCCGTTATCCTCCCTCCTCCTCTCTTTTCCCACAGCAGCTGAAATGGCAGGGCTTGGTTTGGCCAGTGCTTTGCATCATTTACAGTGATGCTGTTAAATGCTGGGCTGAAATTAAGCTCAGCTTAATTTGCATGATTTAAAATGCCAGCTAGGTTTAATGTAGAGCAGCTGGTATATACTTAACTCCTTCAGGAGAAAACTTTAATACCGGCAGATCGCATTATCCTGGGCTACACTGTGTCTATTTATTTATTTATTTATTTATTGCCTCTCTTCACTGCTTCCCAGAACATTTGTAGAGATTGTTTGCACGTCGCTGGGGAAGGGCTTTGCTCTTTGTAGATATTTTTGTATCTCGCAGAGCTCTTCACAAAGGAAGAAATTGGTCCCACCGTGTGACAAATACTTGTTGCGATTTCCCGAGTGTCCACTTAACACTGACCTTAGCAGATAGGACTCTAAATTAAGATGTGACATGATGAAGGATGGCGAGATTAGTTGGAAGAGGGACAGGTGTAGAGGCCTGGATTACATGGATTACTGCATGCTCAATTTCTTAGGGTGAAATTTCAAGGTTGAAAATGTCTAATTCCACAATTATGGAATTAGGACGTGCCGTGCCATCCCTCCGGGTTGCTGTGCCAGCAGCCAGAGTCACCTTGTGAGGGAAGGAAGAGTTGGAGGCTCAAAGAATTCCGGCACTCCCCTGAAATAATTAGCGCAGCCTGAGTGAGAGGATGGAGGGAGCATAATCTTTTAATACCAACCCTTCTCAAAATTGACCTTGTCACAGGCAGATTCAGCTTCTCACAGAGGACCAGATGTGTGATACAGTCACTCTTACTGCGTCAGAAATGCTGGCACAGGATCTCATCCTCTGCCAAAATTCTCTTGCCTTTCCATAGGCGATGGGCCTCGTGCTACAGAGCTCTGATCGTGCCTTTGGGTGAACTGTGGAAATTTTTTATTCTCTCAAGTCACGACTTGAGCTGATTTTTCTTCTCATGGAACAGCAGTTTCAAAGGGTCAGCTCTGAAGACCATCATTAATTTGAAGCACAAGTCGTTAAGCTAGAGAGAGAACATGTCTGTTCCGTTCTTTTGACATGTGTAAATCCTTCAATATTGCATCTGAAATTTAAGTCTTTCTATTACCCTTTATAAACCTTTGTGTTAGAAGATACCATGTAGTTATTCAGTTGACATCAGGGCTGTATTTGCTGCATAGGACATGAAAGTCACATCAGTACAACAGAAAGGCCAAGTCTTCCCTAATGAAAACTGATTATTGTCTTTTTTGTTGTGAAAGGGAAACTGCTAAGAAGATGACGTCCTATAATCTTCTTCTACAAATGTAGACAAGATAAATTGCCCTCAGTGATGAAATACTTTGTTATTTCTTCTCGTGTTGTCTATGGGTAAGATCATTAGCAGGCCTGCATGCTGCGGAAGATTACAGCCCTGTATTATATAGTCAAATTATTTACGTGGTAGTGTATTTATACCATAACTCAGTTGGACATCTGAATGTTTTGGGTGTGTAATACCAAATAATTTCAGCCATTTGAGGAAAAGGCTCACCGATGGTTACTCTTAAAGGCAGTGAATTTAGCTAAGCAACATGTATCCATCCATTAAATAACCAGAAACCATTTTGTGAGGCAGTTTAGAAGGTGCCGCTATAGCTGGGGTAGAATAGTGTGGGTTCGTAATGGGTTGTCAGACACCCTCTCAAAACTTCAAACAAAAAATGCTCTTTGTGTTTACCAAGTCGTGACTCTAGACTTCTGGAACAGGAGCAAATCAGCCAACTTTTCATTGAGACTGTGTGTGAGAGCTGACTGTGAGTTAGGCCAACAGCATCCTGGCCTGGATGAGGACCAGCGTGGGCAGCAGGACCAGGGCAGTGATGGTGCCTCTGGACTGGGCCCTGGTGAGGCCTCACCTCGAGTGCTGGGTTCAGTTCTGGGCCCCTCACTGAAGGAAGGACATTGAGGTGCTGGAGTGTGTGCAGAGGAGAGCCACCAAGCTGGTGAGGGGTCTGGAAAACAAGTCCTATGAGGAGAGGCTGAGGGAACTGGGCATGTTTAGTTTGGAGAAGA
>JAOXJM010000041.1:63722749-63741139 GCA_026413425.1 Tringa solitaria | reverse complement strand
TTTATGTGGTTGGACTCAATGATCTCAGAGGTCCCTTCCAACCGTGGAGATTCTGCGATTCTGTGAAATATTTCACTCTTTCACCCTCGCTGCCTGGTTGGGTCTCTATTTTGTTGCTGTTTTTTGTTTTTTTTTCAAGAAAACCTCCCTATTTTCTTGCTGGGTCCAGCCGGAGCGGAGGGAACCCCCATCTCCCCCCTCCTGGAAGGGGTTAAAGGCGATGCTCCACCGTGGGAGGGAGGGAAGGAGGGAGGGAAGGAGGAGGGATCTCCCTCCCGGCTCCTGCCATCCCGGAGCTGGGACAACCCCGGGCCATCCTGCCCTTATCTCCTCTCCCCCCACCATCCCCGAGCGATGGAGCTGGTCCGAGGAGAGCATCCCAAAGATGAACGGCCACCCGCGAGGTGGTAGCCCGCCGGGTTGGTAGCCCCGGCAGGTGGGGAGGAGGCGGGGGGGGGTGTTGAGGACGATGAGCGTGATGCTGTGGCGGTGGGAACAGAACAACACCACCATGAAGCTGGTAAGGATTTCCGAACAAAAATCTTGGGAAGCCTGATTGATGAAGGGAAAAAAAAAAAAAAAAATCTCATTAGCGACCGGGAGGTTTTGTCTGAAGGAGGTACATAAATAGGCAATAAATTAGGGGAAGAGGTGGGCTGGAAGGGCTGGTGCCCCAACAATGTTCTCTCCAAGCCCAATGCTGTTTTGCAATAGAGTTGCCAGCCGGATCTGTTACTCATTAGTTCATCTCTTGGACTGCTTGAGGTTGTTTTGCGTGGTGTTTCATCTCGATAGTTAAGCTCGTTTAAAACTAAGAGTGGAAAATATAGATTGTGTGGGTAGCTCACCCCTCGCTTGCTTTCATTTATTGTCTCTCGCTTTTTCTTCTTGGAAACAGTTTTCTCTTTCAGTCTTGCTGGAATAATTTTGTCAGCTGGGAGCATTTTGGGGGGTTGTTTGCTCAACAGTTTGTTTTTAAATTCCCCCACACACACCCCTTTTTTTTTTCCCTTCCTAGGAAAGTAAAAAAACTCCACTGTTCCCTGTAAGGAGAAAGTGTGTGGCTGCTTCAGTCCTCCAGTGTAAATGAGATCAGGAAACCCACGTATCTGCCTGTCTGTTTGAATTACTGTCTATAACAAGATTTAAACTCTGGTCAAAACTCAGAGAGGCTTCTTATGAACAGAGGTTTTTTTTTAAAGCTGTTTGATGTAGAGAATATCAAGGCTGTGGCTGTCTGAAGGAGCTTTAAATTTATTTACTCTGTCTCTCCGGCAGATTACTTAAACAAAGAAAATTACATTTCTATGCAGTCTTTATATGAAAGATTTCCTTCCCTGAGAAGTTTGTAATCAAGTCCGGGATTTGCCGCAGGTCTAATCCTTTGTGTGAAAACTCTGTTGAAATCCATGTGGGAGTCAATGGTACTCGGCACCTCTTCGTATCGGGCTCTGTGAGCACAGAAATTTATAGCGCGTCTAGTAATTTAACAATCTGATTTTATGTACTTTCCTCGCAAGGAATGAGGTGATAATAACACGTGTTATTGAAGGAGTATTCCATTCTAGGTAGCAAAGCAGCTCTTCACATGGGATCAGATAGTTCGGGGTATTTCATGTATGAGTAGCCACTGGAATAATGAATTTGTGAGCTGGCGGTGGAAACGGGTGGCGGGGTGTGGGGGTTGCCCAAGCTGAAGCCAAGTATTTTGGAAAGGGAGGTTAAAGTGAGCCCTCCCTCCCTTTTCATATGCAAAGATCTCTTCAGGAAGCAGGGAGAGCTATGTACACAGGTGTATTAAGAAGTCTTTGCATATAGATTGGCTTTTAAACCAGCCGCCAATGGATTTTGCAGACAGAAAAAGCACCTGTAAGAAGTGAGCGTATGAAATCAAGCAGAGGAAAGCAGATGTGAGCTGAGAAATGAAATCACAATGAAATCTAACCAAGCAATTCCCAGGCTGCTAGAAATCCAGCTGGATTTACACCAGCTCCTGGGGCAGGTGGAGATAAGTATAAAAACCTTCACCCCCTTGCTCCCAACTCCCTCTCCCATAAAGCAGCAGATGTTTATTGCCCCCTGTAATTAAATTGTGGAGATTGCTCTTGTGCCTGCTGCGTGGTGGTGGGGTGCTTGGTGGTCGGGCAGGAAGAGTTGGGGGGAGCCTCAGTATGGGGGGACCCAGCAAGGCTCTGCCTAAGGTGCTTGGAGGAGCTGAGCTTTGTGCAGGGCTTTTCCATAGGCCTTGGCTGGTCTGTAATGATAAAGTGGATCAAAGAAAGTCAGCTTCATCATAATAATTACAAAAAAAAGATTCCTCAACTAAGTGGGTATCAGAGAGAACAGACCAGATGATGCTCAATGGAAATGTCTTAGGCATCTGAAAATACAACAACAACAACAAAAAAGTCATTCTTAATTGGCAACAATTAAAAAGAAGAACTGAATACCAGAATAAAACTTCAAAATAAATAGAACATAAAAGAAATACATGCATATCTTGCAGGGAATAAGATGAAATGAGTTGTCCTCAGCTGTTTGTCATGGTACTTGGCTGCAAATGAAGATTTGCCTTTTATAACAATCAGTGAAGCTGTAATTTTCAGTTCTTTCTCTGGCCGTGAAGTTTTACGCGGCATGAATTTATTACAGTTGTCCCTGTTTCTTTGGCGTAGCTTTTCAAAGGATTTCAGAGTATTTCACCAGCAGTTTAGAGAGGCTTAAAATAATTTCCGCTGGATCCCTGCTAGTGAGGAAGCCGACATGACTCCCTGCCTCACTGCTGAAAGCCAGGCACGGGCTCTGTCAACATTTCGGAGCTGGCAGCGGGGCTTTGGCAATCGCTGAGGGCGGGAGCAGGATCAACATTGCACCAGGCTGGACTCAGGGATGGAGGGTGTTGGTGTTACTGGTGGGGCTGGTGAGGACTTAAAAGGGCTCGAATGATGCCCACAAAGCACCGTGCCCCATCGATTCCCTTCTGCTTTCTCACCCTTCTCCTCCCTTTGGTCCAGTGAAGTTTCTGTGGAACAAAGAAAGAGAAATCTGCCTAGGATGAGCTGATTGTGGCTAGTATACCAAAAATAACCAAATACACAGTGTTGAGAGATTTGGGTGGTGACAACAAGAATCATTTTGTGGTTGAATGCGTAAGATTCACAGTGCGGAAGCTCGGGTTTTTTTCTCATTTGTAATATAGGGCTTTTTAGGAGGTCAGAGGTAAATCCCTTTGCCTGCTGTTGTCACATTGTCCCTAAATATCAGACTTAGCCAAGTTTGTAAAAATTGGGATGTTGCTGTAAATGTGCATTGCAAAAGTAGATGTCTAACTCTGCTTGCAACTTGGTATTGGTAAATCCTCCTCCAAAATAATGCCCTTGAATAATTTAGGGGGATGGTAGCTTAATTTCTATTTCATACTGCTACGCAGTCCATTCAGCATCCATTTCACTTGGGTGTTTGCTTTTATTTTATGAAAAATATGTCAGGGAGATTCTGCGTTCAGGGCACGTCTTCATTACTTGAAGCCAAGAGGACTTAAACTACTTGGGAATACAGTTTTAGAGGACTAGCAAGTCTACTACAGGTCCAGCTCTGATTGGGTTATTGAAAAATTGGTCTTGCTACTTCTGTGGACATAGAAATAGATTCTCAATCCAGTAGTGTAAAAAATAGAGAGTGAAGAGGGCATGGATGAGTTCTCGAGGAGTCCTTTGTTGAGCTACTGCTATTAGTCTTTGACCTTTTTTTTATTTTGGGGGGGTTGGTTTGCATAATGCAAAACTGTGCTGCACCACATATATTTTTCAGTCTTACTCTAGAGCGATGCCATTCATTTGGGACACTTGCCTTGAGAGTTGATGGTTTGGTTGTTGATGCTTGTGTTGGACTTTCACCACTTCACTGCTTTTCTGCTAGGTACTTGCCATGCCATTCTTTAACGCTTGAGAAAATAATTTTTAAATACTTGGAAACAATTTGTTTCAGAAATATTTGAAAATCATCGCTCTATTGGATATAGTGTTGTACCCTCTTGAGGGGAAACCAACCAGACATAGGGCTGTATGTGAATCATAGAATCACAGAATCGTCTAGGTTGGAAGGGGACCTTCAAGATCATCTAGTCCAACCATCAACCTAACTCTGACAAAAAAAAAAAATAAGAAATAGGAATAAAAGTTACTAAACCATATTCCTGAGGACCATGTCTACCTGTCTTTTGAACACCTTCAGGGATGGTGCCCCAACACATCCCTGGGCAACCTATTCCAATGCTTGATAACACTTTCGGTGAAGAAATGTTTCCTAATATCCAATCTAAACCTCCCCTTCACAGCCATCATTTCATTTTAGAAATGTTATTTGTTAATTTAGCTTGGAGACAAAGTTGATGACATCTGAAAGACAGACATAAAAGACAAATACTGCTTTTGTTAAGGAAAAGAAGTGTAACTACGATCTGGAGATTACTGTCTGATCCCCACAGAGCCCTTAAGAGTAACTTTAACTATCACAACTCTTTTTATAAATAGCATCACAAAATAATTTGGGTCAGAAGGGTTGTCTGGAAGGGACCTAGGCCAAGCCCTTGCTCAAGGTAGACCTCGATTCAAAGAAACAGCAGGCTCCTGTGGTCCAGTTGATTTTGCCAGCCTCCAAAACCACACAGATTCTGTCCCAGTGTCTCACCACTTCCATTGGAAGAATTTTTTGCCTTAAATCTACCCAGAATTTCCCTTGATATAACCTGTGATGCTTGCTTGTCTCTTGCTCTTGTTGTCTTCTCCAACCAGAGACCCCCAACTTAACCTCTTGCGTTTCGGAGGCTGCACACTCTCAGCTCTCTCCCCTGCTAGCAGTTTTCCTCACTTGCTTGCATTGCTTGTAACCTAGCGAGACCTGACATCTAGTTCTTCGAAACATTCCATACTTGATTGTGGGAAACTTCAAAAACCTTAGTTTTTATGTTAATCATCAGCTGGGGTAGGGTGGGAAAAACCCTGGCAAAATGTTTGTACAAATCTGTTTGTCGTCTTGAATTACCTGCGTAATACGAGGTTGCTTTTACTGCTGGATATATTTCCTGGGCAACCACAACAAGCTTTTTTGCCAGTCTTTCTGGAGCATATTGGTGTTATCCCTGAACATTCGGAGGAGTGGTCAGACAGTGACCAAGGTACCTTTTGGCTGCAGGGACTGTGCTTACTTTCGAAGGTATTGCCAACTCGCAGGAGAAAAGGATTGAATTTGGGTAGCTTGCTCCTTTTCCTGGGGAGTGACTGCAAGGCTGTTAACCGACCTAGTTTGACGCTAGAGTTCCTTACTCCTGGGCTTCTAAAAGCAAATATTTAATTCTGATTTTCTTTCTGGTTTACATTTGCGACTACCAGAAGAAAATTTCAACATATGGTTGTAAAACCTTCCCTCCTCCCTTTTTTTTTTTTTTGGTTGAACTATTATGAGTCAGCTACACACCTTGTGCAAACACCTTTTATTTTTTAACGTAATCAAAACAAGGATCTTTCCCAGTCACTGTTTTATGGCTTTGAGAATTGCAAGGGGTAATATATTGGTTTTGTGATGATTGAAGGTTGCTGTAAACAACATGTGATCCTTTTTCTTTATGCAAAGTTTAAATTGGCCTGGTTTTGGGCAACCCCCAGCCTTGCAGCATGTGTATACAACTGAAATCTGAAGGTGTTACAGCCTTTTAGAAGATTTTTCCTACTACTTTATCAGTAGAAACATGGAAACTAAACTATCTGGATATAACTGGCAGTAGATAACCTTTCCAGGGTGGGGTTTTTTGTGTTTAGGGTTGGGGTGGTTTTTTGAGCCTTCAAGCAACTAAGGAATGAAAATGGTGTTCTCAGGAAGAAATGTTGCGGATCTGATGTGGAATAATAAACGTCTATATCAAAAGTTTTGTTTCTTTAGTGGGATAAAAGAAACTTGATTAAAAAAACACTTTAGTGTCAGCAGGAACCAGCATTTTGTTGTGAAGTCCACATAAAAACAGTGTTTCAAAATCAGTTTTCAGATGCACCAACGTTGGAGCTTGTCAGAATTTTATTTAATGTAGTTCATTTGTAACATTTTTTTTTCAGTAAACCAGTGGCTTTTCTCTTTTGTCAGTTGGGACTAGGCCTATGGGATGTACAGAGTTAGAGAAAACTGAACAGTAGGCTTCCCCTGTTCACCTCTACTCTTCCTATTTTCAGTTTATAAAACTTGAACAGTACTTACTGTTAAGCAGATAGAATTCTGTTTTGATTTTTGTCTCTCCGTAATTTCTTTCTGTTTAGATTTTAACATGTTGAATAAGATGAGGGAAAAGAAATGTGCGTGTCTTTGCATAAGCAAAGATAAATAGACGTAAACTATGAAGTAAATAAACTTTACAAACAGACACCTGTAACTTAGGAATAGGACTAGATTCTCTTTTTCATAGCAGCAAATAGAGTCTTGGTGTGGCTGTACCTTGGTGTGCATCCAGCCAGAATGTCATCATAATTACAAAGATAACGCTGCGAGAACTATTTGAGCTTGCTTTTGCTCAAGCAGGAGGGCTAGGGAGAGCGAGGTTTCAAGCAAGGATGCGTTGGGCCATGTTTTCATCCCATGCCCCTGTGGCTGGTGGAAAATGCTGTTCCATATGGGCTAGGTAAGAAGGAATGATATCTTCTTCTTGTACTGTGTAGCTCAGTGCCACCCTGAATGCATGCCAGGAGATGAATGGTGCCAATTAGCCCAGTTCTGAATTTTGCAGAAGTTAATGGGCTTTAAGTTGGGTAAATGACTGGATTTTCAAAAAATGTTCTTATTTTAAAAAAAAAAAAAGGTGTTCTTGTAAAATTGTGAGTTAATTCAGAATTCTCCCTGTGAAGAGAATGTTAAAAGATTTATCGCTACATAGAAAATTTCTGTCCTGGTTTACACATGGCTTCTCCTTCTATTAAATATTTCCCTTTAATGCTCTTATCTCAGTGTGCCTTCTGGACTAATGTGTAGCATACAGCAGAGAAAACATACTTATTTGGAAGAAACACTTCACTCTGGAAGAGATTTTTCAAATGCTTAACTTAAAAACTGCAACAGAAGAATTGACTGGGATGATAAGAGGTTTGATAGACCTATTTTTGCTAGCTGACTTAGCTATACTTTTCATTAAGTAAGGGAAAGAATCACTGCAGTTCCCTAAGCTTTTGCCATCTATATTAGTGACTTCTAAGCAGTTTATTTGAATCATCACAGCATTATCCTGCAGTTGATAATTGACTTAATGCTGGAACTGGATTGCAACCTATTACAGAACTTTTCCAAGCTGAAAGGTTTGGAACCTTGGCCAGTTGTTAGGTGTCTAGATTGAAGGTTTAGTCAGTCGTTGGCATTCTACAAAAATTAAAATAAAGAGCAAAGTACAATTCTGTGTTTTATAGGTTAGGATGTTTCCAAAGACGCTATTGCATATAATCATACATTTCCCACCCTCATATTTAATCACAGTTAAAGGAAACGTTCCTTTGACACTGAAGCCTACTGTGAGCATGCAGTGTGTTAAAAGGATGCCCACATCTTTTTTCCTCAGTCAAGAGAGGACAACACAACTCTGAACTGAAGCGTTATAAGGCTGTGAAAAAGGCAAATTTTTTCCTAAGAGGTACCAGAAAAGGTACTTCCAGTAAAGATGAGGAGGCATGAATGCAGTGAAACTAGTAGGAGGCAGGAGAAATCAGGTACAGAATATTATACAGAATCGTGGTATCACTTATGAAAGATCAGCTCAAAGGAAATGAGGGCTGTTGGGCTGTTTAAGAGAAAGAAAACTAATTCCTTGACACTCATAGCCAGGAAAACAAGGATATCATTAAAAATATATATATACTTCTTATATAAGGAACTTCAGAAGCGCAAATCAAAAATGTCTGTATGTGCTATGCACTGTTGTTTTAGGTTTTCTGAAATATTCCAGACTAATCTGCTTGTCTGCCTTAATTTAGAACTCAGGGGTAGAGATTTGAGCCTCTTTTAATTCTGTTCTGTGATTATGGCAGTAAACGGCCTGGAAAGGGATTTGAGGTAGGCTATCCTCGCAAAGTATTCCTGTCCTGGTACAGGATGCCTTTTGGGAGTGCAACTTGATTTTAGTTTATTTACTCCTGTCCCTCACAGGACACCGAGGGAAGATTAAAAATCATGTACACTGTTCTAAAAACCTTATTATTTCTTTTACTTCCAGTGGCATGTGGTTTTGTGCTAACTCTTCTTTATTTTAGAGCACAGAGGGCTAGATGCAGATGGTGGGTATTTAATAGCAAGTGAGATGGGGGGATTTATTTTTTTTTTACCAATGTAACATTATCACCATGTTTGTGGATATAACATCTTAGAACTAATTGGCTTGCATTTGTGGAAGGCTGCCCCAAAATTCTCCTCCAGCCTCGTCTGCTTTGACATAGGCAAAGACTAATCATATGCAATTGTGGGGTTTTTGCCAGCATGTCTGTTAGCTGTTCTGCTCCTCTTCCCTGGTGTTTCTAAGCACAGAACATCTTGCTCTGTGAAGTTTAGATAGGCCAAATTCTTCATAGTTTTCTTTCACAAGACAGTTTCTTAATTTCCCAAGTCCTTTTCTGTACTGTTTTTAGTCTCAATTTGTTGTCCTCAAACAAAGGTGATGAGAACTGTAGGAGATTTTTCAGGTGAAGTCTTAGCAGGGCATCGTACAAGGCCTTTAGTAAGTCTTAATTGTCATAAAAATTTTACATGTGAGGAAGCATTCAGTCTCTCAGCCAACTAGTACATTTTTTTTAGTAGCAGATAGTTCATGATTGGGGTCATTATGGTGGGACTGTGACTGCTCTGATATTTTCTATGCTGCCTTTCTGTCTGGAAAGTCTTACTTCAAGATTCACCATTCCCTTTCAGTAAGCTTGTAAGTCATAGTGAATCAGCTTTTTCATTTTGAAATGTGCAGAGTTTTCTTTGACAAACATAAGTTGCTTATAGATTATCTGGGCAGTTACTAGAATTTATTATAATGATCCTGATCTTGTTGTCCAAGGAAAATGACCCTACGTAACTTTGGTTAAATATTTCTTCAGGATAATTACTGTGAAAGGGAAGGAGGGGAGATAGATGATTTTGGTGTGGAAGGACATTGTGCTTCAAAGAAACTTTTGAACTAAGAAGTAGTTGTGTATCTTTTTTTATCAGTGTCTTTTTAAAGGAAGTACTAGAGAAGTTGAAGAGCACTCCTGAGTATCCAATTTCTATTAGTTGAGTGGTATCGCTGGTCTGGCATCTAACCATCGTGTCTACATTGTAATGGGATTGATAATCGCCTATGAAACAATTGGGCATTGTAAAGCCAGTTGATTCTCAACTCTGTGCTTTGCATGGCAGCCATTCAGAGATTTGCCATAAGGGGCGAGGGTTTTTTTTGTAAGAAATCTTTGGAATTTTTTTTTTTTTTTTAAATGACCAGAATGCATTTAAATAATATGGGCCAGGTATTTGGCTATACCATTGGATTCAATACAGGTATTATGAAAAGGTCAGCACTTTCAAATACTTACCTAAACTGTGGCTTGGTTTTCAGAGAGGGTTTCCAAACCACACAGGAGCTACCTTGTTCTCCTGAGCTCTGTGATAACTTATTTTTGAATTCAGAAAGTAGCAGTATTTGTTGTTTGATTTTTAGTTTAAGACATCCTGGTGGAAACTTTACATCAGGAGAGGATCCACAATATAGGATACCAGGATTTCAAAGGATGATATGTCTGGGGAATTAGTCTCTTCTGGCCTCCTGTAAAAGCATTTTCTTTTCGTGACTAGGAGTGGATTTAGAAGGCAAATTTTTGACCTCTTGAAAAATATTACTTAAATCTTGAGATTGCCTAGAATCATTTATTGAGATCACAACCGTGTTGTATGAGGTGCTCCTGAAACATAAAGTGTCGGCTCTTGTCCTGGAGGTGTGTAGTATAAATATGTCTCAGAATATTTTGTTTAAATAAGATTATTCTAAATTATAACATCTTATCTAAATAAGACAGACAAGGGATGGGAGGGGTGACAAGCATAGAGATGTAGAGATTTACTCAGGGCTGAAAATTTTATTTTCAAGGAATAAGAGGAGAACATACAACTGCCCATTCTGGGCAACTTAGTCTCATGAAGATATGATTCTTTCCCTATCATTTCAACAATCTGTTTTTAAAATATATAAAATATTGCCTAGTTGGCTTTTTCCTTTGTTGAGAGAGAATGAGTGCATGTAATTAGGTACCCTGTCCCCATATCTACATGCGACTATATCTCCCTGTCCCCAGATAGCTTGTCATTAACTGATTAACAGCTACAGCTCTGGATGGCCTTTGCTGCCAGGAGAGCAAGCCAACAAGCTTCTTGCTTTCTTTAATGCATTTATATTGCATGGTCCTCGATTCCTCTGCTCTGGAGTCATCAGTTGCTGGGCCCAGTCCTGTTTCCGTTGAGGTCTATGGCAAGGCTGAAGAACGCACGTGCTCTTTGGGGGAGGTGTGTATTGACATGGGTGTTGATGGGACAATCTGAATCTTTGTTTTGGGAGAAGCAGGCTTAAAGACGCTTTTAGGCCTGGCATCCTTAGGTCATTTTGGGAGCCACCTGTACTGCTAAGCCTAATTTTCACATGATAGTCATGGGACTTCAGGAGAGTTGTTGTTGTCTTGAACCTGGGATCACATACTCCCTTGGGCTCTCTAAGGTATACGATGTGTGTATGTGTTGTGGCTCTCAGCCACTTAGTGATCTTGAGCTGAAGCTGTTTGGGTGAGGAACAATGGCCACCTCAATATTAGAAGATCTGCTTAAGATGGTACCTTCATTTGTTGCTTTTTAGACGTGTATGTAAATAATTTATTTTTCAGATTGGAATTAATGAGGGGATAACACTGTGCCACTGCACGCAGTTGATTTCCTCATCAAGGGAACCAACCTGACTCTACAAATCAGGCAGGAAATTTAATACAGACTTGAGTGGGTACCTGGGAGGCCTTCCTGTAAGAGTATATACATTTTGTGGGCAAACCGAAGCATATAGAAATATATTCAGGGTCGCTTTGAGCTAAAGAGAAAATGCTTAATAAATTTAGCTTGTACTCAGAGGTAAAACAGTACCTTAAATTCAAACTACATAAAAGCAATAGCTTATTTTTTATGGTCGTACTTAATGAGGCTTACTATCCATTCTCAAGCAGTTGTTTTTGTTTTATAAAATAAAGATCCTTTAATGTAATTTTGAAGGTAGCGGGATTGGGGGATTGGCTACGTGTGTTTAACAATAATGTGAATGGGGCCATGTGTTGGGTTCAGTCTGGTGTCAGCTGTTCATTGCTGGTCTTCGACTGGTTAATTTAATGTTCTCTGACATTTGCTCAACAAGCTTTTTTTATAGTGTGTTTTTTTTAGCTGACAAGTGATTGCTGATGAATTGACTGATGAGAGAATAAGGGAGTCTCGAGACAGCATAAAGCAATATGCAACGCATTTGGGGGCCTATGGATCATTTGCTAAATATTGGAAAGGAGAGGCTTCTTTTAACCTTTTAAAAGTTATAGGTTTATTACTTTGTTAGACATCTGCTTTACTGGGCAGGCACAACTGATGCTAATTGTGTTTAATCCTTCTGTGGGGGTGGAGGCTGGTCCCAAAGCTAGTAAGTACTTTTATGAGGTCTGTCAGTCTTGCTGCGCCGGTGGAAGCATCAGTCTGCTAATCTGATCTTTGGGTTATTTGCTTTTTGAGACAAGCATCTGCAGAGAGTTGGGAAAATAAAATGACAGCGGCGTGAAGCAGGTGTCCCTGAAGCTTTTGCAAAGCCCACCCTTATTTATCCTTAGCCCTTACCCGAGGGTTGTAAGTGTAAAGGATCACCCTAAATAGACCTGAGTGTTAAAAACACTAACTCATTTAGATTTTCAGAGTACTCTAATGTGCTGTTTACTACCCATTATACTAAAAAAGGAAACATGGATACCATAGAAATACAGGAACAGATGTGCTAAATGCAGTTATGTCCTACGTGCAAGTTTCATTCAGAATTGTATTGCTAAGAGCTTGTTTTCTGCATTATTGGTTTGCAAAACACCAGGCAAATATCAGGATGTAAAACTGCACAGATCTTGCCCCCTACACAACAGGCAAGTGCTAATTAACTTCTCCTTTGGACCGGGCCCTGGCTTTACTGAGCTAATGAGTTGATGGAGACGGGCTAAGTCCCATTTCGCGTACCAAGCATCAGCATCATTCCATGCCACTTTTTATAACACATACACTCCTGGGGTTTTACATTTTCTGGCTACATTCTTAACACCTAAAATTGCTGGATTTGAAAGTAGTCCCAGTTCTTACCAGTTATTACCTGAGCTCATCTTTAATAACTATTTCTTAGGTCAACTGTGTTGTAGCAGTAGTACACAGTAGTAAATTTTTGCCTTACGCACTAATAAAATGAGGCTTGAGGACTTATGCCATATGCCAAAGATGCATCCATCCTTCAAAACCTCCAGGAACTTCTGAACAGTGCCCATATCACTAGTAAAGAGATCTGTTTCTTTTGCAGGCACTGCTGGACCAGCTTATCAGAGTTCTTTACAGTGTGCATCGGGAAATGTTAGTTTCTGCTGGTTTCGTTAAAGTTTGAGAGCACTTAAAACCTATATTGATTTGCTGATTTATATCTTAAAAGGAATTACTGCTAAAGCTGAGGAGATGTTGATGTCTTTTGAGTTACTTAATGAGATCTAATTTTTATTATTTTTTTTCTTCATGTCCCGTGGTCGCTTCATGATCACCTTGTGGTCTGAAGCTTGAAGATTCCTTATAATGTTTGAGCCATCTATTTTTTTCAGGGCATATAAAAGAAATCAGTGAGAATGCTGTTGAGTTTAGATGCTTCTCAAATTTTAAAAATGAGATTGTGCCCTGATTTACTTAGAGTTTCTTCTAGAATCTTTGGGTCTCCTAAACAGCGTTGGGACCAGGGTGGATGAGCTGAAATGAATTTCTGCAAGGATCCATTTTTCCCAACTCCTACTCTAAATATAAATTTACCCTGTGGAGCAGAGCAGCGGCTGCCTTTGTCAGCTCTTATATAGTTCAATGGGATTTTTTTTTTCTTTATTGGCCTTTGTGTCAGAATCTCTCCGATAGGGACAAGCATGTTCTCCTTTAATGCGTGCCTATAAATGTCACTCACCTCCAGGAGGTCCTTAAAATGATGTTCATGGCCACGCTCCAATGGAGCTGGCCCAGAACCACACACTAATTGTCAGTTGCCTGAACCCATCCTGATTCTCACAGGGTGTCCCCATTCTTTGAAATGTCTTTGTCCTTGTATGAAGCTGCCACATGTGTTGTTAGCAGTAAATGCAGTCACAAGTGAAAGTCTAATGCCAAGCATGAAGCGGTCTTGCTCTTCAGGAATCCAGGTGATAGCTCAGGAGAAAACCTGCAAGAGGTATCTGGGTAAGTTATTTGTAGAGGTAAAAATTGGATAATCCATAGCATCCTCATGATTAAGAGATTGCACCAAAGAAAACCTGGAAGAAAAGTGTGGCCAAAGGTGTTAACACTGCAAAAATGATAGTACTAGGGAATTCTGTGGTAAAACAAAACCAAGCTGCTTTTTTCTTTTAGGATGTTTTAATAGTAGTTTTAGATTTCATTCACCACTCAGCCATCTGCCTGTGGCTTAATTAATTTAATACAATTCCAAGTTTTAGACAATGTTCTTAGCCTGCCTTTTGAAAAAAAAAATGGCCTGTGAGCTAAAATCACAACATTGTGCTATTGTGACTTTTTTTCTTTTTTTTTCCAATTTATAAAGCTTTTTAGATTATGCAGATTGAACTGTGGTCGACACAGAACTGGAGAAAGTAATGCTATAAATATTAGTCATGTTTGAGCAGGAAAATAGATAACAAAACCCGAGAGCTTGTTTTGGTTTGTTTTCTTTCTAGTACTGGTATCTCTGTGGTTGATTTCTGAATTAAGATTTTAGGATATATGCACCCGTATACCCCTCTTTTTTTCTTTCCTTTTTTTTTCTCTTTTTTTTTTTTCTTTTTTTTTAATTTAGCAGCATGCTCTTTGTTCTGCATTCCTCCAACCCTTGCTCCAGGCAAAAAAAAAAACAACCAACCCAAACCCTGATTTTGCTGATGGCCTTCGTTCTGTGCCGGTAGGCTCTGTCCTCCCGAATGTTTACCAGTAAATTGTTCTGATTTTATCTGCAGCTAAGCCAGTGTTCTTATCTGATGTTACTTTACACCATACTCAGTTTCATAAGTCCATGTGCTTTCACCTACATCCTGTGTGAACATTTGACCACATCTATAGCACAGATAAAAGTGTGTGTTCTTGTCTGAAAGAAAACTAAGAGTTTACAGAGTTTTTAAAATTAAAAAACGTTTAAAAGTTCAAATGTTTAATATCAGTAGAATGACCACAATGGATTAGCTACGGTTTATTCCCTCTAAATTCCCTATTATTTTTCTTTTCCTTAAACCTGTCAGCTAATTTTAAGGATGTAAGTTTGCTGGAGTAACACTTTCCTAGAGGTAGGTGTTCAGGCAGAAGCAGGATTTAACGTGGGAAACAAAAAGCAGGATCTCAAACTGTGAAAGGGATTATGTAGGTGTGCATAAATTACGTAGGGATTTGAGCGATGGAGGCCCCTGCGAGCAGAGGCTGCTGTCATTGCCTTGTGCTTCCTGAATTTTCCAGAGCTTGCAGGGCTTTTCATCAAGCTCCTTGCTGCCATATACTTGTTGAAAGAGTATTAATAATAATAGAAATATTTCAACCGTCCACGTTTTTAAAAAGTGTGTATCGACAGAGATGATAAGGAACTGAAATAATGAAGTCTTAGCCTGGTAGGTCATGGTGTTGAAGACTTAGCAATTCCCATTAAATATCTTTCTTTTAAAACCCTTTGTGTTAAAATAGATGAAATCTACAATTGATCTGCCTCATGACAGTACTATTAAAGGACTGTTCTATATATATATTTCTGAATAAAGCTTCAGAAGCAGTGCAAAAAATCATTTCCTTTGCTTGAATGATTTTTTCGGGGAGGTGCAGAAGGCCTTTAAGTAGCCGCAAGCTATGCAAGGAGATGCCTGAACCTCCTACACTTGTGGGAATTGTGCCTGTACTTTCATTTCCTGATCAGCCGTAAAATATTGCTTTAAAATATTAATCAGTAGCCGGCTATAAATTTTACTTTACTGGATTATGGTCTTTTTTTTTTTTTTCCTTTTGTAGAGGTCTACGTTAGAGGTTCGCTATCAGAAATTTTAGTAAAACCCTACAGCATTGATTTTAATCGTTAGATCAATGAAAGCGTAGGCTGGTGTCACTTCAGTGAACCTCTCTAATTAGGAGCATTGGATTTGCCATCGGAGATCTGGCCGGTGGTCTACTGAGCCTACGAGTCCAGCATCCCGCCTCCAGCAGCGGCTTTGATGGACAATAAGCTTCCCCCCTCCCTCCTTCCCCAACGATGCAGAAGGTCAGCAGGGAATAAAAAAGCAGAATTTTCCTCTCATATCATGCAGAGGATCGTTCTTTATCCCAAAGACAGTGAATTGGTAACTGGGGTCTTGGCCAGCATGTCTGTAAATGGCCTTTAGGGATAAAAATACTCATCCTTTTATATAGCCATAAACTCTAATTACTTACAGAAGCTAGCCGCTTCCCCTTAGGAGGGTTATTTCCTAAATTCTTCACAAATATACAAATACATTTGGCTGAAAAGGTCTCTGCTTTTGTGACACAGCCTGTGGTGGAGAAAGAGGAACCAGGGACTTTTCACTGTAACCTCTGTACTTCAGTACTTGTTTTCCCTCTATTCCCTTAGCCTGCATCGTAGATGGGGACGCTGCCTTTCTCTGCATCTTTGAGTTAGATCTGGTACCAAATGTGCAGCTTTAACCCTTACCAATGGTCTTCTAACAATATAATTGGCGTATAGATCATTATATAGAAAACACTCCAAACCCTTTAAATGGAAGCTGGAGGAACTAAGCTGGAAACAGGGTCAGCGGAGGCAATTTAATTTACAAAGTTATCAGTCAGCAGAAGATTCAGTTAGATTCGTATCTGTCAAACAGATGGCCAACTGCAAGATGATTGCGTTAAATCTGTTATGTTTGTGGAAATTAATTCAGCACTTTATTTTTTTGCCTTGGAAAAAAGCCCCATAACTCGGGGATAACTTGGTAACCGCTTAGCAGGAACAACTGATGGGAGAGCACCTCATTATTTTGTGTGAAATGGGGCAAACCCCAGGTGAACCCCGAGTACGCAGAAAGCTTTTTGCTGTCTCCTGATTTCTAGTATGTTTAGCGATATGACATAACAAAACCAGAAATGCTGCCACCTATGGAAAAATGGCTGTTAATATTTTAAAATTCAAGAATTTTATCTCAAGATCTCATTAGCAAAACATTTAGGACCAGACACCTGTGTGGGCTATGTATCCCCATCTGTCTGCTAACATACACACATATACATTCCCTTTTCCCTCTTCCTCATCAAAAAGTGACAATCGCCTTTGAAAGTGCTGGAAATCTAGTGCTTTTTTAGGTTTTTTAAAAGCATCTGAAAAATTGCCTGTTTATTTTGGTGGGTACGTGGAAGTTGAGCTCTTGTGATAATCTGGCTCTAATTGAGATGCCGAACCCTTCAGAGATCCTTAGCCCTTTTCTGCGTCTTTGGGGTCGAGTCTTTGCCACACAAATTAATGCTCAGCTGTCACAGAGTATTTTTCACTATCTTAAAAATGCAGCTTAAAATAAAAATAGGTCTTTCAAAAGTAGGTCACACCTAAGATTTGTCTAGCCAACTGTCCCATTTCTGACAGTGCCCAAGAGCAGGAGCATTAGAAGAGCACTAGAAATAGAAGCATGGGTAGAATTTTCAAAAACTTTCCAGAAAGATAATTGGCCCCTTCTCATTCTTACTCTTGCCATCAACGATCTTCAGAAATAATGGCATTAATACATAATTCTCTGATGAGCAATGTCAGTGCAGCATTCCTGTTCGGAAGAGTTAAATGTGTGCAAAGTAATTGAGAATCAAGTGCTTCCTCAAGTTGCAGTCTTGTTTTCCCCTTCTTTTGTTCCTTCTGTCTCCAAATTTTGCATTTGTCTTGCTTGGCAGATGTAGCGATGAATAGGTTCATAACTCAGTTGCACTGATTTTTCATCCGTGTCTTGGTTATATCTTGCTTTATGTCCTCTGCCAACTTTTGGCAACTTCAGGAACATTGCTTCTTGTGAAAAAATCTTGGACACTGAACTAAATTACATCCTACCGAGTGAGAAAGGCAGCGCAGATGATTCATTGTTTTTTGAGTGGCACTTAGACATCCCGCTCACAGGAGCAGAGGATAGTTTGCTGGTGACTTCACAGTGTTGGTATGGACTGAACCTACCCAGCCCTTGGGTTTGGAGCCTCAATTTTTTCAATTGAGCACTAAGCAGACCCAAAAGGGAACGCTGTCTTGTCCTTGGCTAAGAGAGGGCTCTCGGGTGAGACAAAGGCCAGTTTCTCGAATTCCCTAATCCTCACAGCAAATTGCTTTGTTAAAAAATAAGAAAAGCCTTGGTAATGTTTCTGGCCTCACTATTTGGATCAGATAACTTTCATCTCCACACATCGCCAGGAGTTGAAATGGTTGAGAGTCGTGTGCCTTTGAGACCATTTTTACTTTCATTTGGAATTGCTTCACAACTGTGAATGTTGTTTTGGTGAATTAATCCTCTAAGCAATAAAGAGAAAATGGAATAGAGGAATGAGTTTGTCCTTAAGATGCGACACGGCAAGTCAGGTTTCATTTCCAGCCCTCTTCAGATTGTTATTATCTCTTGGGAGTATTTTCCTTCCCCTTTCTTTCTGAGAGTCAATACAGCAGTGATAGTTGGTGTGTTTGATCCTGCCTGTGGCTGGCTGCCTGAAGGAGATGATACTGAAGCCATATGTGCCCCCGGGTGAAAAATACCAATGCAATTAGAGCAGTTGTTTGGAACCGTCTGTCACGCCTTTTCCAAATAGAGGAAATGAGTCTGTCTTCATTAGAAAAGTTCAGAAGGCTTATTGGCCCTCACAGGCCAAGCGTGCCAAAATGACATTGAGTTTTGCGAACTGACCACGCTAGATCACAGAATCTTCATGGTTGGAAGGGACCTTTGAGATCATTGAGTTCAACCACACAAAAGAAAAACCCAAAACCACCAAACCCACCCACAAACAGACACAAACCAACAATCTTGGGCACTGAAGAGCCATGTCTACACGTTTCTTAAATACTTCCAGGGATGGGGACTCCACCACCTCCCT
>JAOXJM010000041.1:63701775-63714250 GCA_026413425.1 Tringa solitaria | reverse complement strand
TGTTTTGTTTAATTGGTTGGACTAGATGATCTTAAAAGGTCCCTTCCAACCGAGGTGATTCTGTGATGCATCAAAATATGATCCTATATTTGCTGAAAGTCCTTCTGTGATAAACCAGGACATTCCCCACAGCTCTCCCATTCAGAGAAACTTGGTTGTTTTGTTTGATAAGTTGCTCATCAGCTAAATCACCCTAACGGCGTAGGGGTGCGTGTGGACTCTTGTGCTCATGAAAATAAGTGGTTTTCAACCTGTTTCCTGATACGTCTTGACTTGTAGATAAGCAAGCTGGAAGCCTGTGGCAGAAAAATAGGTGAAGTCAATCCTAGTTCCTTGAAGTAGTTGAATCTGTAAAAATATCTTCCTGTTATGGAAAATGTTTTCTTGTAAAAGGAGCTAAGGAACACAATGTCTGGTTTGTGCAAAGTGTGGCCTTTTTTTTTCCCCCCTTTTTTTTTTTTCAATCAGCTGAGGAAATCACTGGTGTACTCGGTATTTAATTCATTGAGATGTTTTTCATTGAGATGTTTTTCAGCTTTGGTTTGTTGGGGTGTTTTTTTTTCATGGAGGCGTTCCAGTGTGTTTTTCTGTTCAAGTCTATGACACTGTTGGCACAGGAAATGCACGTCCCGCTGCTCTGAAGATGAAAGTAGAGGATAAACGGTGGATAATGGGGACATATGTTTCAGATTTTGAGCGATTTGTTCATTGCTGCTACCAGTAGTGTTTTACAGGTTGGAAAAAAATGAAATATAGCCGAATATAACCAAAATAACTCTAATCAAAATATCTGTTCTTCATTTTATATTAACATTGAATCAGCAAGGGCAAGAGGAGCGTGAAATTACAAACCTTGTATTATTTCCAGGTTTCTCCATCCACTGTGGCAAATACTTGACTCTTAGATGTGGCAGTTGGCTTTTGGTTCTCATGAAGGCTTCAGAATGCTTCAGAAGCATGCTGAAGATGCTTCTGAAATTAATAGCCGTGGCTATGCTCAGTGATGTTAGTCTGTAATGTAAAGGATCCGCATTGATATACAATGATATGGGGAGGTTGCATAGCTCAGGAGTGGAGTCGTGGAGGAGGAATGACTCTACACCCATGTTTTGTCTCAACAATGCTGTGCCAGCAGACAGAATCTGATTTTAGTGGACATCATTTCCATCTGCTTCCTTAAGGCTGAGGGTGGGAAGGTTCATAGCCCAGTGGTCCCAGCCCTCACGGCTGGGCCCCTCTCTCCTTGTCCTCTTTCCATCTGTCCACCCGTGAAGGCAAAGCCTAGTTCCTGGGCTTCTGGGGACTGAATACTGTTGTTCAGGCATTTCCCTGCAGGTCAGTGGTTCACAGGCTTGTGTGAAGCGTTTGTCACCAGCATAGTGATTTAATTTAAAAGTGTGATTTTGAAAAACAAACAAAAAAACCCCGCAGCACGTGGTGGTTTATAGAGACTGTGGAGGGTTGGCATGGGTCGTGCTTCTGGAAAGCGCATGGAATATCCTCCTGGTTACTGGTAGACTGAACTGGGGGAACTGAATTTCTAATATGTCAGGCATTCTTGAGAGTAGGGGTGTACCTTCCTATTTATCTGGGTATTTAAAAGGTAAAATCTTGATGATTAGGGTTTTTTTACTTTATTTCTTTGGCACATAAATAGATCGTACAACAAAAGTCTTCCCTGAAATTTTGTCCTATATGGAAACCAAGAAATGTTATTTAATTCATAAGCAGAACTTTCTGATCAGGTATTTTTCCTTCTTTGAAAAGATTTTATAAGTTTTCTGGTGACCCTGTTCAAGTTGTGCTAGCATGTGGTGAGCAGTACTTAATGCAAATTAAAGAGAGATTTTGACTGCTTTGTTTGCTTAGTTTTCAGATAATAAGTTTTAAAATAAATCCCAACAGTTAGAAGTTTGCATGAGAGATTAAAATGAATTTAATAGGCCTATTTAACCTGTGAGGTGGAATTTAGTAGAATTGGTAGATTTTTTAAGACCTTTAAAGGCTTGTTAGGTAATACAACAAAGGAGCTTCCTGAAAATGAAATTGTTATATGGCTAATACCTACCAGAAATGATTCTTGGAAAATAATCTTTAGAATTTCTCAATAACAAATGTAAACCAGGAATGTCAAAAGGAAAATGCCAAAAAAAAAAAATGCTTGGATGGAAATTGAAATCTCTTCTACACACTTATTACTGCCGTAGACATTTAGTTGATGATCTATCAGACCTGTAACATGTTCAGGAGTTTACTGTCCTTTACTGTGAGCTTTGATGTCAGCTTTCTGAATAGGAAAAGCCATACTATAGTAAGCTGAATGCTTGATCCACACAATGCCTTGAATTTTAATGTTGTTGATTTGTTTCAAACGGCAAATAGCAGTGATTGGAATCAGCCTCTCAGATACTGAAAGAAACAAAGAACTCTCATTTTTAAGCTTGGTGTTACAACTAATAAATTCTTTTTGTTTATCTCTCTCCTAACAGATTTATACGGATTGGGCTAATCACTATCTAGCAAAATCTGGTCACAAGAGATTGATAAAGGATCTACAGCAAGATGTGACTGATGGGGTCTTGTTAGCGGAAATAATCCAGGTTGTAGGTGAGTGAATTTCTCTTTTTGTACCAGGTATCCACCAACTTGCTCAGAAATTCAGCCTTTACCTTCTACGTAAACGCAGGGGGTGGGGGAAATCCATCAAACTGCATGGAATTATGTAGATAATTTTCCTTCAGAGACTTTGCCAATTAATTCAATAAAGCCTTGTCTTAAAGCATAGTGGAAAAATATTTGATGTTGCTGATAAGATATCCTGACACACCAATATCGCTCCACACAGCCGAATGTTCAATAAAGCAACTGATGAGGGATTTTTTTTTCTGCTAGGATGCCGTTAGCCGTCACTATCTCTTTCTGATACCTTCTGGGGATTGGTCTGAACATAATTCACAGTGATACTGGCCTGCTGTGATGAACTTCATGCTTTCAGTTAGGTTTGGAAAATCCATATATGCAGCTAGTAAAGGAAAAGGGGTGTAATTTTCATGTGGCAGAAAAAAGAAATCTTTCATAATGAGTTTTCAGTTGAGGAACGTAATTTTTCATTAGGACAAGTCTCAAATATAGGCTCAGTTATACAAAGCCTTTAATTCCCTCAGTTTGCACTAATATTCCTAGATAATGAAGGTTCTAAATAATTTTCTCCGTTGGCCCCATGTAAAGCTGCATAATTTCCTTCTTCCCTTGGGCCTGGATCCTTCATTAGTTCCTTCAGAGGCTCATCCATCTGGTACTTGGGATGCCACAAAACACATGCATGGGCCAATGGAGATTGATGGAATCAGAAAGCCTGCTAATGGGAATTAGGACAACTATTGTTAGAAGCAAACTGACAGATTTGAGATGCAAATTAGGAAGACAGCAGTGAAGTAACAAGACATCCACGCATGCATATTAGTATGTGTTTGAGATGCTGTAAATGAGGCTAGTTCCTTGATTTAAGGTACAAATAGGCAAGCCCTGTTCTGGGATGAAATTCCCAGGCATCATTCCAGTGACACCACTGGAGTTGCACTGGAATACATCCAAGAAGATTTTGTCTCTATGTTGTTAGATCAACATTATATCTCAGTAGCGTTCTACAGACTTGCCACACAGCTACAGATGTATGAAAATAGGCCATGGATTGATTGTGTGTGGACAGGCATTCGCCATCAACAGCATTTCAGCCTATATCTGCTCCCTTTTTAATAGGGAAAACCTTTGGAAGCCCAGGAACATTTAGGTGTTGATTTCTTCGTGCATATCTAGCTACTCTGCGTTAATGCTGTTGTAGAAAACCTTTGCGTGAGAACACATCTGTAAAAATATCACCATCAAAATATGAACCTGGATGTACCAAATAATTAAATGTAGTTGAGTATTGATTTATGTAAAGTCTTATGAAATTCAAATTACGCCCTGTAAAATACACGGAAATTGTATTTTGCTTTGATTCACCTTTGCATTTTTTTAGCCGTTCTCAGAACTGCCTTTTGGCAAATATTTAAGATTAGGTATGTTAAAGTACAAGGTGAAGGATAAAGTTAAAGTACAAGGTGAAGGACTTAATTTTCAGGGAATGCTTTTCACGTGAAGCGAAGTTCATATCTAAACATACTCAGTTTAATCCTCCAAATCAACAGTGAAGAAAGTCATTCCTGTCTGCTGTGTGTGGCCTTAGGCACGCTGCATCTCATTGTCACAAAGATGGTGATAACTTTCACACCTAGAAGCAGCTTTAACTGTAGCCTGCAAAATGCAAGCTTTTTTCCCAAACTAACAAGACTGCATACAAAGAAGGCTTCTATGTGCAGTGCAGGAGAGGTTTTTCTTTTTTATGTTCTGGTGTGCTATGTGTAAAAGCAGCCATGAAGATCCTTCTTCCTTTTTGTCATGTGCCTAGGGTATCTGGAGATTGTCCAAAGTCATCAAAATTGATTCAGATTTAATTATTAGTGATACAGTTTTTCTTGTGTTCACCATCTGAGATTTACATCGCAGATGTTGAATCTTGAAATACTACTTAATATCCAAAGCTGGAAAAAGAATGAATGTGCTTTTTTTTTTTTCTTAATGAAGACTCCATAAGATTTAATGATCATACAGAGATGGTGATTGCAATCCTTTCTGCTTGCTTAAGTGAAATAGCTGCATATTTAGAAAAAGAAAAATTTTAAAATTAGTAATAACTAGGTTGTTCTTTTCCCTTTGCATCCAAACAAAGAGCAAATCTAGAACGACGTGAAACTTCATTTGACTTTGGAGGAGATAATCTTCAGACTTCAAAATTGCTAATAATAATATAGAAGAGTTATATGATGACAGTTTTTCCTATTTACAAGTTAGTTAAGATACATTCATAGCACTCTGGTTTATTTCCGTTCAAAAATTATGAGTCTATAACAGAATATGTAAGAAATACATGCTTTTGTAATGCCATGTAAACATAGTAGCTATATTTAAATTCATGAATGGAGATATACTGGATCTGCACGTGCTCTGAAGTTGGTAGTATATCGAATTGTCAGTTGGTTCTTCAATTTTCAAGACTTAGAATCATTGCTAAAATTAAACTCACACCAGTCTGGTAGTACTTTCTGTACTGATGCCTGGGATATATTCATTGATCGGATACAATCAGATAAAACCAAAGTCAGATCAGATAGAAAAGCTGTGGCTTTTTAAATAGGGATGCAGACCATGTGTTAGTGTTAAATACTGCCTCACCTAAATGAAAGTAGCTTCATTAAGAAGTAAAATGTGCACGAGTGTTGTGCTGGGCAATCAGTACACCGTTATAGGAGGTGATGGGCACGTTGTTTAGTGTAGGTGCTTTGGGTACGCTAAGATAGCCCATCTTACAGGTAGAGCTAAATATTCTGGGTAGCTGTGTTCTGATTGAAATAAATTGCATTGACTTAAACAGAACGTGTCTTTGCTCTAATTTTAAGTGTCATTTGCAATTACTCCAGATAACTATTCCAGTTCAAATTCATACTGTGATTTATCTCAGTGTAGCTTTTGTCTGCTGTTGTGGAAATTGTACTGTTACATTTGCAGGGGAGGGTTACAGGTTTATATTTCAAACCAGAACACTGGGATCAAGCCTAGCAGTACTCTCCAGTTGATAACTCCTATCGTAATTTGAATGGGAAATTACACAGAGGTTCATTTTACTAATATTTGAGTGGTTGTTCAGTTAAAAGCTGCAGGTGAAGATTCCTACACGTAGGTAGGAATTCTGTTGAACGGTATGGGAGTTGGACTAGATGATCTCTATGGTCCCTTCCAACTCTAAAAAAAAAAAAAAAATCAGTGAAAATTCTGTATTCAAGCATTCAAGAAAAGTAATCTCCTGTCCAAGGATATGCCTAAAGTACTGACTAATGCAGAATAGCTGCTAATGTTGTAACGGAAGGCTTAATTCATTATTATGAAGTGCATGGACTTATTTTTTGTATGGATGGTTTAACCATCCATGCATAGCCGATTTTGTTCTGTATGATGCTTATTGAAACACTTCTGGTTTGGTCTGATTATAGTTTTTCATGCACTTGATGGAATGTCATTTGCTGAAGATTTTTTTTCACCGGGAACGCGTACCTGTACCTATATAAATGTAACACTGACAGCTGACTGGCCAATAGATCTAAAGTATTCTTTGCAACTTTTAATGCTAGAGGTTCCTTTCACTTGTGTTTTAATGCAATTTTGGCTTGCAGTTTCATAATATGAGTATATAATAAATATAATAATATAATAATATTATAATAAATAAAATACATAAACCCAAGTAGTCTTTTAGGTGCCATTTCCAAGCTTTGATTTGGATCCAGCTAATGGAAGCACAATGTCACCCATTGCTACTGTCATTGTAGAGCACAGCTGGTTTCCTCTGTCTGCCATAGTGCACTCCTCAGGCTGTGTATAAATGAGAAAATTTGTAAACACTTAAAAGCATTTGAACCATATTCACTGTATTCACAGTGAAGACAAAAAAAAAAAAAGGGTGACGGGGGGACGTCTTCGGACTTGCAGTCAGTTTGGGAAAAATCCTCTGCTTTTCACATTTCTGTGGTTGTGAATTTGCATCTTGCTCAAGGCTGAGAGAATGGAAAGCCTTTAGGATTGCCCCTGTCTTCCAGTTTATGTTGACTGAGGTAGTGTTCCTACGTGGCAAATAGAAACAATTTCCCGTTGACCTCGGCCACAAAGCTGTGATTTTGCAGCTGTGGATTGGACATATTTCCAAGATCCAAGATCTGGTGACTTGTGCTGTGAACTGCACCACCAAGCTGCCAATGGGCACAACATGCTGTTACCTCTTTCACTGCTATCTCTTGCTTTCCAATCATCTCCATGAGAAAGGCAACTTAACTTGGACCTGTGGCAAGCACTGTTCCTGGGAGCAGGGTGGAAGGGTCAAGGACAGGGTCTGGTTTATGGCCAAGGTATGGCCATCAACACAATTGCCTGGTGAATTAGGCAGATGGCTGCAAAGTGCCAAATATCCCCGTGGGCCACTTTGATGCATCTCCCCAGCCTGGTCGAAGTGCTGAGGTCTTGCCTGGCTGGTTTCAAAAGAGATGTACGAGTTAAAGCTCAACCCGACTGCCAGTTTGCCCCACTGCCAGCTTTTCTGGTTGCTCTCTGTTCCACCTGCTTTTGCTAGCACTTGCACCAGCAGGGAGGAGATGATAATTGCATTAATCTAGCAAAAGGAGTAACCAAGAGCAGTAGATGAGCTGGGAGTGGATTAGGAGAAAAGGTAGGGCATAAAACTGCCCAGGGAAAGGTGGTTGCCCCAGGGGTAAGCAGAAATAGCACCTGATGGATCAGGTCGATTGGAGCAGAAACTTCAGTTCTTGTTACTCTCCCGATTCCCACCAGCTGTTTCTGGTCATCTGCATCCTAAATCACCTGTGGCAGGGAAGGCCAAGGGCATAAAAGGAAGCGGTGAGTAACTGGGGAATGAGGAATGATGATCAGAAGAGTAGAAGGATGGGTGATGTCATCTTGCAAGCTGAGAGAAAGGTACGAGGACAAAAGGAATGATTCCTGTGTGAGAATGGTAATATAACCAAAGCATAAAAAAAGGAAGAGGATGGAGAGGTAACATCCCAAATAGTTGGTGTATTGGATATAAGTTTTTCCTGATAGAAGAATTTAAGGTGGTTACCTCTTCATTTGCCATTAATTTTTCCACGCTACAGAATAGTATTTCTTAGTTTATAGGGTTTATGGGGTTAACCTTTAGCGTACAGCGAGAACTAAGCTTGCACTCCAAGCACATGAATGTATAGCAATACCCAAAAAGCCTAGGAGCGTTGAGTAAATATTTTGCTTCTACATTTGCACAGTATTAAAAACCCAGAAAAAGTCAAATGCAGAATCTTGGAAACAGGTTACTAACAGTTTAGGCACTTTCAAGTAGGTGAGTCTAGGTAGTTTGCATACAGGAGCTTAAAAAGAGCCAGGTAATAAGCTTTATTGTTTTTCTAACATTGGTTTTAAATACATCATGTAACATTTTGGAAGTTCTAGAGGAGAAGGGGAAAAACTACTTTTTTTTTTTTTTTAAATAAACAGATAAAAGATCATTTTCTGTATGATCAAATCTGAGATCACACCTCTGAAAAGAAACGTATAGAGGCTGGTAGACCACTACGGGGAACAGCGCAGTGGATTTAGCTGCGATCTTTTTCATATTAGCATCAATTCTTCGATGCATTGCTGTGGTATGAAAGCATGCTGGAACCCCCTGATGTGTAAAAAGGGGAATACTAGGAAAGGGTCAAATTATGTTACTTCTTTGACGTTGTCACGACTGCTGTCAGAATGTTGTGTGCCAAATTCGATATGCTTGACTTGATTCATCAGATGGGATGTGAGCGCCGACCTTTATTACAGTGAAAAACTTGTGGGAAACCGAACTTTGGTTATACCTGGTTCTTCAGTCTGGCACACACAAGACATTTCAGGGTCCAAGACTGAAATGTGAAACTGGGCAAACTGAGGCCGTAAGGCAAACATTTAACCACCTCAACAACTGAATTATTTCATTTGGCACTTTAAAGATTTAAACTGTATCTTTTTCTGCAAGTTATGTTGCATGTAAGCCGTGGGCAAGAAGCTTGAAAAGTAGTCTTGTTGATTGTACTTTGAAAAAATAACTAATATTTTTAAATTTTTTTTTATCGATCATCAATTTCCCACCTAGATTTAAAATCTGTATTCACTCTAGAAGCAAATCAATATGGATCTGGAAACATCTATCCATCCATAGTGTTCGCTTTTCTACCCAGTAGTGATTCGGTTTCCTGAGTTTAAATCTATTTTGCAGTTTAAAGGAGCTACCCGTCAGTGGACAAGATGTTTTCAGACCAGTTGTTTTCTGCCCCCAGCTGTCTCTGGAGGCCTGACCCACTAGAAAACTCCAGCTGCTTTTTTTTTTTTTTTTTTTTTTGCTGGGTCTCAGTGTTTCACACATTCACTTTGAATGGACAACTACTTTATTTAGGTAGCAGCAAGTGCTCTGGAAATAGTTGGAATAAACGTCCTTGGTTCGGTTTTTTGCTTTATCTCCTCTTCTTTGCTTTTCAGCAAATGAAAAGATTGAAGACATCAATGGCTGCCCCAAAAATAGATCTCAAATGGTAAGTAGAAAAGTGGTCTGTTGTTTGTGTGTACGTGGTTGAGTATCAAGTGAGAGTGTGTAACTCTGTGTCTGAGGCTTTTAATAACAATTTCTAATTGTTTTTTTTAGAGTAGTGAGAGCAAAGGTATAATCTGAAGAACATTAATATAACAGATCTTGCCTCATTGTACTTCACGGTGGTTGAATTAGGCCTTATCATTTATCACATACTTATAATCGATATTATTCTTACACTGGTATTTTATTATATCACATAGTTAAACAGGAATGTACAAAAATAAAATTTTGTTCCTGTATACAGCCAGTAGTATTGAAAAAGCAGAAATAGGTATGTGTGTTAAAGTTGGATTAGGAGTTCCTGTGTCCTTTGAAAAGAAACAAAGTAAATGAGCAAACACACTAAATGAAAAAAAAATTCAAATTGCAAACTTCAAGATGTTTTATGTATGCAACTTGTTTTTGACTGCTAAGTTTTAATTTGTAGATGAAGTAATTTTGTGTCTTGCTTGCATTTAATATTTAAAACTGAAGAACCAGAAATGAGTGCAGTAAAATTGAAAGCATATAGTACCATCAGAGTATGTCTGCTGTAAGTATTGGTGAAGCTAAAATTATAGGCAGAACTTAAAGAAATAAATAAGAAACTGGTTTTTAAAATGCATCCTAGGAAATGATTGTTTAAAATTTATTTTATTTTAAAGAAAGTTATTTCCTTATTTATCTTGAGAAAAAAACTCATTTTGCAATATAAATTCTAAAATCTCCCCTCTGCATCGCAAATGCTTACTTTGGGAAACATGGATATCTGTTCTGTGTGTGAAGCTATTTTAACGGTTTTCATTTTTATGACACTGTTCCCAACTGCCCCTACCTCCACCACTGCAACTCGAGCACAACCGCTCACGTAGTTAAATGAACGATTGACGATTTGGTGGGAGTTTGCCATCTGAAGTTAGAAACCACACTGCGTTCTGCTATTCTGTTTTTGGCTTTTTGTTTTTTCTTGGACGTTACCAATCTTGCTTAAACCTGTGGAGCAAGCACTCTGTGAAAAGCAAGCCGTCTAGAAGATTTATCATCGCTGCTTTGTATTGCTTTGAAGAGGTTGGTTGCTATTCTTGCTGTAGCCACAGCAGCTGTCTGGAGTACAAGTATTTGAGGAAATTTTGACAATTCCTATAATTTAATGTTCCACAAGTGTATCCTAAGAACTGAATTTCATTCAGGACTGGAGTCTATAACAAATT
Source organism: Tringa solitaria (assembly GCA_026413425.1). NCBI lineage: Eukaryota > Metazoa > Chordata > Aves > Charadriiformes > Scolopacidae > Tringa > Tringa solitaria. The sequence continues at coordinate 63,703,798 of JAOXJM010000041.1, read as the reverse complement.
CCAGGACATTGTAGCTATAAGTCGCTGTAAGTCATTATTCTCAATGAAGGAGCAGTGTCATTCTGTTGGATAGCTGAACGTATGCTGTAGGTTGCTTACAGAAATCAGATCTGGTTATAATCAGAGGCATGTGGAGGGCATGTACCGGGTCAGGACTTGTGATGAGTGCTGGGAAGAAGCATTTGCTTTGCGATGACTCCTCTGAGGCTCTGATGTTATTCTGGTTGCTCATTCAGGAGGGTGGATTGAGTGGGATTGTCCACCCGCTCATGAGACCTAGTGCATCAGTCATAGCTAGGCATCCCAAGTGGTTTTCCTCACATGAGAAAAACAAGGATTATGCTTATGGCTTGCTTTTGTTACGTGTGTGTGTTTATAGAGCTCTTTATCATCTTGCAATAAGGATACTAAGGCAAGAACATATGTATCTTCATAGAGGTGGTAGTCACACAATTGCTTGCAGTGTTTATGGAGACAACACTTGTCCAGGTCTCCTGTGTTACAGGAAAAATGCATACAGAGGGTGGAATCAAGGAGACAGGTAGACTGGAAGGAATACAGAGAAACTGTCTGAGTGGCAGGAACCAGATTAGGCAAGCTAAAGCCTGGATAGAATTAAATCTGGCTGGGGACATCAGGGACAAAAAGAAAAGCTTCTGTAAGTATGTCAGAGAGAAAGGCAAGATGAGGCAAGGTGTGGGCCCTTTATAAAAGGAAACAGAAGACCTGGTCATACGGAGAAGGCTGAGGTATTGAAGGACTTTTTTGCCCCAGCCTCCACTGTTGAGGGCTCTAACCACACTGCCCAACTTGCAGAAGATCAGGTTCGAGACCATCTAAGGAACCTGGAGGTACAGAAGTCCATGGGACCTGATGAAATCCATCCAGAGGTCCTGAGGAAGCTGGTGGATGAAGTTGCTAAGCCACTTTCCATTATATTTGAGAAGTCATGGCAGTTTTCCCGACTTTTCACTGACTGGAAAAGGGGAAACACAACCTCCATTTTTTAAAAAGGGAAAAAAGGAAGACCTGGGGAGCTACAGGCTGGTCAGTCTCACCTCTGTTCCAAGCAAGATTCTCCTGGAATCTCTGCGAAGGCACATGGAAAATAAGGTGGTTACTGATGACAACCAACACAGCTTCACCAAGGGCAAGTCATGCCTAACAAGTCTGGTTGCCTTCTACAGTGGTGTTACAGGATTAATAGATAAGGGGAAAGCAAGAGATGTCATCTACCTGGCCTTATACAAAGCAACTAACACTGTCCTATATGACATCCTGGTCTCTAAATGGGAAAGGCATGGATTTGATGGATGGACCACTCGGTGGATAAGAAATGGGGTAGGTGGCCTCACTCAAAGGGTTGCGGTCAACAGCTCAGTGGCCAGGTGGAAACCAGTGACAAGTGGCATTCCCCAGGGGTCAGTACTGGGACCAGTGCTGTTTAACATCTTTGTCAGAGACAGTGGAACTGAGTGCACCCTCAGCAAGTTTGCCAATGACACCAAGCTGTGTGGTGCGGTTGACACGCTGGAGGGAAGGGATGCCATCCAGAGGGACCTGGACAGGCTTGAGAGGTGGGCCTGTGCGAGCCTCATGAAGTTCAACCAGGCCAAATGCAAGGTTCTGCTCCTGGGTGATGGCAATCCCAGGCACACATACAGGTCGGGTGGAGAATGGATTAAGAGTAGCCCTGAGGAAAAGGACTTGAGGGTGCTCATGGATGAGAAGCTCAACACGAGCCAACAATGTGCGCTTACAGCCCAGAAAGCCAACTGCATCCTGGGCTGCATCAGGAGAAGTGTGGCCAGGAGGTCGAGGGAGGTGATTCTACCCCTCTACTCTGCGTTCGTGAGACCCCACCTGGAGCACTATGTCCAGCTTTGGAGTTCTCAACACAGAAAGGACATGGACCTGTTGGAATGGGTCCAGAGGAGGGCCACGAAGATGCTCAGAGGGCTGAAGCAGCTCTCCTATGAAGACAGGCTGAGAGAGCTGGGGTTGTTGAGCCTGGAGAAGAGAA
>JAOXJM010000041.1:63678432-63692154 GCA_026413425.1 Tringa solitaria | reverse complement strand
GATCCCCCCTCAGCCTTCTCTTCTCCAGACTAAAGAGACCCAAGTCCCTCAGCCTCTCCTTCATAAGGGAGATGCTTCAGGCCCCTCATCATCCCCGAATAGTTGAATAAGAATTAAATAAATGTATTTTGATCAACATATAGTAATTCACTGAATCTATTAAATTTGTGCCTACTTGAGTTCCATGTGTGTAGAAGCTAGGAGCGTGCAGGTCTGGTGGGAACAAAAACGATGATGTGCAATGGTGTCCTTTACAAAAGTACTTAGAAATCACTAAATACGTGTGACCGCTAGCTTTTAATCCTGCTTTTCCAGCAAGAGGCTGAGAGTCTTACTGGTGTAACAAAGCAACTGCTGCTGGTCTGGTGCTTGGAAGTTACGTGTGTGCAATACTTGTTCGCCGTGGTGCCTCCTGCTCCCATCTTGCCAGGTAGCAAATGCCACCCAGAGATTCATGTTGAGAGGAAGTTTTCAGGTAGCTGATCAAAACGTGCGTTTTGCCTCTGCAAATATGAGAATGGTAGCCGTGACACTTGGTATGTTATGCCTGAACAGAAGTTTAATTCTATGGGTGTTTATTTTTTCATATCATCTTCTAATTATAAGAAAGGGGGAGGAGCCCCTGGAGGTGGGCAGCCCCTCAGGTGCAGCCTCAGCCATCCTCAGTTTACATTTAGGGACATTTCAGAGTAAAACTGTGTCATATAGGCTGTGGGACTGATAATGCACTTTAATAGTTGACTATACCTGAAGTGGTTTATATGCAGCAGTTCAAAATTGCAAATTAGTTTTTGCCAGGAAGTGTAAGAAGGCAAGGCTCAGTTTTGGACACTGCTGGTGTAACATGTCCAAGCCATTGTGGATATTTGTCCTTGGTTTTCCTTCTCCCTTTGCACAGCTTTCCCTTATTTTGGGTAGGTGGGAAGTGAGAGCATCCAACTGACATCGTTCCTGCTTTGCTTCTGCTGTGTTAAATGGTGCTGGCAAAGTAAATGAGAAATCAGAATTGTCAGCCAAAAAACCAATTGTGGCTTGCAGTGAAAAAGAAAATACTCCCCTTCGGCAAATCCAGTCCTTTCACATCTGCTTAAAGTGTTTAAGCAATACATGGACTTGGCCAAGAAAGGAACCATAGAATCTCAGTGATGATTTGCTGCTGAATACTGTAATTTCAAGAGGCAGATGTACTTTGTGTCGGAAGTCACCATGACGTGGGGTCATTAGGTCTTTCCTTAGTCGAGATCTTTCCAGGAACTTCACTTCCATCCTATGCACACGCATCTAAATGGTCTAATTACCATGCTGCTGCTTCAGACTAGCTTGCTATCTCTAACTCTGTATGTGCTGGGGGTATCTTTCTCCGTAAAACAATATTTTCAGATTATGAGTTGCTAGTTTTTATGTTAGTATACCAGGGGCTGGAGTCAAAATCCGTTTTGACTGGAGCTTTTATAGGTAAAATTCATTAAAGGTTACACTGTTGGAAACTCTTCTCTTTAAAAAGGCCACATGATTTCTGATGCATTAGGCTAATTCAACCAAGCTTAGGGTTCTCCACTCAGGCCACTGGCCACAAAATTATGTTCACACCTTAAACTATTTGACATGTGAAGATTTCGATAGCTTTCTTGTCTTCAGTTTTTATGATGGGAAAAATCAGTGGCTGCATCCCAATACGTCCCAACCATCACTGTTTTCATTCTTAGGACCTCGGGAAGGGGGTAGAAGACAGCTCCCTGGTTGAGCATTCAGGGCTTTTGCCTCTTATAGGACCAAGTGAGTGTGAGCCCTTTTCCTCTGGAGCTGGAGAGCATTCACACATCACTCTTATGTGGGCCACCAGCCAGTCATTGTGTGGGAAGCAGGCTGCATTGCTAACAACACAAAATTTTAATCATTTCAGCTATAGACCTGCATTCTGCATTTCACTTTTTTCTTGAATTTCCCCGTATTTCTCTCTGCTTTCCTTTTTGGCCTGTATTTTCCCTTCAATATCAACTAATTGCTCGCGTTCTTGTCATTCTGCCGTGTGATGACATTAGTATCACAGATGATACTGTGTAAACGTTAACAGAATCATTGATGCTTTTTTGTCCTTCAGTTGTATTTTTTCAGTGGATTTTGTAAACGTGCAATGCTGTAAGATCTTATAGTACTTTATTTTCTGAATGTTAAAAGTTTGCTTTTGCAAGCCTCTGTTATTACCTCTTTATTTCGTCATGCCTGGTTTTAAGTACTGAAATCTGTTATTTTCCTGTTTCTATAGTGTTTTGATTCTTACATTCTTGAATGTAAAATAATCATATGTAATGATATGTGAATCTATCTAAAATCATAGATTCTTGGTAGTCCACTTCCTGCAGTCTTTTTTCTGGATTTTATATCTTACTTACTAACCTAAGTAATCTTATTAGTAGAGGAGAAGTCTACACACAGCTGTGGAAGACTGGAAGTGTTCTTGAGATGATGAAGACTTGTTAAGTGTAGGTGGTAGAAATGGATTGATGCTTTTGTGTGGTATTTATTCTTGAAAAGGTAAACTTTGGCTCTCCGGCAAAGTCCCAAATCACCTCAATAAAAGAGCCGTGTTGAAAACTTGAAAGGGTTGTTGAGCACTGATGAAGGAAATGAGTAGAGATTGGCTGTCGTGTCATATTGAACTGTGGATAAATGAACCTTTGAACTTCACCCTGCTACAAGCTTTAAGGTCTGAACATTACAGGAAATGTACTCTTTGGTATCTCACTGGGTTTGGAAGTATATAATACTACATATTTTGTAAACTTTGGCATAGTATATCTCAAAGTATAATGAGGTTGATAAAAGTTTTGAGTATGTCAGTGTTTATAATTATTGAAATCACAGGTAATGCAAATAACTTTTTTTTTCCCCCTGATAGAAGAGAATCTTTTTATTGTTATAAGCAATAAAGGAAGGTACATTGTTAGAGGTTTTCTGGCATCTTTCTGTGTACTTTTTTTATTACCTTGAGAAGATTGGGAAGCACAGGTCAGGTGCTGGGAGCTCAGCCTCCAGAATGCCACACAGCCATCACTTGGATATTTTTTCAAGGGCAGGCAAGAGCTGACAAGGAAGCGGGATCTTTCACATTCCTTTTTGATATCTCCAGACTTCACAGAAGAAAGGTAGTTATGTGATAGTGACTGTGGGACTTGGCGTCTGTCTACTTCCTTATCTATAAAGTGAAGGCATTGGTTGGTTGTGATGCTTTTGGAATCAATGTTTGCAAGATGTTCAAACATAGAGACCTTATTTTATCATATACTGATTACCACGATAAAAGCAAAAATTGCTGAGTGGTATATGCAAGTGTCTTCTGTGTAACCACATGTGAAACACACGGTATTTCCTAAAATGTTGTTCCTTTGCAGCTTCTCAAGGTGTCTAAGGGTAGGCTTCTGCACAGAAGTGCTATGGTTCAGGGGCGCTGGCATCTCTCTGCATCCTCAGCATATGACAGCAGAGCTTTGGTGGTAGCTTGGTGGGCAGTTAGGTGTGAAGCTACTGCAAGTTCTCTAATGTTGAGCTATGGGGGGAGAATATCTAACTGATCCATCCCTTCTGGAGTTGACTTTGTTAGGTAGGATTTGAATGCAGTCTGTGTATAGCGGCTGTAGTTGCTAACGGTCAGACCTGTGGTGCAGAAGACCCTGCCCGATCAAAACTCATTATATCCCGTGCAATTTAGTGCTGTTGTACCATCTCTCTGAAGGGCAGGATTTGCCCCACAGTGGGCGACTAGCGACGTCTGTCATTTCTGTCACGCGGAGGATGTTGCGAGTGACCATTTTTCAGATTCCAGCTGAGGTTTCCAGTTACGGGTTTTTATATTTGACTGCTTTTGTGGCTGGAAACTTTTGCCAGCTGTCAACTTAAGAGCAAGTGGCAATCTGCCTTCTCAAGCAAATGTGGCCTCCGTGTTTATTTTCGGTTTCGTGTTTGTTATACTTACTGTAGGTTAAAAATTCTGGCGTAATATCCTTGACCCTTTAGTAAGACACATAGTGATCCTTTTTCGTGGCTAGAGCATTGAATAACTTGCTTCATGCAAGTACAAATAACAGAGAGAGTGTCCTGACACACGTAATACTTGATCAGTTTAGGACCTTAGTGACTGAGGAGGTTTCATATTATGGTTTCCCACATAATGAGCAAAGGGACTTTTTATGTGATTCAAAGATCGAGTGCAATAAATGGTGGCGGGAGATGAAAGTAAATTATTATTACAATGCATTTTCTTTTGCGTCTCTCTCTTTTTCTTGTTTGTTCTTGAACAGATTGAAAACATAGATGCATGCTTGAGTTTCTTGGCTGCCAAGGGGGTTAACATACAGGGGCTGTCAGCAGAAGGTAAGTCAATTTAAAATTTCATTTTAAACGAGCAACCTGAATTATTGCTTGTGATTGTAACTAGCATATGGAATGTAATGGAAGATTAAAGTAATATGGATAATTTAAACTTTTGACAGTCTTTACTCATGTTTTTCCCCATCTCAGTATGAAAGGTAGGTAAAATATATATCTAATCTTCACACAGCTGACTTGTAAAAATAATCAGAGGCCAAATTAGAATTAAGTCACTTCTTTGTTTCTTTCTGTTAAAAACCAGATATTTCTCATCTAAGTTCTGTAACTGACACGTTGATCAGAGTGTAGATTTTACAGACATTTCACGTGAACTGCTGGCAGTTGTTTGCCTTTTGAGAGAGAAATTTATTTCCTCATTTCTTCAATTATTCTCTCACCTGAAGAAGCATCCTCCTTTCCTTTATTTTTTAAAGAAAGATTATTTTAAAAAAATTGTTTCCAAATGCACGAAACAATAAGATACAAATGTGTTGAACCAAAACAAAAGAAAAAGACATTTTGACTTCTAATTAATCACTGCTTTTGAAGAGCACCAGAATTTTTCTGAAATCCAAATGTGACTCAGCATACTGTATTCCTTTATGCCAGTGCATGATATATGTCAGGATGTATGGTAGGTACCATTTGGCTCAGAAGCTGTTTAGCTGCTGACTTAAAAAGTGATCGAACAGATTTCTGCCATCCTCAGCACCAGTTTTCACTTGTACTTTCGTTTAAATACCCTGGAAAAGCAATTGGGTTTGGTCACTGCTAAGGCAAACTTTGATTATATTATATGCTTCGCAGAACAAATAATTGGATGTGTGGCATCAGGTGAGACTTTTAAGTTAGATTTGATGACTGAGGCTCTCTGCAAACTTAGATTTTTAGGAAGAGGTTGTGTCATCAAATCACGCACATACGTTTACTTGTGTAACTTAATTGCCTGTATGTTTAAAGCTGTGTTTTATTCCTCTGAAGGAATCCTATAGCTCAAACAAGGCAGGCAACAAAGGTATGGTGGGCTGACCCCGGCTGGCAGCAAAACGCTGGAGAGACTAGGAAGGGCAAAAGTGAGAAAATCATGGAATCACAAAATGGTTGGGTTTGGTAGGGGCCTTTGGGGAGATCATCTAGTTCACCCGTCTCTGACAAAGCAGGTTCACCTAGACCAGGCTGGACAGGAAGATATCCAGGCAGGTTTTGAATATCTCCAGAGAAGATGACTCTACAACCTCTCTGAGCATCCTGTTCCAGTGCTCTGGCACCCTTAAAGAAGTTTTTCCTCATATTGAGATGGAATTTCCTGCGTTCCAGGAACGGAAGGACATTTGTGCTTGTGCCTGTTGCCCCTTGTCCCGTCACCAGGCACACCCGAGAAGAGCCTGACCCCATCCTCTTGACACCCACCCTTTAGTTATTGATAAGCATTGATGAGATCCCCTCTGAGTCTTCTCCAGGCTAAACAGACCCAGGTCTCTCAGCCTTTCCTCATCAGAGAGGTGCTCTCTTCCCTTGATCATCTTTGTAGCCCTCTGCTGGCCTCTCTCTGGTAGTTCCCTGTCCTTGAACTTGGGAGCCCAGAACTGGAGACTGCATGGGTCAAGCTAAAGATAGATTAGTGAGTGAGGAAACAGGAAGAGAAAAGCAAAACAAGGGATGCAAAGGCAATCACTCACCACCTCCCACAAGTAGACAGATGCCAGCCATTGTTTACAAGCAATGGCTACCTCCCCAGCATCGTCCTGCCACTCATCTCTGTCTTTATGACTGAGCATGAGGTTATATGGCGTGGGATATCCCTTTGGTCAGTTGGAGTCAGCTGTCCTGTGTCCCTTCTCACCTTCTTGCCCACACCCAGCCTTCACATTGAGGGTAGACTGTAGGGAGAACAGAAGGCCTTTACACCATGCAAGTATTGCTCAGCAGTAGCCAAAACACTGGTGCCTTCTCCATGCTGCTTCAGTCACAAACCCAAAACCTGGTACCATGCACTTTATGACCATGATTTGAGATCTTAGAGCTGAAACACACTTTCTTATATCGATGGTAAATTACATTTGTGAGATGTAGGCCAGATAACCACAATGGTGAAACCGTCACGTACACACGTTTTATATATGTATATTACATTTTTAAAATATTACAAAAGCATAAAGACTTCCATAAAATTAAAGCTATTAATTAAAAAAAAATGTTGTTAAAAGTTACAATTTAAAATTACATTTTGACAATTTGGAAAATAGCTTAAAGAATTCCTCGCTGTCCTTGAAAGGAAGACCCCTACCTCTTTCTTGTCCATGAGATCTTACAAGCCACTTGAAAAAGTGTATTTGAAATGTAATTTCGCTAAGTTTGAGGTGGTTCCTAAGTGTGGAAAGCAAAGTAGAAGATATTTATTACACGTTGTTTTAACCTGCTGTTACCACAACTAGTAGGAGAAGAGGAGGATGAAGGTTAGCTGTCTTTTTCTGTGGTGTATGCTTAAGCTGGTTAGAACACAATAACGAATATTTGCCTGCATTATATGTGTCAATAGCTCAGTTATAATCAGGAGGATTCTCATGTCAAGAAAAGAAAGTATGAGCTGAAACTCCTAGCAGCAGAAAGTTTGTTTACTAGGAGATGGTTAAAAAGAAAATGCAATTTGTAAAAGCCAATTTCGACCTTGACATGATAGGTAAATATTTTTTTAAAATAATAAATTTCACATTATTTACCTGTCTTGATACAATGCAAAGTCTAAGAAAAGTAGCAGATTAGTTGATGGGAAGACTGGCTCAGTGTACAAAGTTGGCAGTGTATTGTTGTTCACACTGGGGAAGGAACAGCATGATTAATGCTCGTTGCTGTCCCGCCAAATCACAAGGCAGACTCATCAGGATATAGGTTATCCCATGGCTTCTGCTGATTTTGTATTTCTTCCTTTCTTTTATGCTGTCTAGGAATTAACATATTAAATCATACAGAAGCTCAGACAAGAGCAGTAATGTTTGCTGCCAACATACGAATATTTACTGGCTCCATCACTGATATTGAAAGGAAAGAGTGAGAGCTACACAGGGGGAGAAGAGCAGGAACACTTATTATAAATGAAGTTAAAAGACTTGAATTGAACAATAAATTCAATTTCTGTTCCTAGTCACTCCTTAACTGTGCTGAGGAAGGAGGGGGGAAACTGAACCAAAGAGAACACAGAATCACTTAAAATGAAGTGTGCTGTAACCAAAGAAGCCGGTATTTGTGCACAAGTTGCCAAGACCTGCTAGGTCAACTGCAAATAACTTTGTTTACTTCACTGGCAGATCCTTCATCTAGGAGGAAGTAGAAGGTTGTGATTGCTTCCAAATGGGAACAAACATTGAAGTGTCTCCTGGGTTGCTCGAGAGCACGTATTTTTCAGTAGTGCAGTTTTAGTGTGGAGTGAAGCCAGTGATTCAAAACTGGCATTTGGATGACTCCTAAATCTTGAAATAATTTGGGAGTTCATATGTCATATCCTTCCAGTATTAAAAAATCCTGCTTTGATATGTGTGTGCCGCTTAGGCATGGCCTTTTTTTATTGATTTATGCAATGAAGATGCTAAGGATCTGCTGATGACCATTCTGTGTTAAAGAGGTGACTTCCCCAGCAATGTGGAGCCAAAAAGGCATTCCCTTCTCAAAGATTGTTAAATCTTAAATTATCCATTTGTAGTTACTAAAGAAAACTATGAAGTTGCTGGAAAATTCTTTGCTCTTCTTGCTGCAGTTTTTTTTTTATCGTCCATCACTTTGAGCTGTCTCTCCATACCCATGCTTTTAAACTTGTTTCCACACCGAGCTGCATTTTAGACTCCTGGAATTGCAGCTGCCTAGCTAAGATCGCCCACCTTCACACGATATCTCTTCGTGGCAAAGATTCTGAAGATTATGGAGAACATAAATGTGCAGTAGAAACTCAAATTGGTGTCATAGATAGCAGCTGCACGTCTTCTGGGTAACAGATTAGCTGGATAACGATCAGCTGAGCAAATCATGAAACCATAAAGTGATGAAAGAAGACTTCTCACTAGACTTTGGAACAACCACAATTCAGCCTAGACTTTTGCCTCTGAAGTGACATTCTCGCTTCTGTAGGTAAATGAATGTCATTGTGCTCACTCTGCAGTTCACCCATTTTAGGTCTTTTATGTCCTTTCTGGTTGTCAAGGTGGAATCTTTGTTTTCACAGGACAAATATCCCATAGCACTGTTTTAAATGTACCTGAGTAGGGCACTTAGCACGCTGCCAAATTTTAATGATACCACATTGAGTACAGTTACATACAATCTTCCAAAAATTGCTATTTAATAACTCAAAAAATACCTGCAGATCTAGTGTGTTTGGTGGGAATGAATTCCTCCTTGTGTTTCCCTGCCTTGTTTCTATTAAGTTCTCAGTATTGTTCATAATCAGATCACATTCCTCAGCAGAGTCTACAAAGTTCATCCCACAGCTGTTTTGGTAGCTTGGATCCCTCAAGTCAGCTTGGAGCCCTGGAGCATGTGCTGACTGAGGTTGAGTCTGTCTCTACTTCATGACGTATCCTGGATCGACTGCTAAGTGTATCTACACCTCACCATTTTGTCTTAAATTCAGACACGCTTGTGGTTATTTTGGCCCTTTCTCTCCTTTCCCGTCATTCACTATTGATGGAATTTCCTGCTTTTTTTGTTCTGTTCAGCAGGCTGTCTTGTCTCACCTCTTAAATGAACTAAGAAGGATTGATGGGGACTGCAGGCAAGATCCCTCAGTGGTCAGCCAGAAGAGGCTAGTGCAGAGCGACAGATTTAAGGGTGAACGGTATATATATACACAACAGCCCTGTTTTCTGACAGGATAGATGCAAGATAAGAAATGTGCAGCAATTCTTAATTTGTACTCCCAGTTTGGCTAACCAGTCCGTGTAAACTAGTTCTGTTTTTTCCAGTCCCACATGCTTTAGAGAATAAGATTTGCAGAAGCACATGCAAACAAGCTTGATTAAATAAGCGATGGACAGTTTTTCTTCTTCATTGGTTTGCTTTGATGATGTGTATTCTGTACACAATGAGTAGTTTGTGATTTGCAAAAATTTCATTCACAAATGTTAGAGGAATCAGATAATGACATTTCTCCAGTAATCTGTCCAGCAGAGCTTTCTTTACCTTTTCTTTGTCCTGAACTAATTTTAATATTTATTTTTTTTTAATTTCCATCAATTCTGGTGTATTTTTGTGAGACGGAGAAGGGTGATTGGCAAGACACAGTGGTGGAAGTTCCAGCTGTAGGTGAAATAAGCAGCAAGGGAAATACTCCAGGATGGAAATTTCCAAAGGGTAGATTTGTGGGGATTCTCTGAAAACCAAATTCCGGTTTCCTCCCAAACCATTAGAGTGTTTGTTTCAAATATACAAGACGAGTCATTTTGGGCTCCAAATTTAAAAGAGGTGGGTGACATGCCTGTCCTTGTTTAGGTTAATATGCATTTTTAAGCTGATGCATGAACTGGAGGGGGGAGTTAAAGCAGGAAGCAGTTGAGACCGTGCTGATGGGCAGAGTACAGTGAGGTTGAAGTACTCTTTGAAATACTCTTTTTGTGCAAAGTGCAGGGGCAAACTGCCAGGCGAATTACCTCAGTCTGTCTGTAAGATAAGAGAAACAAAACTGCCTCTGAAAAGTCCCATTTGAGATATTTTGCTTAAAACCCAGAGAGGAAGAGACTGCTTCTTTTGAAAGTCGTTAAGGGTGGTTTTATTTTGATTATTGCTTTTTGGTCACCTTACAAAATGTCAAAAGTAGGTTGGTCTTCTAATAAATACAGCAGAAGACAGATATTGAAAGCAATGGGTTTTAGGTGTGGTTATTGTTATAATTGCCTCTCACTTCACACGGAAATCAAGTCCTGGTTTCCAATTATGTATACCTTTGCTAAGTTTAAACATGGAGACCCATGGTAATTTCTTTTAACTTCTGGCCCATGTTTGTGTAGTTAAGCTTTCCAGTGCCTCTGGGTCTGCTTAGTTATATGTTGGCCTGTGATTAAATGCTGTTTTCCTTACAATTCCCATGAGTAATTTGATTTCTTTACTGAATATAAGGAGATCCTTTTTACTGTGCTTTTTTTTTTTTTGTCTTTTGTATCTGTTTCACTTTATTGTCTACTTCTGTCCTGTGTCCTCCCTGTCAGGTAGATGAGAGGAGGAACCTGCCTGATGCAGATGGTGGTGGCAGTGGGAGGAGGCTGGGTTTGGGGCACGATACTGCATGGGAGCAGGAGTGGACTTGGAAGAAGGGAAAACGGGCAGGATTCATTGGGACCCCAATGTCCAGGAAGAGACTAAAATTGGCAAAGAAAACAAAGGAAGACAGAAAATGGCTGCTAAAGGGCCCTGGGATTGATAATCAATTAAACAAGGGAACAGGGGTAGTGATGGGAAAGAGCACTGGTGAAGAGGGGCTAGGCTGCAGGGAGTCAAAAAAAGGTAAGGAAATTTAGTCAAGAAGTAGGAGAGGAAAGCAAAGGAGTATCCTAGGTCTGGGTAATGAACAGGACCACTTAGATAAGGTCTAAGAGTTGTTGAGGAGATGGGCACGGGCCAAAACAACATGAAGGAAGAAAAGACATTAGATTAGAGGCTAGGAAGAAAAGCTAGATTGAGCTGCTGGTAGACAAGGAGACCAAAGCTGGAAGCTGGTATAGGGGAAAGGGGAGCAAAATTTTTAAGCAGTGAGCCTGAGATTTGCTTGGTAAAAAGCTTGGTGTTAATGATGGAAGCTTGTTATGCGGCAAAGGTGAGCAACATGAGCAGGAACGTGACTGGGGATGGAGTAAAGGATCAAGCAGGGCCTGTTGCAGAGTCAGAGCAACCTTTCAGCCAGAACTGAGAACAGAAATTAAAGCTCTGATTCTAACTTCTGTGCTTAGCCACACGTCCTTTTCTTGTCCTCTTGTACTAATCCATGAAGAGGGATTGAAAAGGCACAGGGCAACACTAAGTTTCATTAGCTCGTGGTCTATACAGTGCATGCAAAAGTTCAGCTGCTTGATGTAGCTTTGTTAATTCACTATTTTAATTCAGGGAGTTAAACTTGCTAAATAATTAAATTGTGGCACATTCTCAAGGTTGTCTGCAAGACTGAATCGGCCCTCTTGCATATTGATTATGATACAGCTGTTATGTGCATGTCTTTATCTTTGTATTTCTGTTACATTTTACATTTTCACGTTTGATACTGCATAGAAAAACAGGATGACTTTTAGGAATTGAAATGTCTATATGTTCACTGTCAAGCTATCTTTAGGTATATTGGGTATCCATTCTTTATCTGCTTTGTGATAGCAACAAACTGGTAATTACTTGTTTTAGTACAGCTATTTCACCCAATAATCATATTTTCTAATGTGAAACTTGCATCAGATTTTCTTAGTGGAAACAATTAGTCTGGTATTCCAGAAATTATATAATACTGTGTGATAGCTGAGTAGTTTCTCTTCCTCATGCAGATTTAGGACTGAGAAATCATTTACAGTGTGCTGCTGTTAATAAGCTTGCGGAGTTTTTGGTTTGGGGCTTTTTTTAGTTACTTTAGTTTAAAGAGACTATTCTTTAAAGCACACTGGCACTAGCACACAGACCCTAGCAGAAATGGAAGGCATCGTGCAGTCACCGCAGGGGAGAAATTACTTAGTTATTTGTAGTTGGTGCTCAGTGGTAATCAGCTGTAACGCCGATTAGATGTGCAGAAAGCCTGTCAGATCCTAAAGGGACTGAGTTCAGGCAGTGTTAGGAAGAGAGCAGAAGTTGACCCGCTGTACAAGAGAGAAACAACTGGTGGCTGACGAGTGACTTCTGACCATTGCCTTACAGAAATCAGGAATGGGAATCTAAAGGCCATCTTGGGCCTTTTCTTCAGTTTATCTCGGTACAAGCAACAGCAACAGCAGCCACAGAAGCAGCAACCATCACAACACCATCCCTCCCAGCCGCCTCCCCCAGTGTCCCAGCAAGCAGGGCCTCCATCCCAGTGCCCGGTGGGGGTACCACAGCAACAGGTGCCGGCTTCGCTCCAGACTCTGTGCCAACAGCCCCCGCCGACTGCGCAGCATCAGTTCAAAGCACAATCCGAAATGCAGTCCAGGTGGGGACATTTCCTTTACATTGGTTCGGTGGGGTTTTTTTCACTGTTTATTTTTTTTTTCTTTTTTTCTTCTTGTTCAAGGACTTTAAAAGCCAAAGTATCTTTCATTGGGTCTACTCTAGAATATAAAGAGTGTGATGGAAATGGAACGCTGGGTAGCAGTTGACTTCACGCCTTTGGGAATCAAAACTGATGTTCTTAAATATGTTCTCAGTGCTGGAAATATGCAGTCCAGTGGGTGTAAAATACCTGCTGGACCAAGTAATCACAGTATTTTATATGGATGTTTTTCACAGTATTCCTTTTGCTTCTTTCTACTTGCAAAGCACTCATATCATTGCCATTATAGAATATATACTTTGGTGAAAACCAACTTTGGTTCCCAGTTGACAAGAATTTCAGTCCTCACTAAGAAGTGGAAGGTGCTGGCAGTGGTAAAAGAAATAGATCTCATCACAGGTGGTGACAGTCCAACTCAAATCTAGGCTTATTGGTCAAAAATAAAAAGCTACTGGCTTACATGAAAAATAATTTCCACAGTTGGTGTTTGTTGGCACTCCTAGATCAGAACACAGATAAATGTGTCTTTGTCCCTTGAATGTCTTTAGTAGTATGAGTGCTCTTTGCAGGTTAGAATAGAAGTTATTTATGAAGGCAATACCACCGTGAGTACACGTACAGCCTTCTGCTTGTCTGACCCTTCCACTGCTAAGAGAGTGAGGGTTTTGGGGGGGTTAAATGGACAGGATAAAATGCTGAAGACATATTTGCACTATTACTTATGTATGAAGGGTTTTGTTTTGGTTTTATAAATATCTCAAGTTAAATGAAGGCTTATTTGCCTTAAAATAACACATTAGGGTGAACGCTAGCTTAAGCACTGCCCGTGGCTCGGACGGGAGGACTCTGGGGTTAAAAACTGGGTTAAAAACTGGGTTAAAAATTGGCCGGAGGCCGGTCCCAGCGAGTGGTGGGGAATGGAGTGAGATCCAGTTGGGGGCCGGTGACGAGTGGTGTCCCCCAGGGCTGGGTACTGGGGCCGGTTCTCTTGACCCTCTTTCTGAGGGATCTGGACGAGGGGCTGGAGTGCCCCCTCAGTCAGTTGGCAGAGGCCACCAAGTTGGGTGGGAGTGTCGCCCTGCGGGAGGGTGGGAAGGCTTTGCAGAGGGGCCTGGCCAGGCTGGATGGATGGGCCGAGGCCCATGGGATGA
>JAOXJM010000041.1:63623752-63639257 GCA_026413425.1 Tringa solitaria | reverse complement strand
AAGCATTGATCAGATCCCCCCTCAGCCTTCTCTTCTCTAGACTAAAAAGACCCAAATTCCTCAGTAAAAGCTTTATCAGTAAAACGGTGCTTGATCATTTATCGCAAATCATATCTCAGATAATAAGCTCTCATCAAACTTTCCTTGCAGTGCAGGATTCAGCTAGTAAGACGTTGTAGGCCTATAAATCGTAACTTTAGAGATCAGCCAGAATCAAGCTTTTTATTCAGCATACTGCTAAAAAGGACGAAATTAAGTCATATGTAGTGTTTGTCAGTAAAACGAGCTCACAGTTTGTGGTGTGTTGTATTTTTTGCTTACATGTACATACTGTCCCATTGTCTATGACTCCCAAAATACCTATTAATAATCATTATCCCACTCTGGGATTATTTCTGTAATAAACACCTCAGCGGTGTTTCAAGCGCCAAAAGGGTTTCGTAATTTGAACAGGACAGCTTCTAAAGGACAAAATACATCCCACTCTGGGCTAGCCAGCAGAGGGAGATGCAGTCATGCACACTTTGTCGATATGGATCATCTGCGGGGAAGGAATAGGTAGGAGGGAGTTGAAAGTTGCTGTGGAGTAACTTTTCCTCCGCTGCTGACTCTGCTGAGAACCTGTGGAGAAGCAGCATTCCCTCGTTATTTCTCTTTGGTCACACGTTGTTCCTCTCCCTAACAAAATGAAAGAGGGCAACGCAGAATGGATTGCTTGTTCTGTCCCTTATTTCTATGACTTTCACTGAAATAGATTCTGAGAAGGATTTAGGCATTTAAATCAGAAGTGGCATAGGTAAAACCCCATTCAACAGCTCCCTGGTTCTGATGGAACTTCAAATTGCTCCAGGCTGGCAGCCTGTGCTCAGTGAGTGTCATTTGTCTTCTCTTAAGTAATAAATTTCCATCCATGTTTCACTAAGGTCTGGAGTGGCATTTGGACACCTGAAAGGATTTGACTTCTTGTGTGTTTTCCAGTCTTGTCTACCCCATTCTCACAGGTTATAGTCTCTGATCACCTGTCCCAGGATGTGCCATTCATTTTATGTTAGCAAAAGACTGGGCAATTTTCAGAAATCATCTGGGAATTGGAACCCTCCAGGGCTTAGTCTTTCCTTCTTCAAAACGCCGTGGTGGCTGTGCAGTGATTTATTCTCCTTTGTAGAAGTGAACCTTCTGGCATAGTGACCCATTTGGGTTTCACTGCCCACTGACCCAGCTCTAGTAAGATGGCTGCCTGATGGCCCCTTCCCATCCTCTGGTGAGTATCCAGTGTGGCATTAGCCTTAGGTTAGTTTGGTTGTCAGATGAATGGTTGGACTCGATCCCAAGGGTCTCTTCCAACCTAAATGATTCTGTGATTCTGTGAATTCTTCCTTGCAATGAGTAATGTGGATTTTAATGCCCTCAGACAAAGGAGGGAGCCATTTTTTTTTAATTGCTCTTTTGTGCTGCTCACCTTTAATCTGGATATGCTGGACATAGATTTGGGCTGGAGAGGATTTGCCGTAGACCCCAGATTTGGCATGTGCTATGGGCTGACTCCTGTGTATAGGCAACGCTCACAGCTCTGAGCCAAGCCCTGCAAGTCACACCATTTAGGATTAACCTGACAGTCTCATCAGATTGAACTAAACCTGCTCAGAATTAAAGATATATTTTGGGGAAAATATGGAAAACGGCAATAGTTATAGTTAAGCAAGGCTGCACCTTAAAAATAATTAAGCTTTTACTGGTCAACTGGTTGCAAAGGAAAAATTCTTCTAATCCTAATGAGTTCTGATGCTCTGGTAAATTCTTGACATCTCCTAGCAAAGTCATTGAAGTGTCACTGCCCAAATTCCTCTGTGAAATCCAGGGAGGATCCATCCTAATCTTTTCCCATGAGTTTTCTCAGGTCTTGCTATCTTCTTGTACATGTTTTAATCACCTGGCTTCTTTGAAGCCTGCTTTGGGGGCTGTTAATAATTAATATATTGGCATTTGAAGTTTCTTATTGCCATAGCCAGAGTTCTCCTTCAGGATACAGTGCCCCATTCATTTCTGAAGGGCCTTTCAACTGCAAGATAGACAAAGAGGAATAAGTAAAGCTTTAACCTGTCCTTTCTTGTCATAAACAGCCTAAAGAAAGGGGGGAAATTGATGCAAGCAAAGACAACATAAAATAACATTGATATTTAATATAAAAATATCAATATAATCTTATTGTACTAACTCTAGCTTTGGAAAGTCCAGTTACCTTAAATGGATGCTTTTCAGTGCCTAATCCATGTCATCATCTTGGACGGGCTGACTAGCTTTGTAAAAGAGGCCTTAAAATGACAGTGGAGCAAGACTCTTCCTTGACAGGCAGGCAAATTTTAGCTTAAGGTGCATTTGGCAGAAAGGTGGAGTGAGTGTTGGAAAGAGGATCATGGACTAGAAGAGCCTTTTCTTAAATAGCAGTGGGTGCAGTGATGTGAGAGATGCTTTCATTCAGTCTAACGCTCTTCTCTTATATACTGACAGTTTCTCTTAAACTACATCTATCTAATACTGGTAGTTCCACAGCAAACTGGTTTCTTCAGAAGCTCGATAGTCCTGGAGGGAACAGAGGTGGGGTCATGTATGAGATTTCACCTATACCCTTACAGGCTATACAGTCCTTGGAATTCCTTCCCAAGCTTTATAGTAACAAGCCTGCAGACTTCATGAAAGGGAGACCCAGCTGAGAAGACATGTAGAAATACATTCAGCCCTGGGCAGAAGTGACCAAAAATTGTTATCTGATGGCTGCTGAATGACACGTGGCAGGAAGTCTTAAAACATCTCCAAATAGAAAAGTATTGATGTCCCAGAAGCCACTTCTTTCTGTATATTTCTTCTTTCCCCCCCTCCCCCAAAAGAGGTCTGAGGATTAAGCAGTTAACATAGGTGAACTTCTTTTCCTTCTAAACTGGTTTGGACAGTATGAATAAGCACCTGCTGTTCATGTTGTTAGTGCTTTAATGGTGAGAGGTTTCTCCAAGTAAACTATGAAACTAAAATATACTTATTGAGTTATGCATAATCTCATCTTGTCTGTCTTACCCGTTACTGGAACAAGTATCTCCTCCTTCCAGCAGCGATTAGGATTTTTGAGACTGCAATTCATCTATATTTTTTTTCCTGGGTTTACTCCCTGTTTGTCTTTGAGCATCTTCAAGACAATTCATAGTTCATTCCTTACTTTGTTAATTGCAAATAATTGCTGATTATTAGTAAAAATCTAGTAATTTATATATTAAATGCCTTAAATATAAATTTATATTTATATAGAAATATATATATGCCTTAAACATAAAATAAAATTTTAAATGAAATGAGCAATAGATTTGTGCTTCTGTTAACCTGAAAAGTAATATTTAGTCTAATGTTAGGGATTGGGGCATTGTTTTAGCAGTCCCAACCCAAAAACTCTGGACCTAATCCTGTTCCTGAATGCCTTTGTTGAAGTTTATGTGCATCTAAGAATGGAATTTAAACCAGCCACAGACTTGTAGGGGGGGTATATTTTCAACCCTTTGGTTAGAGAGGTGAATTACGGTGCTGATACAGTGGGCATTATAACAGAGAGCGGTCAGGCAATAATAATGGTTGGATGGACTTGGGGGGAAAACACCAGGAAAGATCATATGGTCTAATTCCAATATCATGATGGAAAATGCATGCCAAATTCATACAAACCTGAGAAGTTGGGGGTTGTCACCGTCTTGCTGTTCGGCTAGCATTTCTTTTTAAGACAGATTTAGAACAAATTCCTGGTTGCAATAACAGGTTTGGTTTGATCCCATTTATCGTATTTCAGAAACAGCAGTGGAGAATTTTCTGGTGGTGGTTTCTAGCGACTGGCAAAGTTAGACTCCTTTGTTGATACTCAAAGCTTGTTAAGCCCTCTTGATCTTGTTTAACTGACTGTAATGACGAGGGAGATGAAGCCCAGTGAAAATAAACATTTAAAGGAAAACATTAAGGATAACAGTGTTACTGCTGCAAGTAAAAGAGAACACTTTTGAGTGTCAAAGTGGATGTTGATGCATGGAATAACCCAAAAGCTGTAATTCCTACAAGGTTTTTGTTTCTTCAAGTTTCAAGCACTTGGGCTCCTGGGCAAGTCTTCTCCCAGGAGGCACCTCGGCAGCTATTTCCAAACTAACCTCGAATTGAAAGCACCAAGAAGGAGGCAGGAGCACCTGGGCTGCCAGAATCAGCTCCAGTTTTGGGGCACGTTGCTGCTCTCCTGGATGTGGGTTTGGTATTACGGAGCCACGCGATGCTGAGCAGACCAGGGTAGGCTTCCCTGGTCTGTTGTGTGCTGCTGACTTACCTGCTGCTCCTTCTCTTCCTAATGCTTAAGTGAAGAATGCCTGTCCCTTGGCTACCTATTTCCAAAATTGGAAAATTCACATCCGTAGATTAAGGAGTGAAATGAATATATATGAAGTGATAGAGTTGTCAGACCATAAAAGTAGGTGTGCTGTTGGCTGACTGTGTATATGGGTAAGCAGGGAGTGCGGACAGAAGTTAAGTGACTCAGACCACTGGATTTTACTGATCCCTGGCATAAGGCATTCCTGTTTCCTCTGTATGCCTTTGAGGAAAGGGAAATATATCACTTCAGCATCAGAAGTATCCTAAAAATATTGCCCTTGGAAGAACTCATTACGGCATTCAAAATTTCAGAGGCACAGAAAGGGTGCATTTGGCTAAAGAAAAGAGAAGCTTAAAGGTCCAGGTTGTCCAGGGAACTCCAAAGCAATTACTTTATGCCTGTAATACAGGGCAGGGAGCCACTTTCTTATAGGGAAAAAAAATGTCACCTACAAAGTGGGCTGTAAGTTCCAGTTGTGTGTTAGAAGGGCATAATACTGCTCTTGTTTAACCTAAGTCTTTTCATATTAAAAGTAGTTTGGTTAATTTTGTTTCTGTGCTGATGAAGAGTGAAATTATGGAGATGATTATTAAGCATTAATTCCTGAAAAGATGAGAAACTGCTTTTAAACCGAGGTCATCACCATCTCGCTGATCATTCATTAAGTAGTATTATATTTGTCTTCATTAAAAGCAGTCATTCCCCATTGACTGTTGAAACCATCCCTAAATATTCTAAGCTATTAAATTTTGTGAACATGTAGATTTTACCCATCTATATAAATGTCAGAGTCTGGATACTATGCTTTTCCCAGACTATATATTTAAATTTTTTCTTATTTTGGGGCAAGTAGAAAAAATACTTTAAAGTGCTTGTTTTGCAGGGAATGTGCAAAAGAGTTGCTACGATTCATGAGTCTAGCAAGGCCTCTAGTACAAATTTGTCATGTATTTTAATGAGAAAAGTTAAAGAAATGACACCTAATTGGTAACTGGCCTAATATAATTGTTTGGACTGCAACGTGCCATTGTATAGGAGAGGCTAGTATACTGGCATTCCATATTATGTAGACGTATGATAGGGCAAAAAATGCAGGTAGTGTTGAGTGCTGTTAAAATTGCACAAGTGCAGGATAATATTTCCTTGTATTATTCCTCCCCGAGGAAGACTGACTTTACCATATTGTCTTGAGAAAAATATGCCTGTAAGATATTATCCTTTGTCACAAAGCAAAAATCTGCAACAATAATAACGTTGTATTTATAAAGGCAAGATGGCTTCTAAGAGCCAAGACAGTTTTAAGTTTGATGATACCAAACTGAGCGGGGAAGCGGACCTTTCGGAAGGGAGAGCCACCCTGCAGGAAGACCTGGATAGGCCGTAAGAGTGGACTAACAAGAACCTTATGAAGTTCAAGAAGGACAAGTATAAAGTCTTTCACCTGGGAAGACACACAGGCTGGGATCTACCCAGCTGGGGAGCAGTTCTGTGGAAAGGGACCTGGGAGTCCTGGTGGACAAGCAGCTCAATATGAGTGAACAGTGTGCTGTAGAGGCAAAGAAAGCCCAACAGGATGCTGGGTTGCATCAACAAGGGCATCACCAGCAGAGATAAAGAAGTCGTTATCCCACCTGAAATGCTATATTTGGTTTTGGTCCCCGCTGTACAAAAGAGATGTGGACAGGCCAGAGACAGTCCGGAGAAGGGCCACCAAGGTGATCGAAGGACTGGGAAGCCTGCCGTATGAGGAAAGGCTGAGAGAACTGGGTTTGTTCAGCCTTGAGAAAAGAAGGCTACGAAGAGACCTTATCACAATGTTCCAGTATTTAAAGGGTGGCTACAAAGAAGATGGAGACTCCCTTTTTACAATGAGCCACATGGAAAAGAGGAGGGGTAATGGGTAGGAGTTACTCCTGGGGAGATTCTGTTTGGGCAGAAGAGAAAAGATTTTCCCAATGAGAACTATCAGCCATTGGAATAGTCTCCCCAGGGAAGAGGTGGATTCCCCAACATTGGACTGTTTTCCCCAGCATTGGACAGTTTTAAGAATCAACTGGACCGGGTGCTGGCCCATCTTGTCTAGATCGTGCTTTTGCCAAGAAAAGGTGGGACCTGATAATCCTTGAGGTCCCTTCTGACATGTTATTCTATGAGTCTATGATTAAGTTTGAAGTGATGGAGGGGAAGGAAAATAAGTCAATGGCTGGGGGTTTGTGGCACCAGTAGCTTTTAATGTCCTCCAGACTAACCAATGGATCGTAGAGAATTTATTTTAATTATTTATTTTTTTTGTAAACGTGTGTTTTTTCTCTACAGAGTTTAGAAGATGGCACCTCCCCTCATTTTTCACCTCAGTGTTTCATGCGGGACTTGAGGCATCATTGCTTTTGGCATCTTTTGGGGATTAAACATTCCTGGGTAGAGGACATTGCATGTAATAAAATTAAGATATAAAGCTTTCAATCTGTGATTACGCAAACCTGTTTCAAAATACAAAAATCTAACTTGTGTTGTTCTGGCATGTAAGAAACTTGTCTTATTGGTACAGTGGGTAAAAGTTGCCATCTACGTGTGTGATTTTTTTACAAGATCTTGGTGAGAAAAACTAGTTGTCAAAGATGCCAAAGGAATCCAGCTTCCATTGACTTATGTGAGATTTATGAGTGCTTAAAACCACTGAAAATCCGACTGTTTAGTTTCCAGTTTGATGTAACTGTAGAATAATTCTAATCTATCAGATTGCTGAGCTTCTGTGTCAGATGCCAGAGGATGGCATCTGATGATGTTAGCAAAGAGGCTTTCCATTGATTTCAGCGTGGTTAACTCTTACGAGTAATATGGCTCATTTCATGTATTCAAAGTAATAAATATTGGCAACAGTCTATTTCAACTATAGTTGATCTTTTTTACCGAAGGACTAGTCATATGCTGGAAATCTGACAGAAAGCCAAAAGCTGCATTTTCCAGTATGGGTACAACGGGTGTTCATACAGAAACACGTTTCATGTGCCGACAAGTATCTGCAGTAAACCAATTAGCGTATGTACATTAGATATTTTTGCAAAATGCTGTTTGCGTGTTTGTATAACAACATGCTCTTAAGCTCCACTTTTCTTTTCTTTCCATTTCTTTTATTTTAGTAGCTTAAGGGAAAAAAAAATTCTTCCACGATAAAATATTTATAAACTACGTGAAACACAAGTTAGAATGCGAGACCTAAGGCAAATTCCACATGAGTTACAGTGCAACTGCTCCTCTTGCTTTTCACGGTCTTTGTTTATGAGTTTGGAGAATGGTGTCCCCACAGAATTGCTGAACGGTGAATGCTCCTGTGCCTGACCTGAGTGGCTTAGCAACCTCTTTGTTAGGCTCCCCGGGGAGACTCCTCGGTTCTTCCTGGCAAGGCCCTCGTACAGATTTATACCTCTAACTGCAATACCGAGCAGCAGATTGTGCAAGGCTTCTTGACTCCTTACCATCCCCTTTTCATAAACGTAGTAATCAAATTTGGGTTGGGAATAGTACCTCTGTCGCAACGACGTCTCGCCAAAGCCGAGGCGTTGCAGGTTGCGGCTGGGAGCATCCCTGCTTTCTTGCTGTGGATGAGGGTGTCTTGCTGCTAGGGAAAAAGCTCTGTGCCTTGCTAGAAAAAGAAAAAGGAAGGTGTCCTGTGTGTCTGGATATTATTCTGTGGGCCACCGGAGCGGCTGGAGGATTAAGAGGATAGAATCCCATCAACTCCTAACTTGGTGAGGTATGTTACGTGTCCCAGCGGTATGCCAGAGAGAGCAGCCATATTGCTGGAGTTGTTAGAGTTATTTCAGTCTCAGGTCTGTGGAAATTTTAACAGCATGTTTACACGTGTCAGTGCTGCTAATATAGATGTAGCTGGGCTGACCAGCTGGTGGTGGTAGCACAGAGCTCACTCCATGTCAACTCTCTCCATGTCTTGAGAGACAAATGGGACCTGCCTTTCTAGTTCAAAGCTATCTCGCAGATAGCTGTAGTCAAAAATACTTTAAGAAATGAAGCTAACCCAAGAGAAAAATGCTCCTGTTTTATTTTGATACTTTGTACTTGTTTACCTATTGCTATCCTGAAAGGACACAAAATATTTTAAAATATTATTGAGATACTGATGTAGGGCAGCTTGTTG
Organism: Tringa solitaria; assembly: GCA_026413425.1. NCBI lineage: Eukaryota > Metazoa > Chordata > Aves > Charadriiformes > Scolopacidae > Tringa > Tringa solitaria. Next base: position 63,630,711 of record JAOXJM010000041.1, on the reverse strand, counting down.
AGAAGCTCTTCAAGAGGGGAAGACTGGAGTAACTTTTAGTTTCCGTATTTGTGTGTTAAAATATTTTACTCATAAACAGTACCAAAGTGCTAGGTAGTGGTAGGGTTTCTAACACTTTTTTCCCTTGGTTGCCACCACATCCTCAGGTTACATTATGTGATGGCTGTTCATGTCTGCATCGGTACAGGCTTCAACAAAAACGCAGGATGACACAGCCTTGTGTTACTGTGAGGAATTATTCTTGGTGATCAACAACATCTATCTGTTCTTGTCCACCAAGTGGCATCTCTGTTCTCTTTAAGATTAATTTTTCATTTGTCTGAACTGTAAAGTAAGAAATGTGCTATCTTAGCAGTTTGCAAAGGATCATATATAAACACCTGGCACTTGTCAGTATCTAAGAATAGTAACACTTTAAATGCAGATGTCTCTAGGTCACGGTTGCAGACAGAATACAATGTAGGAGCGAAAACAAGACTGAAAAAAACATTTCATTTGTGCTCTAACTTTGATTTCTCTCCATAAACCTTGGGATACTCATTGTTCATGGATCATTGACAAAATCTAGGATGAATGCAATGTGATTTTTGCAGTTAACTTGTAAAAGGGTTGAGATTTCCATCGTGTTGTTTTAGCCCCAAGCTAAATAGTTCAGGATGGTATAAAACATGCATTTTTTTTTTCACAAGAAGGGATAATTAATTATAGCATTCACAAATATCAAATTTACTTCCATCTAGGCATCCTTAATGAAAGTTAAATATTCTTCATGAAAGTTAAGTATTCTTCCTTTGCCACTGTTATGTTGAAATTTGTTTCTGTCACTGAGAGTGCAAGATGTAATGGAGAACGATGAGAAACAAAAAAAAGTCTCTCTGATCTAATCAAGAATAAAGTTTTCCTTGCTTCATATTCTGAGTCATATTCTTCACTTAAAAGCGAGAAGATTGCAACGCAGAGTCAAAAACACGCGGAAGGTATTAGCCACCACAGTATCTAAAAGGGTTATTGCTTTACGAAACTTGACGTTGTGTTTTGCTGTTTGATAGGTATATGACTGATGGTGGTCTGGGCCTCTACACTCGAAGGCTGAACCGGCTGCCTGATGGCATGGCTGCAGTGCGGGAGACGATGCAGCGTAATACTTCCCTGGGACTCGGAGACGCCGACAGGTAAGGGCTCATCCAACAAACGCTCACGTATAATGGCGCCTTCGATTCACGCCATCTCTAACTTGTATCGGATCTCTTAAGATTAAATAGCGTCGGGGATTCGGATACTGAATATGTGGATCTAAGCTTCTCCAGAGTATTTTAGGTTATACCTTCATAGAGGTGTCAGGATAAGCGCTGGCTTTATGTCTTCTGATTGCTTTGCTGAAATCTCAGCTGGTTTTTGTGGACAGGACGCAACACGAGAAAATGCAAAACTTCTATTTTAATAGTGTTCGAAATTAAAAAAAAAAAAAAAAAGCAAAACCCCTTTAATTCTCTTCTGATTTCCACTGGTTCTTCCAAGTCCAGTGATTCAGTGTGAACAGTGAAGGCCAAAGATGAAGAACTAGGGGGCTAAAAAGCCACAATTTATGTGAGTGCAATCATAAAGGAAGCTGGGGAGGTGGACAATAATGAGACTTCTATTTTGTTAGAGTTTAGATAAATGGGTTAAATGCTTTTGCTTTTAATGGCATCAGCCTATAGCTGCCTCTTACCCTTCCAAACCAAAGCCTGATGAGTGTTACTGTTGATGTAGTAAGTGAACTATATCCTTTTTCTTCATTGAGGGGCCCCTAAGTATAAAACATGGATTTTGCGTTACGGGTTTGAACCAATTTCTGAACTAAAAGGCTTTTTTTTTTTCCTTTTTTGTTATCAATGTCTATCCTGGGACATAATGCAGTTGATTTAGTTTCATATGACGAATACTTTCTTGATAGTTGTGCATGGAATACTAAGGAAATACAAGCGATGGAGAATGGAGAATTTAGCCTTGTTTTCAAAGAAAGCCATACTAAATTTGCTTTGGTCTTCTCTTGATATTAGTAAAGAGCAGGATGGTAAACCTAAACAAAAGAACTAAAACCTCGCAGAGAATCTCGGCTCAGATTCAATTACTAAGTCAACATATGCTTGCCAGTTGTAAAATATGCCTGGATTTTTCAGGAGCTCATATCTGTTTCTGAAATTTGCAACTTGAAACCCGTAATGGGCCAATAGCACTCACTTCTGGTTGACCCTAGGTGGAAGCATTGCCACCTGGTGATGCAATCAAAGACTAATCAAGTATCATCCTCATCTGTTGCTGTGGCTTCTGAACATTGCCACGTTAACAGAAGCTATATATGTCTACAATACAGAATTCATCTTATATAAATTTATATTGTCATTTAAGTAGCAATGAGCCTTCTGGAGAGCTGGCATCACTCCTTGACATTGATTCCTTCCCCCGTCTTATATTTTCTGGGCTTGCAACACTTTTTCTTGGCACATAAATTATTCTCACATTTGTTTGCTAAGCTCCTTCCCTGAAGACACCACGCAGGAGGACCAATTACGTATGTTCGACAAGAGGGATTATTTGTGTGTTTAAATATATTCCGCTTAGAATGGGATTGTGACACACCGAAATGCAATCCCTAGTTTATGTCAATTGTTTCAGCTCTGAAAATCATTCATTCAGTTCACATGGAGGGGACAGACTTTACACACAATAAAGACTCTGTATGGCTGGCTATTTAGCTGCAGCATGGGATCACAGAAAAATTACCCTTGGTCTTAGAGTTCATGACATTATTATATGTTGTTCTGATTTAGTTTTTACTATTCAGAATGTAAGCCTACTCACCTTACGCAGGAAATCAGAGTTTTCTCACAATAGGGAAGCAATTTAAAAATAGCTCCTCTTTGGTTGCTGGGTGATCATGACGTCCAGCTTAAACAAAAAATTAACCTTGGTTTGAGCAGCAGTTTTCCAGGGTGAAAATTAGCATAAGGAAAAGGAGTTCAATGAAACGCTGCAGTAATGAATAGCTTTCTTCATTCTGGAAGTGGAATCAAACAGGAGTTCTGCTTTATTGGTACTCCTAGAAAACTCATGAAGATTAAATGTAACTTGTTCAAAGCAGACATGAATTGAATGCATGGGAGAGCGAGTGTGAAAGGTTATGAACCTTTGAGTATAAGGTTAATCATTTAAAAAGTTATCAGAGGAATTTTTGCAGTTCTTTTGCAAACTTGTTTAGTTTCTTGTGTTATTAATTGTAGAAGTTGAGTTGTGAAGCTTTTACTCATTGGCTCTGGTAACATAAAGCACAGACCTTAGAAGGTACATTCTCCCCTGCAGCAAGGAAATCCAAACAAGGCAGTTTAATTTAATGCTTGATTGCAAGGTTAATGGAATCATTGCACAACACAGCTGAGCTTATTTATTCACTTCAAGACAATTTGTGTTTGCATAGAATAAAGTCATTTTTAATGAAAAAAAGGCATTAAAAATGCCTTTTTATGTAGTTTGTGACTTTTTTAAAGGTTGCAAATGCCACCTATGGTTTTGTCTCTTCTATGTATAAGGACTTCTTGTGTACCATCTGGTTGTTTAAATTGATTTCACGTTGTCAGGAGCAGCTGCTTGATCTGAGACTTCATTCTGCACTTGCTTTCATATATGTAACTTGCATTTATGAATACGTATAAATAAGAGGGAAGAAATTTGAAACTTAGAGTAAATCTTTCTATAATTGCTTACTTGTATAACCTATTATTTAGATAACATAATTCAGACCTGTGCTGATTTATCATATCCTTGTAATAGGACAGGAGACTGACTGTATTAACGAATGTGTGCTTGTCAAGAGTTACTTTAATGCTGTTATTAGGGAAATGTCTATACGACTTCTTTAAATAAATAACCACTTCCAAGCATGATTGACTTGGATTGTTTCACTTTCACAATTTAATTTGTGGTTGCGTGAATTACATGTCTTTGCATAAGGGTATAAAAAGGTCTTGCCCGCTTCAGACTGTAAGGACCTGTCTCATCAGACAGCAGATTACGTTGTCTTGGTAGGTCCAACAGCACTGGCGGACTGTAGGTAAAACACAACCCAGGTATTGAGCCGGGGTCGGATCGCGCTGCTCTGAGAGTGTTTCTATATCGTGGTTCAGATCCATGATGACTACAATGATTCTTGGCACCCTCTTGCCACTCTACAGTTAGAACAAGACCATTTCCAGTTTAACTCTCAGAAGGACTTGCAACTGAAGTTGGATCCTGGCAGTCAGTAGCATTTCAGTAGCATTTCCTGCTTTTGGCAGTATTTTTGGATAATCCCAGATGAGAATAGGGAACCAGGAGAGGAGATGGATGGGAAGTAAGAATTGGAAGTGAAGCAGAAACTGACCAGAAAGCCAGAGGACGTTCCATGCAGAGCGTGGATACTGTTAATAAGAATGCCATTGAGCACAGGTTTTTTCACATGCTATGAATTATAGGAATTTCTACACATGGTAAAACTTACAGCTTTTAAAAATAGCTGAGAAGCAGTGTTTTGCTGTTATTTCGCATTTTATAAAAACAAATTAAGGTTATCTATATGTCTGTTGGCTCAGGTAATAGAGAACTCTTCACAGTTACTCGTGGAGTAAAACCTTTTCACTGGAGTATGTTTAAATTCACTAACTGCAATTTAATTTCTTGCATCCTGTTACGGTGTTGAGAATTACTATAAAGATGGGTTAGTGTTCAGTGCTGGAGGGGGTTTGTCGGACTGCCTTCATGACCATGGGAACTTGGATCACGCTTCAGAAGAGCTGAAAAGCAAGTTGAAGCAAGTCATCAAGTTGGGGGCGATATTGGCCTGTTCTGAAAAGCGGGGAGAGGAGGAGGTATCGCTGCTTTTGGAAGGAGGCAAATCCCACTGAAAGCAGAATTGCAGACATGGTGCTGATGGGTACCACACAAGAAGCCACGTCAAATTTTCTTCTGGTTAGGTGCTACTTTATTGTAGACAATGGAAAAATGTCACAAGAAAAAAAAAAAAAGGATGGATTTCTTGTTAAGGTATTATTTATGAAGTTTTATAGTAGGATAAGCCAACTTTGAGTCCTAAGTGTGTTTTTTCAGTTTTGTCTTTTTAGCTGCATTGTCTCAGTTAAATTAAATAAAGGTGTCTGCAAATCCTGGCTTTGCAGATGAGGAATAAAGTCCTCCATTCACAGAGAATATTTGTTAGCAGTACTACCCCATTACTAACCACCTCATCTTTATTGTAGTTTTGCTACTCTAGCGGTGGTGCCATGATGTATAAGAAATGGGTAAAAACAGAGAAAATATGTCTGCAATAGAAGCATATAGACATAGATTGGATAGCCTTTGTCTTAAAATGTTAAAACATGGCTGTGTTATGTCTTAAACTTCAGGTGGACCCAACTGTTGTAAAAATAGATAGAAACAGATATTCCTGCATTGTAATGGCAATGGAATTCCCATCATATCCTTCCCTTACAGCATCTCCTGCTCCTGCAACACTCCCTTAGGGGGGTTGACATAAGTGTTTGTGGAGTTTCACAGTAAATGAGCTTGCAGGGAGAATTCATCTGGTATTTTGTGTGAATAGGTTCATGGAGGGAGGATGCTCTTTCTGTCAGGAGAAAGAATAACTGTATTGATTGAAGTGATCTACAGACCCCAGGAGATAATCACCTAAGAAAGATGCTGCCAAGCTGTTACCACTCTGCCAGGAAGATTTCATGTCATCAGCTCACAGTTCCTTCACTTCCAGAAAGCCCTGGCAATTGTACTTGCATTCTGTTGTTAGGATTAAAATAATTTATAAATTCTGATTTTCCTGTTTTTTCTTTGCTAGGACAATGGAACACCTCTATGTAAGGATCCTATATATACTAAAGTTTCTAGAAAAATAGTTTTCAAGGAAAATATTTCTAGTTTTCTAGAAAATAATTTAAAAGTTGCTAAATTGTTTTAAGATAAAACAGATCCAAAAGTAAGTGTCAACACCTGATCATTCATTGCTCACTGTATCTGTGCTGTGGGTCACTGCAATTTGTAAATATATGCCCATGTATAGTTGCTTAATAGCAAAGTCACGGGACTGGTGAGATTATTCATGTCCAACAGATATTCTACTCTTCTTGACCATCTGTTGGGATTTTATCACTAAGTTCAAAAAAATACTACTGCTTCTAAACGTGCAAGTTGTACCTTGGTACCTATAGATACCTATCTCTCTGTCTTTGAAGGATCCCACATTTATCTTGAAAACTGACTCGCAGAAATAGGGAAATTCACATTGCAAAGATTCTTTGAAGTTTATGGCCTTAGGATCTGCTGATTAGAATCACAATACCATACACTTTTATTTTCCAAGGAATCTTTTTACAAGCTGTAATCCAGAGTGGTTTTAGGTTACATAAAGTAATTGCAAAGTTAAGCAGCAAATAGTAGTTGAAAGCAAAGGTACAGTGGCTATACCTGAGGGCTGAAATTAGCAGTACCAAAAGGAAAAAAAGACATTCTGCTTTCAAACAAGGCAAGGTTAGTCAAAGGAAGCAACGTCTTTTGGCGGATCCATTTCAGTGGGCTAAAGATGACAAACTTCTGGGCACCATAACCTCTTCTTAAGTTCCAAAACAGAATCAAGAATTTTCACTACTAAGTACAAGTTGAAGAACTGTTACTCTGAATTTACCCAGATGTATGAGTGGTTTACAATAAGACAGACAATTTCTATGAACCAGAGGAAGACCTAGCAAGAAAATGCATGATACAATATTTGTGTGCTATAGAAAAGAGAGATGGATGATTTATCACCTGCGTAACATGGAGAGGTTAACTGGGGAGAGGGAGCAAATTATTACATGTTGTAAAGACTGGCTCTGTTGAATCTATGGTTTTTAATATCTACCAGAGTTATTATTTTAATACTCTTGTTTATTCTTTGA
>JAOXJM010000041.1:63570867-63598398 GCA_026413425.1 Tringa solitaria | reverse complement strand
CCTCAAAAGGACAGCATCAATTATTGTTTACCTAGACTTTAGAAATTATTTGAAATTTCTTAAGATGCTGGGTTTTTCTTCCTTTTTCATATCCTGTTGTTCTTCTTGCCCTCCCTGATCAAGTGATTTATTTTTTTTAAATAAACCTAAACTTGAGATGTCTGGGTTTAGTTGACGCAGCATCTTCCCCTGTCAAACAACCATGTGCATTGGTACCATCACTTGGTGCCATGAGCATCCCTGCAGAAGCTTCTGGCAGACAAAATACTAGGCATCTACTTTTGTACCTCAGAATGTCTAATCTATTTTAATATAGTAAACTTGAAAATACAGAGTTTAAGTCATTCATCATTTCCATCAGAACATAAAAGGCCAGGACATACTTCAGAGGAAGCCACAACCATCAATGTATTCAGGTGCATGTTTCTAACTTTGTCCTTAGGCACATGTCCCAGTTCAGAAGGGCACTTAAATATTTCCATAATGCCTTAGATTGCCCAACTGAAGTCAACAGGGCTGGTTGATGCCAGTAAAACTACTTACGATTAACATTAGATGCATTCTTTAAATGCTGATGAACTGGGGCCTGTGATAGTTTTAAGAGTGGCAAACGATTGGAAATGTAATGTTTCTCTACATTCAGAAAAACAGTATTGTATTTTATGGGGTTTTTTTGGCCATTATCCTATCTCCTATTAAATAGTTAAACACGAAAAATGTTAGCATTGCTGATATTATTAGTATTAGGATTTTAGAATAGGTTCAGAAATAGAAAAGAAAACATTAGTTGCTGCACAAAACTTTGGAAAATGAGGAGCATATTCCTTTATGCAGTTATTTTAATAACTGTTTTGTAAGCTTATTTATTGACTTATAAAATCTAGCAATTGTAATTGCTTTATGTTAGAGGTTTTGAAATAGAAGTAAATATCAGCTATAGGGCCTGTTGTTAGAAATTGAAATGGAGAAGGCATATAACTTTCAGTATTTTACATTTTACTCTAAAAAAGGGTCCTTGAAAGAAGTCATTCAGTTCTTTCCCAAGTTTTCAATTTTCTCCATACTAGGCACTTGGTAGGGGGGAAATATGAATTACACCACATCCTCCCTTAACATTCCATGGATTTCTTTGTATGGTCAACACATCTTTCATTCAGTTATGATGAGAAAGATTTTGGAAAATAACAACAGCAGATAAAACTGTTGTGTAGAATCTGGCTGGCTTTCTCAGACTCAATGGGTCTCACGTTGTGTATTGACTTTTATTTTAACATGTACTTCTATTTTGCATCACAGCAGATTTCTCTAAAGATATTCAGGTGAAGGCAAATCTAGCAAAATAAAAGGATTATATCCTTCCTTTAAATTGTAGCATCACCAGTACCGTAGACTACAGCGTTTCTTTCTGGTCAGGAGGGCTGGAGTGTCTGTGGATTTATCAGATAGTGTTTGGAAAGTCTTCCTGCAAAGCCAGGGCTCAGAGCTGGCAGGAGTGTGTTTTTGTCAGTTGAAGGACACCAGATGAAGGGCCACCTCAAGGCTCCATGCAGGGGAGCCTGCAGCAGGGGGTGGCCGGTTGGTCCTGGTGCCTATCCCCATCCCTCTCCATCCCGGTCCTCTACCAGCACTCCCAAATTTCCTGAAGGCAAAATCAATCTGGCTTGCTGAAGTTGTTGATTTGAGTTTCCCCAGCTGGTTCCCCAAATCGTGCTGCTGTGCTCAGTTCCCTGAAAGGCCTTATGTAGACGCGGGGGGAATAAAATATTCCCAAGTAAGCAAGAAGCAGTTCAAAATTATTAAAGCATCGTTATAACCTATGCGGGTAGCTGTTTGTAACACCGAGAAAAATGAAATCCTTTTCTTTTTGAAGTTGCCAAAAGTTGTATAGCAAGGCTATCTAGTAAGTCAGCAGTGAAGCTATGAATAAAATTCAAGAAAGCAGACAGAGATTGCTTTTCTTTACATAACGCGCAATTCAATTTTAAGTGCGTATATTAAATGCCCGGTGTATCTGTTTGTGAATGGCTTCCACTCTACGGTCTAAAAGCTCCCTGCAATCTCTTTGTTACACGTTTGAAGCCAAATGGAAATGGAATAGGGAAGAGAGTCTAGAGCTCCCAAAATCTGAGGCTGCGGTGAAGAGGTAGCTGGAGAGCTGCCAGGAGATGAGCTCTCACCGCTAGCTTTTCCAATCATCTGTGAAATGTGTATTTATGCGTTTCCGGCAGTAGTTATCCATCGGTGGACTGAAGTGTCTTCGCAGAGGTACTTAGAGAACAGTGTTTCAATCCCAACTTTCTTGTTCTTGGCAATGGAGCACTTGTAAGCGAATTTATAAATCTCTCCCTTAAGCGGCTTATTTTTAAGGGCGTTTTAGGAGTGGAGCATCTGGCTTAACTTTTAGATCATTTTAATTCTGTCTGTTATAACACTCAAATCACTACTGGCAAAGACATTTTTTTCCTGGTGCTTTCTGTGTCCTAAACTTCCAGTTAAGGTGTTTCTCATTTACTGGAAAATGTCGAAGCTATCACATGCTGGAAGAAGGTAGTTGTGAATAGTAAGCTGTTAATAGATCTCCTTGAAAAGGACATTTGGTGCTGCTCAGGAGGGGGTTAGGTGCCATCTGAAGAACTAAACTTTCATTTACCAACAATTTCTGAGACTATTGATGCTGTCAATGGTAGAGCCAGGTTGTTTCCCAGGTCTATGTAACAACCAGGTACAAGAGATTGCTTCAGGAGAATTTTTTTTTTCCTTGCATCTAAGCGCCATCTCTGCATCACGGCTTAGCAAGTCAGGGCTTCACCTGCCTGGAGATGCCTTCTTACCACCGCCGTGCCCTGCTCTGGGACTGCAGGCGTAAACTTAGGGGGTCAGGTGAAAGTTTGTTTACTCATACAGACTTTCAATTGAGTCAGTAAGAGTTGCATCCTTGGTGCTGCCGGTTTAACAATGGTATACATTAGGCTTTGTGGCAACCATGTTGTCAATGAGCTGTATGAATTTTGACCTGAAGTGCGATGAAGATAAGTTAGGAAAATGAGCAGACAGTTTTCGTTTGGCTACTGCAAGTAGGATAAGGCTTGTAAAAATGATAATTTTCCCTCTGAATGATGTTTTGTCTTTTAATCCTTGTTTTCTACCTTTATTGTGCTTTTTCCCCAGCTGGGATGACAGCAGCTCTGTCAGCAGTGGGATCAGTGACACCATAGATAATCTCAGTACTGATGACATTAACACTAGCTCCTCTATCAGCTCCTATGCCAACACACCTGCCTCCTCCCGCAAAAACTTAGATGCGCAGGTAAGATTTCTGGTTTACACAAGTAACATTTATATTTATTATTTTCTCCGTGCAATAAGTGTAATTGTTTTAAGCTGGATGAACTTGGAACACACAGACAGCCTTCAGTACGGACAGTATCATTGAAAAAGCAAGGTCAAACAATAGTAACTACCTTATCCTATGTAACATTTATGAATATTTCCTCCATGTGTGGAATCTGTGGCATGTCTGCTGCGCTGGTGTGGCAGCAAATGGCTTCTGCCTTCCTAGCAGCACTGTTGTACAGAAAACACAAATCAGTAGATGGGATTTTTTTCTATTTTTAGCTCTAGAAAAGGTACTGTGTTTTTTCTAAAAGAATAGAATTTAATTAAGTCAATGTGAAAGTTTAAGCATTATTTACGCTTCCATTGGAAATATAAGTGTGCTAGGCAAATGAAATGGATTATTTTAAACTTCCAGGGCTGCATGTTACTGCAGACTTTCTATTTTTGGCAGCATTTCATAGGAGGATAAAAGTTACGTCCATTGGCAGCCTACATGTATGTTCTGTGCTCAGGCACCACACATCCAAAGAGGGTAAAACAAGTGAGGATACCCAACAGGTCTTCCTTCATCAGTTAGACTGCATAATAAGGAATTGTGCAGTAATATGAACTGCTTTTTTCCCCCCAGTTGTATAGAATTCTGTTTGGAAAAGCGTGGGACTGAGAAGTCCAGCTTTGTTCTTTGTACACCCACCTGCTCAAGGGACTCAGGTGTTGTGTGTCAAAGCAGCGAGGATGCGGATTGCAGCAGGCAGAGGAGGGGGCTGTAGATATGACCTTCTCCTCTGTTTCTTTCCTCTTTTATTCTTCTTGAGTCCTTTTCACCACTGGGCCCTAAATCTGGTCTTAATATCGGTTTAGATGTAGCCGTGTGGTTGCTGTGAAGTGTTACTCTGCCTACAGGACTATGGTGCAAGTATATTTTAGTTTGTGTTCCCTTGGCACGAAGCGCATATTTGAGCCTACATTAAAGATTTCCAGTTAGCCTCTGGTTGTGTATCAGCGATTGCATGTGTGCTTAAAATGGCTAATACAAGCCCCATACAAGTCGAGAGGAGTTAAGATCTATGAAGTGTGTTTTTCAGTATGAGACAGAGAGAGTAACACAGATGACTAGAAGTATTTTTGACAATTGTTACTGTCTCAACATTGTAATACTGTTGGAAAAAAAAATGGAAGAAAAAGGAAGACGTGACTAAACATTAACCTAAGGAAAAAAACCAGAAACTCATTTGAATTCTGTCTTCTGATGGATCGGATTCTTGGAAACACCTCTGAGAGATCAGAATCTGTGTTGATGAACTCCTCTTCCTCCTCCACAACTATTGCAGCATCCAAGAGAGTGCAGACATACACCAGAAGAAAAGCAGCTGAAGCTTGTACAGACGGTAGAGCGTAGTCATTAGAAGAGGAACATGTGATGTGTAGGTCTGTGACCTACTTCTCTCCTCAGTTTTCATGGCTGACAATATTTATTCTAGGTATTACTGTTATCTGCAAATTATTCTCCATAAAATACTTCATTTTCATTTGAACAGAATATCCTAATCTTGTCAACCAAAGGAATGAAAATAGCTTGGTGTGATGGAACCGTGCATAGCTTGCAGGGTTGATTTTTTTGGCTCCCCAAAGTAGTCCTCACAACTCATGACCCAGCAAATGCTGCATATATGCCTTTTCTGTTTTACCTGGAGTGTACTGTGTGATGGCCCGTGTCCAGGTTTGCATTCCCCTGCATGGTGAGCCACAAAGGACTGGCAAACATCTGCGGAAGGATGAGGACTTTTCTTCTTAGGGTACCCACTGCTTCAGTTCTCCGAAGTAGTAGGCACATAACTTTTAAGCTGCTGTGTCTTTGCCCCATCTTTTTAAGGTGGTAGAGAAGTTGGATTTTGGATAATTAAAGAGGGAGTTTGAAGCTAATACATGAGCAACTGGGAGTCCAGACAAATAATACAGCCACATCAAAGGGAGAGAGCCCCAACATGTCAGTGTCTGCTGATACAATCAGTAACTTGGGCAGAATCATCTCTGCAAAGGAAGAAGACATGATTGCATTAGGAAAAAAAAAGTCTCTGCTAAGAAATTGATTTTCAGAGCTGCTGAGTACCCCATAGTCCAGGAGCTGTAGTTTCTCCATCTTTGAGAAGCAGGACTTAAATATTATATTACCTCTGTCATCATAGACATTCGTAGTTGTAAGCCCTTTTTGTAACAGTGCATTGAAGATGTTCACAGGTTGGTTCTGAACAAACTAATGATTGGAACCAGAATTTGCCTTACCATGATCCCGTGTCTTGCTTTGATTGTGCCAAGCACCAAACCACTTAATGTAGCTTATATCACTTTTGGGGCCCTAACGTTTTTCCCTTATATTGCACAGACTTAGATAAGTTACCTTTTAACGCAGCACTGCCAGGCACGTGTTTTAAGGAGAAATTAAGACATGGCAGACATTGGAAAATAACTTACTTAACTGCAATAAGATGGAAGAGAGGAAGAGATCAAGTTAATTACTTGATCACATAAAGGTAAAAAGATTAGAATATGGAAAGGAAACGATTCCTTTAAGTAGAAAGCACCAGCATCTTTAAGCTGTTGGATCACGATGACTTCTCAGTTTCATTGGAGCAAAGATGGGTTTGGTCTTTTCACAGCTGCATGAATAGATTTACAAAACTGTAGGAATAAATTGAGAAATTCTGATGGTTACCGCTACTCCCAGCTCATGCTCGCTGTGTCTTGCCATGACCTCCAGCAAACAGTATTTCCACTTTCACCCACTCCAGTCCGTTCAGGCTGGTGGAGTTTCAGCTGCAATCCCGAAGCCAGGTTTCACTGTGTTTTGGGTTTGATTCCTTAGTCATGTTCCTGTGCTGTTCTCAGTGTTTACCGTTAAACAGAAACACCTCTGGCCAGAGGGCTTCAAGGGGAGATGTGCAGCAGTTCAAAGGCTATGGAAAAGGGTGGGCTGTGGGTGTAGTAGTTGAATGAACTGGAAGAGAGCAAAGACAGAGGACTCCTTGTAATGCCATTCTCTGTGTTGAGATTGTATTATTCTTAGAGATGCAAAGGGGAGAAATAGAAGTTAGAGGAGTATTTCATAGTCAGCCAAAACTAGAATAAGTCTCGTTCTCAAATGCTAATGGTGTAAATAAGCAATGCCAGACAAGGTACTTGAAGCAAGTTTCTAATGAGAGCACAGGGATGATGTTGAGGTTGTCTTGTTGGTCGATTATTTGTTACTGTTTGACAGTGCTGTCTTCCAAGATCAGTAAACTTAGGAGATGTAGAAGCAGTCAAACTGTGAATTTATTACACACCTATCGATGGTCATAAATAGAGACATAACTGTCCCCAAACCTTACAGCCGTACAAAAGCAAGCAGTGCTTCATTCAGGTCTATGCTGAGTTGCTGTCTTTGGATGGAGGGGCAGGCAAATGACATTTGCATAGCACGAGGAAAATACAACAAGGAAATATTACCAAAATCCATAATTCAGCAACTGTTTCTTCGTCTAATGGCTCAATATAGGCACATATAACCCAGGCCCTAACTATTTCACGTGACTGAAGAAAGATCATTATGATGTGTGGTGTCAGCTTTCGCATACTGATCGCTGAGACTAGTTTTTCAGGCCTTTTAAAAAAAAGTAATTACAGTAAAAAGGGAGAGGAAATTAAAATACAACCCTCCTAGATTCTTTAATATTAATGGTGTGATCTGGTAAGAAAAGTCATAAACTTGAAACATACTTTAAGAACTTAAAAATAAACTATAGCATTTTGCTGAAAGCATGGTAAATGATCACACGGCCTTTTCTGAGCTTTGCTTTTCTGATTATCAAAAGGGAGTAAAAACCTGTGGGCTTTATAATGCTTGAGGGTATTTAAAACAATCTCCTTTTAAGTGATACTGCCATTTGACTACTGCACAGTGTCAAGGACATTCATCTTCTGTTGAGGCTGCAGGGAAGAGATGGCACTCAGCATCTTACCAAAATTCACCAACTCGTACTTGAGAGCTTCATGACCTAGTGTTGAATGGTCAGTCTCTTTCGTGGTACTGTGGTGGTTGCAGAGCATTTAAACTATGAATTTTTTTGGCTGGATCAGGGTCAGATGTGTGGATAGTTGGTTGTGGTGTTACAAAAGTTGCCCAAATCAATCAACAGCAATTGACAGGGGAAGTAGAATTCTGCAAGAGTAATTATTAGCAACAGAAAATGCTAATGCGGGAATGTATTTTCTTAAAATATATATATATCTGTAGGGTAATAGATTTAATGTTTCTGAGAATATGGCAAAGGTTTGCTAATGAGAAAATTATATATTTGATGTTGAACTTTGCAAAATTCTCCATGAAAGACTGGCAGCACAATCAGTCTGTGCAAAGAATAGGGAAAAAAACTGTAAGAGTTGAATATAAATTAAAAACCAAGTCAATTTATATACTTAAGTCAGCCCTGAGTATTGTTAGAAAGTTGTTGAGGATTCATTTTTCTTTAGCTCTTGAGTGTCCTAATATGCTAGATCAGAATGAACAGCATTCCACATCTTCAAATCTGTTCAAAAAGCTGCCTTCTTATGCTCTGGGGATCAGATTGCCAGAGAAGAGATAGGAAAACAGCAAGAACAAAGGAAAGCTGGCTGCACAGGTTTGAAAGGCTTTTTTGGCATTGCAGTAAAAGGGTTCGTCAGAAATTTGAGACGGAGGATTATAAATGTCATGGAGCTGAATATGTCCTTTATAAATCAGGTGCTGTTTTTTCTTTTTTTCCCCCCCCCCCTTTTCTCCGTTCTAAGGGGCTTAACTATTATGGTTTTTGTGTTTTTCCCTAGCATATTAAAAAAAAAACGAAAGTCATTGCTGGGGTTCATTTATTTCTTGCTGTGACATTTCTTTATCAAAGGCATGTTATTTTTGTTGGTACTTAGAGATGACTGCTGAGTTGATTAATCAGTTTGATGGTTCTCATTTATGAAGCTTCTTAAAAGAAAGACGTGCTCTGAAGGCTGTCTTACGATTCCTTATCTGTCCTAGACTGATGCAGAAAAGCATTCCCAGGTTGAGCGGAATTCCTTATGGTCCAGTGATGAAGTCAAGAAATCAGACGGAGGATCCGATAGCGGCATAAAAATGGAGCCAGGATCTAAATGGAGGCGGAATCCCTCTGATGTGTCGGATGAATCTGATAAAAGCACTTCTGGTAGGAAGAACACTGTTATTTCGCAGACGGGCTCCTGGCGACGGGGCATGTCAGCTCAGGTTGGCATTACCACACCAAGGACTAAACCTTCAACCACCTCAGGCACATTAAAGACACCTGGAACAGGTGAGAAAAGGTGTAAGATATAAACAAGCCAAAAAGTGTGTTCGGTATGAAAACAGTTTAGATACATTCCAGAGGCAGAACCTGAACTTCAGGTAATCCTGTCTTTATTTTTAGGTATTGTTTTAACCTATGCAGCATCTAATATATCCACATTTCTTTTTCTGTTTATTTTAAAATGCATATTTTGGATTAGTACACTGTGAAAGTTGTTTTCATGGCAACTCAAGTCTTAAGCCAAGCTATTTATTTGGCGCAATATTGCCATATGAAGAATAAATAATATAATTTCAGCTTTTGAAGTCATGGTTAACTTTAAGAACATACAGTATGTGTGGTGCAGGAGATTATTTTTTCCCCCATACTAAACCAGCATGTTAATTTATACTAAACGCTATTTAGTTCTGGATTTTCGTTTAAATGTATTAGTGATTTTAGCACTTGCAGATGTGTGAATGGAAATTGATTGAATTTGCATATTCAAGTAATATAAGTTAATACTTCACCTCTTTTTTTGGTTGTGTATGTGATTGTACATGAAAAACTTGAAGTTAGATACTTTCTTGACCAATGCCTTTTAGGAAAATCATACTAATTGCCTAACACTACTTTCTAATGATAAAAAAGGATCAATCTGTCGCAGCTACAGAGGGAAACATTTTTTTTCGTATCTGTCACTATTACATAAGACTGTTCTGCTTTTCATATTCTCAAGGGCAAAGACACCACATACTTTCTCTGGCAAGTCTGCATGTATAACTCACTAGAGTGGCATGTACGTTCAGTGCAGACTAGATCATAATTTTTAACCACACTCTGGTGCCTAACACGCTTTTGCTTTTCATGCTGCTTTGAGTTTCATCATTTGCTTGATGTTTTCAAGTCATTAAATATTAGAATTCTTTTTCTATTTTTGTAGGGAAAACTGATGACGCCAAGGTATCAGAAAAGGGTAGACTATCTCCTAAAGCTGGACATGTTAAACGTTCCCCATCAGATGCAGGACGCAGCAGTGGTGATGAATCCAAAAAGCTTCCCACAAGTAACTCTAGAACAACTGCTGCTAATGCTAATACATTTGGATTTAAGAAACAGAGCGGGTCTGCCGTAGGCATGACTATAATCACTGCCAGTGGGGCAACTATCACCAGTAGATCGGCTACTCTGGGAAAAATCCCAAAGTCATCTGGACTCATGGGTAGGACCACTGGTCGGAAGACTAGTGTTGATGGCTCACAGAACCAGGATGATGGCTACTTAGCACTTAGTGCCCGAACTAATCTTCAGTATCGTAGTTTACCCCGGCCCAGTAAATCCAGTAGCAGAAGTGGAGCTGGGAATAGATCTAGCACCAGTAGCATAGACTCCAACATAAGCAGCAAGTCAGCCGGGTTGCCTGTCCCTAAAATGAGAGAGCCTGCCAAGGTAATCCTTGGAAACTCTCTGCCAGGATTAGTCAATCAGACTGATAAAGAGAAAGGGATTTCGTCTGACAACGAAAGCGTGGCCTCATGTAATTCTGTTAAAGTGAACCCTGCATCACAGACTGCTTCTAGCGGAGCTCAAAGTACTCACCAGCAAGGAGCCAAGTACCCCGATGTGGCCTCTCCCACTTTGCGCAGGTAGGCAATAAATTCGTTGATTGTGCAATGATGTTAGTCGGAGCTGAATGATCAGGACTCTTCGAGCCAGGCTTGGCTGTGTTTTGTGGAGCACTTACCTATTTAGTGTCCTACATCAAGGTCTTTGTACTTACATTTAATTTCACGTAAACAGGTTGGCCAGTGTTATAAATACTCAATACATCATGCAACAGCAGCAAAATTTAACATTTGGGAAAAAAAACACACCTGTCTGGCAGAAAGTTTGGCAATTTTGATACGAGTCTGTTACAAAAATCACACCTAAAGGCTTTATCCATGCAGATATCTCAGGAATAAGAATTTTCTTATGTGAAGGTTACTGAAGAGTTCTTGCACCATTATATATGTAACAAGCCTGGAAATACTCCAACAGTGGATCAAATTATAAATTGACAACAGGAGAGTTATTTCAGATTTTCATTGTGACAACAGCATAATTTCACCTGCTGTACATGGATTCACGTGCCTAACTCAACCCGATCCTTCAGTTGTGTGGATTAGGCCAGTGTATTTTGGGCCTCATAACATCAGGTCATTCAACTGTAGAAGAACCCGAAGTGAAGTTACTGTCTAAGCTGGGTTGAATTTTCTTATTTTAATAACATTTTTTTAAACAAAAATCTTATTTGTCTTCTACTTCTCCAGCGCTACCCCACACATTTTTTTTTAACGTTAACATTGGGTTGGCCAGGAATTGATTTGCTGATGCAGCGTGCATCGAAGCCTTGATATTGGTGAAAGGTTCCGTTAATATTATTTTTCAATTTAATTTGACATTAAGTAGCTTGTCTGTTTCAAGTTGCGGTGTTTTGCATGTCATTTTGTCTTGATGCCCATAATACCCATACAGTTATGCTACATCATCCCGCTTCCAGTGATGTGAGAAAGCCACATTCCATCTGAAGCACCAGTGCAAGCATAATGGCTGTGGTGGCAGCTTAGGCTAATGCTGTAAAGACTTGTAAACTGTTTCTTTTGAGATGTGTGGTTTTATTTGAAGAGCTTATGCGAGGATAATTCAAGATATTTCATTTATTTTATTCCTGGTTATCATTAGATAAGCTATGTCCTTTAGAATATTAATTTTTCATCAGTGATTACTTAAAAAGAAAACTTCCAGTAGATCTTTCATTTCTATAGCATACCTCATGAGAAATGCAGTTTTTCAGTGTTGCAGGCCTCAGGCATCTTAATCTT
The DNA here is from genome assembly GCA_026413425.1 of Tringa solitaria. Lineage (NCBI taxonomy): Eukaryota > Metazoa > Chordata > Aves > Charadriiformes > Scolopacidae > Tringa > Tringa solitaria. The sequence goes on along the minus strand of JAOXJM010000041.1, from coordinate 63,586,889 downwards.
GAAATTTGATTGGAAATTTTTTATGATTACTAGAAAACCCCATTGCTAGCCATGCAATTGAAATACTACGTTAGCAATACATGAAACTTCAAAGAGAAGACACTGAGGCTGAATTTAACCATTGCCTCATTTTGACTTCCAATTTCCCTCTTGAATTTTCACCAGACTGTCTAAATAGTCATGTATGGAAATGTGTCACAGTTGAATTTGGCTTCATTTGCTTATTACTGAAGATTTGAGCTTGATTTTCACAGTCGGATGAGATGAGTTGCACACATTGGGTTTTGCGTATTTCAGACCTGTAATTTTTTAATACAGAATAAATTGGAATCTAATTGTTATTATGCAATAAATAGGAAGCCTTTGTAATGTTATAGATTTACCTGTGAGTCCGCAAACATACGTAACTTGTATGCTGTCATAAACAGTGAAATTCTGTAATTCTGCGATGAGGGCAATCACTGGCTCTGTTCTCTCAGTATTGCCTTCAGCTCCTCTATTACATCTCCAGCATGTCCCTTAAGTGAAACTGTAGTTTATCTCGATGCATTTTATTATTAAATTAGGTCTTCATGCTTTGCAGTGTAAAATACACTGGTTTTCTGTTAATGAGCCCGAAAACCAGCTCAGATACGTCAGTCCCTTGTCAATAGTAGTAGATGGGAGTAAACAGATGGCCTTCCTTGTAGTGTATGGCCTTCCAGAGTTAATCTGTGTATTGATGTGACTGTCTTGATGGGTTGGACCTTCTCTGGACTGAGAGGAATGCTCTCCAGACCGCATCCTCTTCTGAAGGTGTTTGTTATGAGGTTGTGGTTGGACCAGACACCGCCTTTGGCAGCAACATGCTTCTGGTTGTGCTACAGTGGAGCATCCTTTCAGTTGTATTAGAGGTGCTGTGAAACAATTTGTGGAAGACGCTGTAGCTTAAAAACAGCTTGCAAAACTGTTGTGTGGGCGGTCGGGGTTTGTTTTTTTTTTTTAAGCAATAGGATCCTATCTCTAAGAGTACAGTTGCCCCCAGTACAACCGAGGAGGTGGTATGCAATGGCAGAGGAGCAGGAATACCCTAAGCTGGTATTGCTGCTGAAGGTCATGTATCGTGGCAGTACAGTTTGATGTTTTTCTTCATATCTGCTCTAATAACATTAAATAAAACCTAGACTCTAAATGTCTCCGAATCCCTGTAGGAATGGTTTTATCATTCAGGCTGACTTGCTTAAGTCAGTGTTTCCTAATCAGTGAGGTGTCCAGGTGAACCGAGTTTGCCAGATCTGTGCTGGTTTGTGAATGTCTGCCTCCATCAGATTCTGAGATTGATGTTGATGGGCATCTTAGCCTGGTGCAGTAGTGTTGTCCAGGTGTGGCAAAGCAACCATCCAGTTAAGATATGTTCCAGGCATCTTACACAGGTACACTGGAGCTGCAGGTAGCACCCATGCAGTAAGTACAGTGCTTCTGGACGTTACTGCACTCAACTGCACGTGTGCTGTAGGGTGCCCAGCTACATTACACAGCCTGTGTTTCTGGGAAGTTTTGGACAAAGTGACTTAGCGTGCGTGTGTTGTACCGACAACCTGGGCATACTCAGAAGCAGAGAAAGTTCTACTCAGTGCGTACCCACCTGGAAGTCTTCAGGAGCTCTTGTATAGAATTGCTATTCTACTCTGAGGATTACAATAGATACCCATGTTGAAAGATTTCATCCCTGATACTCCACACTGTTGATAAGAAAAAAGCAAATCCATGTAGGTACATGTGAGGAAAACTAAGGTTCCAAATGCAGTTACAGGAGCTCAGTGGCAGAAACAGAAGCAATGTCTTGGGGTGGATGTTTGAAGCTGGAGTCAAAAGCGACACACTTCCTTCAGAACTTTGAGGATCAGTTTTAGAATGATTGATAATGTGGTCTTAAGCATGCTTAGTCCTAAGCACTTTGACAAAAGTGATGCAAATTGGAGAAACTGCAGTCATCCTCCTTCCACCATGCTTTTAGATCCCCTCCCTTGCACACATTCTGGCACTGAGCTGGTCTTTTACTGAGCCAGTTCCAGGTGCCAAACCAGGTAAAATCTCATTCTACGCTCCAAAAACATAGTTTCCAGCAAGCTTGGCTCCTGAAATGAGACAAACCTACATTTGATAGCAGTATATACTTTTCCTGTTACATCCCAGCAAGTGCTGCTCCTGTGCAGAATTTGCACAGAATTTTCCTGGACAGCAGGGTTTCAACCTCTAATATTCCGTGCTTCACATTAATTGATGCTGTGTTTCTCTGGTATCCTTTTTCCTTAAGGAACATAAGACAATATGGCTGTATTTTAGTTCTGTGAAGCTGTATTTCAGCTTTGTGAAAGCAGTGTTTGATGATTCGGAAAAGAAACTCCTAAGATACATTTGAAGTTATCATAATTGTCTCTGGACTTTATTGAAGGGAGTGTGAATACAAGGACATTCATAAATGTATACTTGTGTATGTCAGTCTAGGATCATTTACTTGATGTTGGTTTTCTGAAGCTAAGATGATACGTGGTCTAGATATAAAATATCCTTGCATTTAATATTCCGGTTTATGTATTTTTCATGTTGTCTTTCTTGACAGACTTTTTGGTGGCAAGCCTAGTAAACAAGTTCCCATCACAACAGCTGAAAATATGAAAAATTCGGTAGTCATCTCCAATCCTCACGCCACCATGAACCAGCAGGGTAACCTCGATTCGCCATCTGGCAGTGGTGTGCTGAGCAGCGGGGGCAGCAGTCCTCTGTATAGTAAAAACACAGATATGAACCAGTCTCCACTGGCTTCTAGTCCCAGTTCAGCACATTCAGCTCCTTCCAACAGCTTAACGTGGGGTACCAACGCAAGTAGCTCTTCTGCTGTCAGCAAGGATGGCATTGGATACCAGTCTGTCAGCAGTCTTCATACCAGCTGTGAATCCATTGATATCTCTCTGAGCAGTGGAGGTGGGCTGAGCCATAACTCCTCCGGTGGCTTGATTCCAGCCTCTAAAGATGATTCTCTGACTCCCTTTGTCCGAACCAACAGCGTTAAGACTACATTGTCTGAAAGGTTAGTAGGTTTTTCTCTCGTTTCCATTAAGCTTGTACATATCTCAAACGTGAATGAAGTCCTGGCAGCAGGAGCCAACGCTGCAGTTAGAAATCAAGGTGTGCGTCAATCCATTCAGTATTATCTCGTATTACTAAACACACAGAGAAGTTATTCCAGGCAAAGAGCCCAGTTCAGAGCAAGAGAATGGGTTCAGGTGAGGTTTTAATTTGCTGTGGTAGCCAGTGTGACAACTTTTCTTGACTTATACCTAATATTTGAATTTTGCATCATATATTATCCTTCCAGAGCGAATCTGATAGTCATATTCAAAAAATAAAAAACCTCCACTGTTGTTACCATTTTGATTTGAGAAGCCTGTTTCTTGTTAAACTTCTTCTTTGTAACATTTGACAAGCTTTTAAACTGGAGGTCATGCTGAAAAGAGAAGTCTCTTTCTCCCTAGTCACTTGATCCCTCCTTGGCCTCTCCCTCCTGCCCCGTCCCATATCCAGCTGCTCCCTCCAGCATTTCGGTCTGGGCATTCGTGTGAATGCTTGGTGAACCCGACCGGGAGATGGATCCAACTGGAAAACGATCACCTGAATTGTATTTCAGCACGATCAGTTCCCCAGCTCCTTACAGGATGAGATTCCTTGGTGTCTGTGTGGTCACAGAGTAGGAGCTGGGAGCAGACTGGCCAGGGAGGAGAGAACGGGACTGCTTTTTAGCATCAGAGCTGGATTAACAGGCATGGAGTTAAGACCAGGATATACCAGACGATGACTTGCAGTGCACATTCTCCAAGTGGCCTTTGGTAGAAGGCAGTAGTGCCCCTGCAAGCATTGGCAGTCAGCTATATCCTGCTGTGTAATGGCGTAGTCAGGTAGCAAAATTTTTGTAGTGGTGTCTCAATGGAGAGGGTAAACACTGAATATAATGTTCTGACAATTTGGGTTTCTGCTTGTGCTTTATTATAACTCCTTTCTGTTCTCTCCTCTTTTCATTCTAATATTCCTTCTCTTGTTTTCTGTCTTGTTGGACTGATTCTTCTAGCCCTCTTTCTTCCCCTGCTGCTAGCCCCAAATTCTGCCGAAATACTTTGCCCAGGAGACAGGACAGGTAATGCTGTCTCAGGACAAGGCTGTAGGTTTTGTTGCCCATCCTGGTGAAGCAAATTGTTTTGTGATGGACTGTGCTCAGTTGAGTCCTCTGCTGTGTTCATCGTCCAGGTGTGAACCGACACAAAGACATGCCAGTGAGAGTCCCCTCAAACCACCCCATCTATCTACCTAAATCAATCTGGACAACGGCATATGGCAGAGTTGGCATGTTTTTGGTGTTGCTCTTGTTACTGGGAACATCTTTTGGTTTATGGGGGTTATTTCCCCCCCCCCTCATCTTTTTTGCCAAAGGCAATTTGAAAGTCTTGCCCTTTTTTTTTCTACCAATCTAAACTCTCACTAGCATTTCAGCATTCCTCTGGCATGCTGCTTTTCCCACTGCCTTTCAGGCCTGTCTTTTTTGTCGTGAAGTCCCCGTGTCATTCAATGTTGTCAGTCTTTTATTGGAGTTTGGCTCGTGAGTGTTTTGCAGGGACATGGGTTCATCCATCCTTGTAAAGATGAATGCTAAAGTTGGGAAAAGATTATCCAAATCTAAACATCCTCGCTCACTTCTATAATTTTAGTCACTCCCACGCTGTAATTTAGCTATAAGGATTGTTATTAATTTAATTCATTTAAGCATGTGGATATTTTCTTCAAAAACAAATTAACAGACTCTGTTCAGTTACAAGTTCATCAGTTGTTAAAACATAAACTTAAATATTTGGGTTTTGGATGGCTAACAGGTTTGTTTTACTTCGCTGATGGAATTTAATCTAAGATTTGAAAATTTAAACAGTCTGGGCTCAGTACTTCTACTTCTGTACTTTGCAGCTGCATAACAGTAATTAGCTGCATTCACTAAATGATGTCTGCTGAAAGAGATGACGGGAAGGTGGTTTGGACATGAATATTCTCATCAGTTTTCACAAATAGTCTGCTTCATGCCTGCTGAAAAGCATATTTTTAAGCATCCATTTGACATTTAAAGAGCCATTTTTGCTCATTGAGGGTAGGAGAAATAGCCAAACCACATTGGGAACAGATGAGATTTGTTGGCATGGTACCAGATGCATGTTTGTGCAAATCCACACCTGGGTAAGGAGGTTTTTGCATGTTTCCTAGGAAGGCCCCAGCACCTTTTCCTCTGAAAAGGCAATGCAGATGGTTGTACATCAGTCCTTCTTCGTCCTGATCTTACACCTTCCCTTTTGTTCTTCTCTGAAGTTCTTTTCTTTTAACTTTTCTGCAGCGACCCACATCTTGATAGGAACACTTTGCCTAAGAAGGGACTCAGGTATTGGTGTTTCCACACGATTTAACAGCTTTTGTTGTGGCTTTGGAGTTTGCTTTGTGTCTCTGTTGTGGCTGGTGGTGATGGTTGCAGTTTGCAAGAGGTGGCAACAGTATTCATTCCTTCTTTCTTTCTTTCTTTTATCCTCAAAGACCATTGACCACTGTGCTTTTTTTCATCCAGTGGCTTCTCCGCTTGAGCAAGAACTGTGGCTTTTGCTGGCTGAATTGCTGAAAAGCATCTCATAAATGAACATTGGGCTTGACTTGAAAATAATAATTTTGCAGCTTCTATGACTATTACATGGAATGATTTGAGATAATTTTCACCCCTGGGGAACCTTGGTGTTGATACACAAATAGAAAAGATTTTCAGTGTCATGCCAACCCTTTTAGGATGGGATTGGACATACTAATTTAAAAAAAAAATTGCTTCATAGTACCTAAATTTCTGTTCCAGAAATAACGGGAAAAAAAAAATTCCCCAAACAAACTTTTGGCAATTGTCTTCTCATACATTTTGTCTATCTGTAAAGTTGTGATTTTTATAACATAAAAAAAAACCTGCACCAAAAAGATTTTTCCTTTGATACAAGCAATTCTAGCAAGATAATCAACATTAGGTGTGTTAATTAAATGCTGGAAGTGTTAGAGAATTTACAGAAAATAGCTCAATTTAGAAAATGACTTCTTCAGAACGGCTTCATGCAGCTTCTAGGATCACTGAGGTGGTGCCTTGAAATTGCAGCTGCGATTTTTCTGTCCTGTACACATTGTTCTTCACAGCAGCTTTATCCCATGAAGCCAAGTGCTAAAAGCCTTTCTTAAAATGGCATTTTGTTTAAAATGGTTCAGTGTTTCTCGAGTATGTCTCTAATAAATACAGACTCTCTTTTTAAGACCAAAACATTTGAGTGCTGAAGAGGTAGGTATTAGTGCTGAAAAAAAAATACTGTTAAGTGTTAAAATAAAGTGACTTAATAAACTGATAATGTGCAAAGGTTAAGAGATGCAGGTAGTCAGGGACTGTTGCTGAAGAGTTGAAGTATAAGCAGAAGAATGAACGCAGTTTTTGAAAGTAGTTTGAGCTTTTTGCTATGTTAATTATTGTAGCGTTCTCCTTGATTTAAAATAGTCTTAATAAGTGCTAACTTACTGCAGAGTATTGAGTTGAAGGGAATGTAATTAATTAAATAGCTAATATCAACGAATAATAGGCTCCAAGTGTTTTTGGGAGGAGAGCTGGTAACTAACTATTTCTCAAAAGCAGATAGCATAGCATAAGACAGACGCTGAAATCCATCGGCAGACAAGTGTTTCCACAATGCTCTTTCTGCTGATACCCGTACCTTATCACGTATTTCATCTAACACCGGTGGTAACATACCTACTTTTTCAGCACAAACAGAAGCAGATTTTAAACTTCGCTTAAGCTGAAGCCAGCGGGTGTTTTGCCATTGATGTTGACAGAGACAACATTTCTGCTATTTTCTTTCTCTTCAGAAAAGGCCAAGCATAGTCTCCTTTATGATGCTATTAGTTTTAAACTAAATGGGATATACCTCCACAGACCTTTATATTAATGTCTCTGGAATATGAGTTATTTGGTCACAACTTGTTTAAAAGTCTGATAATGGCTTTGTTGACTTGAATTTGGTTGTAATGTGACAAAAAACCACCTAAGCTTAGCAATGCACCTAAATTTTAAAATAGTGATAGAATTTTGGCATAACCAAAGGAAAGGATTTCCAAATTATGGTTTTCTTTTTCAATCATACATATGTAACACATGCTGTATCTTATTCTACAGTACATGTCTGCTATCTGTAGCTTTTTGTTTACTACTAGTTTGGTTACTACTGAAGCCATGGGAAAGGAAGTTAGTTTGGGGGTTTTTACTAAACAGAAGTGGAATGAATTAGGAACAGCTTAGAACAGCTCTTTAATTTAGAATTGTATTGGGTTTGTATCATTTTAATCTGTAAATTTCGTATGAGAGTTCTTCCATCTTTTCTTTCCCTCTCTCCTTCCCCAAGTCTTGTGACATTTCATGGTGCTTTTATTTTAAATTTTAAAAAAATGTCAAATTTAATTTTGCAAAAACTGCTTGTTTTTGCAGGTATACTCCGTCTTCCCAGCTCCGTAATCAAGAAGATGCAAAAGAATGGCTCCGGTCCCATTCAGCAGGAGGACTTCAGGATACTGCTGGCAATTCCCCATTTTCATCTGGATCCAGCATAACATCACCCTCTGGAACTAGATTTAACTTCTCACAGCTTGGTGAATAATTGTCTGTTTGGATAATCATAGCAATACCTTGTGTGTCTTGAAAATAGCATATTACACAACATTTCCTTTCAGCATCTCCAAGTCCCGGGTTCAACCTCAGGAAGCACTTTCATTGAAATGAGTGGGACTATTTAACATTATTATCTTGTATGCCCAGAGGTGGCATACTTGCAGTAATCACTTTTTGAAAATGCTTCTCTGGGAGTAATCAGATGCCTTCACGTAAATTGTGAGCTATTCAGTAGTTAATATCACACATTGGTGTGTTTAAAGGACTTATGACATTGCCTGCCTGTTTAGTAATACTGCTTTCAAATCCAAGCATATTACTTACTGTATGTGGCGGTCTCATCAGACTAAGATAATGAATGTGTTTTTCAAGTGGTTTGTTGGAAAATTGCACAAAGCTCAGTCTGAAATAATATAAAAGCCTGAAGAATTTTATGTCAGAAAAAGGCTATTCCTTCATTTAATTACACTGATAAAAGTAAACACTTTTAAAATGAAGGAAATAACAAGTTGATTGACTGGATACATAAAGCATTGGAGATTTTAGTTGACCATATCAGCAGTTGAAATAACCTGATTCAAAGTGCTAGTAGTGCTCCTCTCTGATGTGAAGGTTAAATATTACTTACTTGCCTTTGCAATTTGTTTAGGGATGAAAATGAGTCAAAACAGTAAATATATTGCCTTTTAAGTTGTGGTATTTGGAAGATACTATGTCAAACAGACATTTGCTGTTTCTTTTTGACTTTCAGAAGCCACTTAGTCTTTCCTAGAATGATAAAGAAATAATACGCAAAATAGTTAAGCCTATATTTGTGAACTTCTTGTGAGGTGTGAATTTGCAGCAGCTTACAGGGGCATTTATTTATTTCTAGTGCAGTTTTGAGTTTTTTGAGAAGTGACATTTTAGAGCCTCTCTTTGTTCTGAAAAGAACAGATTAAATAAACTGCTTTAAATAAACCGACACTTAACAACATTTCAGCTGAATATACACCCAGTGTAATTACATTGCCAACAGCTAACCAACTGTCATGAAAGTTCATGAAAGTAGCTTAATAGTCAAAAAAAAAAAAAGAAAAAGTGTAGTTACAGGCCTAGAAAGTTAACTCTTTATGGAGAATATTTTACCTTAATAAGCTTCAAAAGTTATTTGGCCACAAGCAATTAAGAAAAAAAAGAAAAGATGTTTTCCTGTGTTCTTAAGAGCTTGGAGATAGTGGCATGAAGAGAGTCCCCTGTGTTTAATTTAATGTTGATTTAAAAGTTGAGCACTGAGTTTAAACTGGATTATTGTATCTGCTACAATAGTCTGTATCACTTGGTGGTGCGTATAGAAGCAGACAATCGCAGCACACCAAGAGGAACCTGCCAGTTGTACCACAATTTTGTTGTTCTCTTTTTTTTTCCACCAATCAACTAGTTCTTAGTAAATAGCAAGAATAATTTTAGCACAAAAGTTCTTCCAAAAAAATGTGAAACTGGAGTGGACGTTTTGTATTCTAAACACTTGCTGAGAGAGCATTGGCTTTTGAAGCAAAATTGATATTTTATAATTCTTCGGACCTCATAGCGGAAAGAAACAGTTCTGATATCTACAGCTATTAGGAAACTAAAGCTCTTAAATTTGTGACTTAAAAACATAGAAAAATGTCAGTTTCTGAGACCTTGAAGGCTTTGAAAGAAATAGTTCATAAGGCCTGTTCTATACAGGCAAAATACCAGTTTAAATTCCTTCAGGCGTTTTTGTCCTTTTTGAGGAAGGACTATTCCAAATTAAATGAGGGTTAATGAGTTCATGCCTACAAGGTGTTAGTGAGTTGACCGAGCTTGTCTGTAGAAGCATAGACATATCACCTAGTGTTTAAAATGACCTATTTGCTTGAGTTTTCTTGTTCATTAGCTTGCTTTGCATACCTCTTATTTGAATTCATTGAAGTTTGAAAAAACAATGGAGCCTGGAGAAGATAACATCGAAAATTTGTGTCTTAAAGAAAAAAAAAAGTTTTTTGGTAGTTGCACAAAAATTAGGTATGAAAATTCGTGGTCACGCAAATAAATTGGTGTTTATTCTTGACTTTACAGCAAGCCCAACCACTGCAGCCCAGATGAGCCTGTCAAATCCAACCATGCTACGGACTCACAGCCTCTCCAATGCAGATGGTCCTTATGACCCCTATAGTGATACGCGCTTCAGGAACAGCTCGATGTCCCTGGATGAGAAAAGCAGAACAATGAGCCGATCTGGCTCATTCCGTGATGGCTTTGAAGAAGGTCAGTAGAGTAGGTGCTGCACATGATTAGAAAATGGCATTCTCACATAAACCAAGTATAAATTGGTGCATTTCAGTTCAGCATAGGGAGCATTTCAGAGCACAGTTCTGTCTGTGTGGAGCTCTCGGTGTTAGATAAAACTTTAGTCTTAGTCATCATTACTTTGATGCTATTCTTTCAGTGACCCTTCTGGCACAGGAAAGCACATAAAAGTGTTGTACCTCGGCCATCACTGTTCAAGAACTGATTTGAACACATCCTGCTCTTCATTTTTAGTGATCTCAGAATGACTCTAGTTCACGCTTAGGATAGCATATTAAATTGTTTCCTTGAATAGGACTATTCTCCTGAACCTCTGCCTCCACAGTTCTGTTTGTAGTATAAATAATTGATACCAGCCAGACTGTTGTTTCTATCCTAGTTAATTTTTCCAGTATTTAATCTGTATTCAAATTGTCTTTACTTTTTATTTCTGCTGAATGTCCTGCGTGGATATCACGTGACTTCCACAGAAGGGACCTGACTAGTTCTTCAAAACATCTAGGCTCTTCTTTTTAATTCCTCATTGTCTTTAGTTCCTCCTCGTCAAATACGCAGTCGCACCTGAAGAAGGCCATGTATATACAAGAAGAAGAAGTTATTTACCTATAAATAAATAATTAGTTTGATTACTACTGATCAAGCAACCTTACACTGTAGCAGGAGTAGCTATGAGCACGCAGTAAAACCATCAAGTGTTGCACTTTGAGAAGTCAAGCATGGGGCAAGCTCTGGGAGTGGTTCATAGGAAGCTCTTTCAGCATTAGCTCTTTGAGTCTTAAATCTCCTTTCTGGCAAGGATTGGGAGCTTGGTTGGCTATGAGGTACTTTATCACTACAGGTCACACAAGCCTTTGCTGTGTTGCTTCCTCCTCTAATACCAGTGCCCCTTTGCTGCTGCTCTCCTAGAGCCAGGCATGTATAGGAGCCACGCTTAAGTGCTTTTTAGGGGCCTTTAGGAGTCACGAGGGGACCTCCTGGGAATACTGGTTACCCCATCAGTTTCCTGCCATTGGAAGACGTAGAAAATGAGTACTGGATATGGCTCTGGAAAGGTTTGGGGCTAATTCATTATTGAATTCAGCCAATATAACTCTGTTACATTTCACTGTATTTTAGAGGCCCATGGCTGAGGATCTTCACTAGGGGTTGAAAATTATTAGAAAAATGCTGTAGGGCTGAAAACTGTGTTGTTGCAGGAATTAACCTTTGTTTGTGCTGTGCTCTCAGAAAGCTAGATGCTTATGAACAAAGATTGCCAGATATTTAGTTGAATTCCATTCGGTGAACTGTCCTGCTCTTGCTATAGAGTTCCTTAATATAATCTGTGAGGGAATTTAAGTCACTGCATCTGTGTTACACTTAGATGACCTACTAAAAGAGCTGCTACATCAAATCTTACTCAGGTTTTATTGAAGACATCTCCCCAAAAATTGTAACCTTAGTCTTTTAAGTATGCTTAAGATTGCAGCAAATCCATTTTGCCATGTTGGAGGTTAAATTGTTCTCTTATAATTCAGAAATTCTTGTCCAGGAAAGAGGCTAGTTTGGAAGACTATTTAATTTAATAAGTATTACATGTTTGAGGACGAGCCATTTAAAAAGAAGAAAAGGAGAAGGGAAGAGTTAGGTGAAATGCTCTACAAAGTGCTTTTCATTCATTTAAAAAAAAGTAATAAAAGTGACACCAAGAAAGCAAGCAAGTTAAAGAGGTAGGACAAGATCACTTTTGTGTACAAGGAAGGAATTTGACCCTGCAGTGGTCATGCAGAAGAAGTCCCTTTCAGATTTTCCTAAATTTTTGACACCTAAAAGTATAATAACATTTTACCAGATGGGATGAATGTTTAGGTGCTGTCTTTGTATTTTAGTCTTCTGCCACTTCGCTGGCTATACAGAAGGCAGGGATAGCCTGCGTATTAGCTCCGGCTTACTTCTCAGGGAATCACATTTTATAAGTGAGCAAGTGGTTCTGAATATGACTTATATGTTGTCCCGTGCTTTCGAACCTGTGGATCTAGTTGCCCTTCACCCCTAGAGAGAACAGATCAAAAAGTATTATAGAAATTAAATCTGCCATTAATGAACAAATTGATTTTATACAGTCAGCTAGCGTCAATGTAGCATAAATCTAGGCCTTAAATGAGTTTTACCAATCTACTTCTGAATTATTTATTAGCACATAAGATTACAAGACATTCGTTTCTATCAACTTCAACGGGGCCAGGATATATTCTTAAAAGCCTTTTTTTCTTTTGTCTCCACAGTGTGGAGTCATGTTCCTTCACAGCGCAGCATGTAGGCTGAAATGTTAGTCAGCCTTTCAGTACGTCTTTCTTTTGATCAGAAGGGTTTCAGGACTGGGGAGGTGCCAGCAGGACAGGCCTTCAAACTATCCATAACTTCAGGGAGAAAAAACACGGCCTAAAACCGAAGTAATCTCTTGGTTACCCAGTTTCTCCACTTCCCTGGCCATATGTCTTCCCCAGGAGCTTGCTGCCTAGAGAGAGAGGAATTAAATCCATTGTCATTGGGATATAAATTTTTATTCCTTTTTGTACTAGTGACTGCAATACCTGTTGCTTTCTCTACTCTTTGGACAGTTGATCACGGCTGCACCATTTTTTTTCTAACATTTAAAATGATACATGCTTGCATATGCATTTATAGTGCTTTAAAATAATAGCTCCAAAACAATTTGGGTTTGTAGCCTGCATGCAGATGCATGTTAACGACAAAACATAGGAATCACATCAAGAGCATAACTGCCTTCAGGCTCCTAATTAAATAGCCTTAAAGTAGCCATCTGCAGATACTTTAAAAAGAAATTGCGCAAAAATATTAACTCCTTAGTTGTGCTTGAAAGTAGAAATCTTAAATTATATACACATTCAAACAATGTAGCGGTGATGTTTTACAAGGCAGGAGTATGATTGCCAGAGTTCTATGTTCTTTCCCTTTTTTCATTTTGAGTCTTTTTTCCTCCTTTAAAGTTCCAGTGTGATCTTAAAATTTTCAGTTGATGCTAACTCAGAAATGCTTGTGTCCCAGTCCACGGTAAGGAGATCCATTTCTTCTCTGGCTGGTTGGTGTAGTACTTGTTTGAATACATGTCTGTTAGTAAAAACTGTACAAAGGAAGAGTATAAAGAGGCAAACTAGAAAATGGTGTTATATTCTCTGTATGGGTCCAATGGTGGTCTGCACTTTGGGTTTTCCGTCTTGAAAAAGGAGGTCCTAAGGGGAAAATGCAGGTAAAAAGAAAAGTGACAGGGAGAGCTTAAGCGCTCAGCATCTATGATATGAAGAGAGTTAAAATAGATTAGGTATCTTCAGCTTGGAAAAATAATGACTGAAGGGAGGTGTTAGTATATAATTTAGTGCATGACAAAATGGTTGGTTACCCATTACTTCTCATATCACGGGAGTGTGGAGACACTCAAGGAACTTACTGACTGGTTCAGCAGCATGTCTAAAAACCACTGCAAAGAATTATATTTCTAGACGCAAGAAGAGGTTTTTTAAATTACAAAATGTGTCAATGGATTCAGAAGCAGTTAAGGGTAGAGGGGTCACAGCAACTGGGAAGAAGAATGGGCTGACTGCAGTTTCCATCTCAGGAATTTCCATCTCTGCTGATTCCCAGAAGATGCAAAGGTGTATCTGGGGAAAAATCACTGGGTATCTGCTGCCTTCTTGCATTCTTTTCCCTAAACATGTGCTACGGTTGCAGCCAGAGATGGAGCCCACGATTAGGCAGCCCTTGGATCTGACTCACACTAGTTATTTTTAAGTTCTTAATGCAGTAAAGTCTTTAACATCTAGCTATAAAGATCATTTTAATTGAAAATATTATTAACCAGAAAAAGCAAATGGGTGTGAGGTTTTTTTTACTTTCTTGTGGTTTTTTTTAAATTGTCTTAAATTCCTCCAGAAGCCAACTTAGACTTTGTTTACTTCTTTTTCCAGCCTTGCCTTAGGATATAATGTCAATGGGAAAGCAGAACTCATTTATTATGAACGTAGGAGAATTACAATAGGTAATTAGAGCAAAATGGCAGCTCTTCTAAACTTTTTTTTTTTTTGGCTGGAGGATTTAGATGAAAGAAAAAGCGATTTAATGCAATTTTATTTGATTTGTATGAAGTTCCTGAAGTTTGAATGAAAGTTTCAGTTAAATGTATTTTGTTTCTAAAAATAAAAATAAAGGAAAGGTAATTTTGCATGTTTCAGTAGCAGAAAGAATAGCTTCAGGTAGTTTTTTTTAATAGTGTAATCAAAAATAAGATTATGTTATATGTAGATCCTAACACCGGGGTGATGGTAGCAACATTGAGAATCAATGTATATGTATATCTTCTACTGAGTGTATATTTAAATGCAAAAACTGCTTGAAACGGATTCTTTCTGGTGAGGGTTTTGTAGCCATGTTTTCACTCCAGTAATTTTTCTATGAGAGAATTAACTTTGCTTTCTTAAAGAAATGTCATTGCTTTAAAGAAAGACCATAAAGCCCTACAAGTCTAGGGAACGCTCAGCTCATCGATGCCCGTGATTGATGCAGTCAGCAGAAGGGAGATACAGCTGCATTCAGAGGACAATTCAGAGCCCCAGAATTAGGCAATGGTTTCTGCCCTTGGTGGTCCACATCTTCTTCTGGAGCATCTGATTACGTACTGGAGCTGGGTATTGTGTCCTTCTCAGGACTTCTTCCGTCTTGGCCTGCTGCTTAAAAAAAACAATCCACCCCCTCAATCTCATCTAAAACTGAAGATGAAGTACTTAGATTTACTTTTGTAATCTCTTCTGCATTTCAGTGCATTCTTTGGTGTTTTTATATTGAGTAAGCCCTTTGGCAAGAGTCTTAAGATAAGCTGTCCAGAGAAATATTTACTTCTGAACAAATATTCATGAAAATTTCTCTTTTTAATCTTCGTGACCAACCCTCATTTTCCCAAAACCAAGTATTATTAAATTGTTAAAACAGCCTTACCAAATCACACTTTATAGATTGTATTACCTGGCCGTGCATTCTTCAAACTCTACATTATCGGTGCAATAATACAATTAAGTTGATGATAGATGATGAAATTTGTGGAAGTATTTCTTCACTAGGCTGGTCTTTGGCAGTGGATGATCTATGATGATTCCACTGTGTGGTTACTGTATTTGTATTAACTGTGTTTATTTGCTTTCCTTTAGTGCATGGTTCTTCTCTCTCTTTGGTGTCCAGTACATCATCTATTTATTCAACAGTGAGTATAGTGAAATGAACAATTCAGTTTACTAATCAAAAATATTGAATTGACTGGTCTTACTGTGCTAATTATTTTTGCCATTCAAGGAGGAAGGAAAAAAAGTGGTTTTCATTTGATTGTGTTCTGAATGCTAGCTGTGAAAGGAATGTTTACATTCAAAAAGATGTCTGTGGATATTTAGCAGTATCCTCATTAAACACAGACATTAATGGCCTGAAAGCTGCAATCTATTTTTTCAGTCAGTGTTTTACAACTACACTAAATAGGATTTGCTACAAGGGACCTCAGTAGGTCTGAGGAGGTTTGAACTTTGTTACCTAAAGCACCCCAAAATGTGCTGAATAAAGTCATTCCAGCCTTGTATTAATGATCTGCTACTAAAGAAGTTTGAGTAAGTTTGTTAATGCATGGATTTTAATAATTCTAAAGAAGCCAATATTACTGTGCCAGTAATATTTTGCTCAAAAAGTATGTATTCATTTACAATATCTGGTCCTAAAATGAGGCTTACTGGAGTTTGAAAATACAGGGGGCCTACAAGGAAGCTGGAGAGGGACTTTTTACATGGGCATGTAGTGATAAGATGAGGGGTAATGGCTTCAAACTGGAAGAGGGGAGATTTAGATTAGATACCAGGAAGACACTTTTCAATCTGAGGGTGGTGAGGCACTGGAACAGGTTGCCCAGAGAAGCTGTGGCTGCCCCATC
>JAOXJM010000041.1:63497128-63519797 GCA_026413425.1 Tringa solitaria | reverse complement strand
ATGGCAATACTCAGACCTAACTGGGTAAATGTACTCACAGCTTTTGTTTCAATGCCCCCTCCCTTTTCTTGAAAATCCTTCTATTGTGCCAATCAAGCAGATGGTTTGCAGGAAATATAGCTTGGCCCCAGTGACCGAAACTAATTTTAACTAGCTTTCCAAGCCTGGCACGTTTGTTTTGCTCTTACAAAATAGCTAAAAAAACAGCTGGCAAGGGTGAATTAAACCCATTAAAGACACATTTATAAGAAATTATATTCACATAGGTTGCTTGAAACCCCCCTAAGAGGGGAGAGATGAGCGTATTGAAATGAAAATGTCCCTGAACACACTACCCTCCTTAACATCGCCTGAGAGTCTCAAAACATTTTACTAAATAGATTAACTTGACTATTGTTTCGCATCACATTTATCAGCTTCATTAAGTGAATAGCTGAACAAATATATTACGCATGCATGAAAAGCTCTTTTGGGGGCTGCCTTATTGTGTCCTCAGCCCTGACAGGTGGTTAACTGTGTTTCTCTCTCCTCTCCCCCCTCTCTCTCTCTGTGCAAAGAAAGAGGGATCTCGGACGGAGCGCGCAACCCAGACTTGGCAAAGGGACCTGGAGGGGAGAGTTACTTTCTTTTCCCTCGCCATTCATGCCGCCCAGCCTAGAGTGCACGCAGCCTGAAACGCAACCAGATGATCTGATCATGTCAAAAGTAATTAACTTTAGTTTAGTCTCTGTGTCTCGCTTGCGCTTTACTAACTCCTTCCAAGCCTGTTTAATTTCCATCCTTTCTTCCAAATTTGATTATTTTTGTCCGCTTCATCCTTTTATCCTTTCCCTCACCTCCATCTTTGTTTAAAAAAAAATAAAATAATCTGAGGTCGAGCAATCCCTCTTCTTTCTTATCCACTGATCTAATAAACAAACAATCACGCAACCTCCTTAAAACCAACTCCTTTCATGAGCTAAGGCTCGCACATTTTTGGATTTGCAAAATGCAATATGGTGTTTTATTCGTTGCCTTAATTTCATTATTATTTAGCACAGTGGAAACTAGCTGGGAATTGGGCAGTGGCTGTTTGGATGCTCAGATGCTGGAGGCCACGGTCCTGCTTGTTTCAGTTGTGGTCTCTGCCCCAAGAGTTTCCGAGTTAGACTGTGCAGATTATGCATGAAGGATGAGAGAACACGATACTTTCCTGTTTATTTTCTCTAATCTGTATTTCTCTCATTTTACTCAAGTGGGTAATAAGAATTAAAAATCCTTTTGTCTTTCAAATCAGGTCTTAACTCTACTCCTGCCACCTCACTGCAGTGGTGGTCCTTTGCTTATGGTGGCAAATTTCTCTGCTCACTGATTCATTGACATCTCTAGGTAGTGGGTGATTTTAAGCGCTGGGAGTTGAGGATCCCATTGCTTTTCCACTCCTAAAGCCCCAGTTCTCTTCCCCAATCTATAGGCTACAACAGGAAGGACAAGTTTGCTTGGAGGAAAGGGCTCGCCTAGGCTAATTCTGAAGGAGAATGAATGTGTCCTGGGGCAGACCACAGCAAACCTCACAGTTTGCTATCACCTTAAACTGAGGTCTCTAAGCCCGCAGACTCCCTTGATGCCTTTCCCAGGAGTGGATGCAGTCTTTCAGAGGCTCCTTTCCATCCTTCTGCCTGCTGAAGCAGTGCATAGGGACCTCTGCCTCCGAGAAAGAGAAAACAATTAGTATTTAACTACCCTGTAGGATTAAACCAGGACTTTCTCTTATTTCTACACCTTTTCTGAAAAGGTGATACCACTAGCCCCCAGTCTCTCAACTTTTTACCATGCCAGCCAACAGATAGTGTACCTCCTTGGGGCTTAAGCCTCTTGGAAAACGTTTAAGACAGAGGCTCAGAAGAGTCTGTAGGATGCTGATGAGAGCCCAGGTACTTGGAAACACTGTCCCCAATGGAAAGTCTTCCCTGATGTACGTGCTGGTGGTGAGTAGCCAGAAAGATGGTGATGGGGCTGGCAGGCTCGTTCACTTTGCTCATTCTAGGTGAAAATATCTTCAGATGTTGGGATCCAGAGGGGGAAATGGCTGTTGTGAGGGTTTCCAGGTAGGTGGCAGAGAGGTTTTAATGAATCAGTCACCTGCGCTGTGGTGTATCACCCTGTCTGGAAATTCAGAGAGGGACAGTAATGTGCAAAAGCAAGTGTGCAAATGCTTTGACCATACAGGTATCAACTTCTTGGCACAAACTCATTGTTGCAAGAATACTCCTTATTTGAAGGTGTGGAGGGATCTTCTGCAAAACTCAGTGTTTTTTCTCTCTTTAAGTCCTATGCAAAGGTGCTAAAAGTTCTGTTGACAGGGATTAACCTATGCATCTTTTGGTGGGACCCAAAGCCACGTGATGAGGAAAGAAGAGAAACTCAAGTATTCTGTAACAGTTACTTAGCAGGAAAAAAAAGTGCGAAATCTCCTTGCTGGGATACTGCATTGGTCTTACAGTTGAAATGGGGGACACTTTAAAAAGAAAAAAAAAAATCAATTGTGAGTTTGGGGGTTTTTTTGATCATCAAATTCCCTGGGCAGGTAGTGATTTCACCCTAGAAGCACTACACCTGTGAATTTGTCCACTGAGGCAATGGATTCACAGTCAAATGGTTCTCTTCCAGACCATGCCCTAACCATGGCTGTATTCATGCCTATAGGTTGCTGGCAAACTGTACTGCATCCATGGAGGCTTCTTTGGAGAAGTGTAACATTTGGGATTTTTTCCAGGAGTAGAAAGTTATTGATATAGAGTGTGTTTGATCTCTGGAGTTCTGACAGAAGATGAGAGCTGACAAACTTTGTCCCTCAGAATTTGCCTTCATAAAGCCAGTGACAAATGAGTTAGCAACACCGGTCCATGTGGTCTGCTCCCAGTTACTTTGTGTAAATTGGAGTCAGATGAAAGAAAATATTTCTGTTGTACTTTCAGGGTCCTTTATATCAAGTGAGGTGCTTTGGGTAGAGAGCATCAAGGAGAACGGAGCGATAATGCCTGAGGAATGAATAGTTTCATAGTCTTATGCATCGTGAGCATCTCTTCAGGATTGTCAAGTGTAGGTCTCTGGATTGAGGATGACAGGCTCCCTGCGGATCCAATGGATTTTGCACTGGATGTCCACTCATGAGAAAGAGTTCTTCTCTTTAGAAAACATTTGGCTCATTGTGGAGGCTAGATGAAGGTTGCCCTTCTTCTGGGCTTGGATTTGCAAGCAGTGCAGCTTCATGGTGTACAGAGATAAAGGGCTTTTCTGTTTTATCCCTGGGAAAACCTGATGAGGTTCTGATTTCCCTTGCACTTGTAAAACCTCCTTGAAGTAGCAAAGACCAGAAACTTTCTAATGGGCGCTTCCCCAACCTGTAGAAAGTATGTATGTTACTTCTCAAAGAACTGTGTTACTTCCTGGAAAATGGTAAAAAATGCCTTATTTGTTTTCCACCACCCATGAGATTGGATAGATAGATGGTGGAATGTGTTGCCCATTTATGCCTTTGGCTCTTTGAAAGAAAACGGAAATCTCTAGGACTAAGGAGAGTGGAAGCGTGTAAAGAAAGTTGTAGAAAAGCTTTTCCCCATGCCTTTGGCTTGAGAATGTTGCTCGTTCTGTCAGGGCTGAAGTCAGGGGCAAAACTCATGCTAATCTCAATGCGGTGGGGTTAAGCCCTAGGAGAATTTGAATGTACTTGTCTCTTTTCAGTACTTTGTCAGGAGTGTTTTGATACTGCAGGGGAAATACCAAAGAGCACTGAAGTTTAGAATTAGACAGCTAGGATGTTTGAATGGTCTTCATAGTCTGAAACAGGTTTTCTCAGGTTTCCTGTTGTGCCTGTAGAAATGAGAACTACTTAACGTGTTTTAGTGGCTGCAGTCACAGTTTTGGCTCTCATTGTGACATGAATTTTGTCTTTTCTTTCCCTCTCTTTTTCCTTTTCCATTAAAAAAATGCAAAAGTGTGGAGAGCATCTACTCATGAGGCGGCTACTCATCAGACCCAGAAAAGGCAGGAGAGGGGAGGTTAATGTAGCTTTAAGCTACGTTTGCATCCTCCAGATGCATGGATATCCTGAGATAAGGGCTAGTTCTCTAGTGTCTTTTAAGTAGTTCTGGCTTAGATCTTAAATGGAAGTCTGTTCCCTCACCTGTCAAACTTTATCAAGCTTTTCTTAATGGTATCACACCAAAAAGTTGTCTATCCACCCTTTTTCTGAAAGTTTACTGCTCCTACAGGGGGAAAAAAATAATCAGCAGAAGGGAATGCATAGAGACAGGTCTAAATTGCTGCCTTGGGTCAGACCCTCTCCGTAGCAGCAGTTTAAGCCAAGAGGTTGGACTTCTGTGCTAGGGCAGCTAGTGTCCAGGCCTCTTCCCTGCTGCTGAGCTTATAGCAGGAGCAGGAGGGGGTAGGATGGTTATTGAAGCATGGAAAAGTTCTCATTCCCTGCTGTCTGTGACAGCTGTGTGTATGGCAAGTGTCTCCTGACTCGTGAAAGGAAGAACAGAGGATATCCTCTTGTTGTCTTCTGCTATTTCTACAGTGTCCTTTAGCCAAAGAGAAGGCTTTTTGATCTCAGTTCTGGCGCTCCAGCCCTAATATTTAAAAGACAGTTTCAAGAAGGATTAAATAGCTGTGGGATTTATGAGGTGTACTGATCTGAGCAGAAGGATCCAGTAATTGGATATCTTTCTTTGGAAAAATTTATTCATACAAGGGTTTGCATCTGGTTTCAGGCCCCACAGCGCAAAATGGGACTGACCCTGGTCTGGACTGGGCAGGACTGTGAAACAGCCTCACTATTTCCAAGAAAAAGATATAGGCTTTGTATGAAAGCTTTAGGAAGAACCTTGTCTGGGCTTATTTTGCATTTCCCATCTATCTTCCTTAAAGGAGCAGGTAGGGCTGATGTGCTCTAACAGCTCCTTCCACCAGCTTTTAGCCTCTAGGAAGCCAGTACATTTTGAACTTGCTATTTATGTTGGGAAACTGCCTCCAGTATACAGCTAGCTTGTCTGGCCACGTGGAAAAATCCACGAAGAAAGACAACTAAAGTCATCCTCCTCCTGGGCTGGGGACTTTTCAGCTCTCATGCCAGGGATCTGGGATGTTCCCTGGAGCTGGGACCATGCGGCCAAGAGGACTGTCTTGCTTCTCCCCTAGCTTGTTCAGAGAGGTATGTCTTTAAGGCAAAAATCACACCTTTAACTCTCCAGCTTCGATGTGTTTGAAGTGGTGCTCTCCTGAAGAGCTGCCGTTAAATCATAGGGTTTGTTTTATGACTTATATTTTCAAATAAAGCTTTGTTTAAGCAAGACAGCCAAGTAATTACTTATAGGTTTTTAAGAATGTGCACTTTGTTTTCTTTTCCTCTTCATTTAAATTCCAGAGTGCACAGGATTCTCATTTTTAAGTAGATTTTAACCATGACTAGTGAAGCTTAGTTATCAGTTATGCGCTATAAACAATATGGGGGGGAGATGTTTTGATCAGAGCTATTCAGTCCTCGCTTGCTAATCTAATTACAAAGTGTAGGTTTCCTGACACAGAGCTGCTTGTATAGAAAAGGCTTTTCTCACACCTGGTGGATTGTTTAGCCAAGCTTTTTAAATGCTTACAGTTTTAAAGAACAAAAAAAACCCTCTTTTTAAAAAACAAGTTCCTGTGCACAGCAATAGAAAGAATTTAGTGGTTGTCAACATGAGTTTAGTATAAGGGTGCTGTGTAAAATGTGGGTTCACTTTACATTGACCTTTGGACATAGTAGCCCAAAACATTGTTTTACTTTTTTTTTTTTTTTTAAGGGTTAAGGAGAGTATGAAAGATAACAAGATGTCAGTCACTGTATTAAATTAAATATGTGCAATATGTACAGACGTGATGCTCCAACAACAAGTGCCTTGAGTACTCTGCAGCTCTGAAAGGGCAGCTTTGAATTGCAGCCCCAGCAAAACAGTATTTTATTTTTTTTTTTCCCTGCTGTTTTGTCGTGTCTGTCCCCCCCCCCCCAACTCCCGGCCCCGATTCCTACAAACAAAATAAAGTACCTTGTCGAATAAGGGCCATTGAGCAGGGATGACGGGTTAAGAGCGGGGGTCCGAGGTGGCAGCGTGGGTGCTTGTTTATCAGGGAGGAGTTGTCAGTTGTTGGCTGCACCGGTGAAAGGAGGGACGCTAGAGTCTGATGGCTGGGAGAGCATTGATGTGAGGTAACGGGGTAATCGGATTGAAAGTTAGCCATGGTATTTATGTCAGTTCACATTTCGTCAAATGAATAATATGAGGTTGCTACCTAGCCCGGGCCCTGGCCCGGGGGTTGGGTTATAAAGAATCTAAGGCCTCGTTTGATTCAAATATAAATTAATTCTCACTGGAGCGTTGGCTGATTAATCTATTTGCATAATAGTAGAAAAACTGCAGTGTGGTTACTTTTGCGGGGATTTGGACAAGAAAAGCTTTAAATTCATTTGAAAGAATAGTGTGTGAGAAGTCAGGGAAGCCAAAGGACCTCTATAGGGCTCCTGAAACCATTTCTTTTTCCCCCCATCCTGATGTGCAAAACCGAAGGCTAAACTTGTTCACACGGAAGTCTGACACCCTCCTGAAAGAAAACTGTGTTCTGACGTCTAGTTACACTTACATTTTTGTATTTGATGTAAATGGTGTTGGTTTCAGTATTTAGAACAACGGCATCCTTGATCATTTTTGATATTTAATGAAAATGAAGCCTAAATGAAAAGGCCATACTGTGTCGGTGGAGGTAAATGTTGAGCTGCAGCAAGGCTATGGGGGGAGATAGAGAACGAGGAATGAGGAGAATCAAATTCACTTGAAATGTAAAGGCTATTTGTGTGCAAGCAGCCCGGCTATCATTTGCTATAGCAGAATGAAAGATCATGGTCCTGCTGGCCTCACACACATTAACAGCGTGGCGAGGGAAGGAGGGTGAGTCTTGGTGCTGTCACTGAGCAGAGGCTCAAAAAGGGCTTCCAGCATTTCATTTTTGGAGATGACACCTGAAGCACACCCTTGTAAAGGACAATATATGGCAGGGGGACACCCATGCACAGTCACATGAACATGTTATTCTATCACATACCATTTTTTGCCTAAATTTTCAGGTGAAATACTGTGCATGTCTATTGCCTGAATAAAACGTAGGGTTTTGTGGGGTTTTTTTTTGGTTTTTTTTTTCCTGTTTTCACTGTCCACACGAACGTAGTGCTTAACTGTTGGGCAAAGGACTGTATGTTTGTGCACAGATATTAAGACTGTTTTGTGAATCACATTTGGGTCCATTAGGTGGACAAAACTATGTAAATTTCACAGAATGCAGCAGCGAGAAGTTTCAAAAAATAATCCAAATCTTACTCTCATTGAAGTCTCTAGACTTCTTGCCAGTAAGAAAAAAGCACGCTCTAATTAAGCAAAACATAAACCTTCCAGCAAGGATGTTAGGATGCAATTATAGTGGATCAGCATGCATATGTATACTGGGAACATCCAGGCCCATGTTCTCTAGAGTTGGTTGAGTATTTGTGGAAAAGTTGGACTGGTACTTGGACTAACTTGAGTTTTAAAGTATCCAATGAGATTAAAGATCTCAGGGGTTTGTAGTGAAGGCACTCCTGCTGCAGGCTGCTGAAGTTTTCACTCTGAGTTTTGTTGCTTCTGCTAATACCTAATGACTTCAGACACAGGCAGGGGGGATAGATGTCCAACCTGCTGCCTTCAGATAAGGGCTGAGAGAGCTCGCAACTACTATTTCCAATGAAATCTTTGAATCCAGACACTTGGGAAGAATCAAACTGATGTTGTGGACTGTAGTTCTACTAAAGCAAATGTATAAATTATTCATGTCCTAGGCAGGAATATTGTAGTATGTAGACCGTCTGTAAGTATGTCCACACATGGGACATGGGGTTTTGTAGGAGTGTAGCCAGCTGCATCTGAAATTTAGTATTTGTCTTGGGCACACACAATTCAGGTCAGACCTTGTGCTGAGGCTTCTATGATGCCAGTGGCATTGTATCAACTTATAGGGACATTTCCCATCAGGGCTCTTCAGCCAGTTTGGCAGCTGGCTGTTGATGGATGTAGAAGGTCTGGTTCCTCCTGTCTCATCCCTTTCTTGTTTCTGGCTGCCTAAGCCCATGGGTCCTCTGTGTCAGCTCTAGTGCTTAACAGGTCCTGTGCCAACCTGTCCTAGTGTCCTGGCAGAAAAATACCCTGAGGAAACAAAAATAAATAGCTTTCAGCGGGTGTAGTAAGCTGTAGCCGAGTGCAGAGTGACACGAGGGCTAGAGTCATGAGGGAAGGACTGCAGGGCCAGCAGCAGTGGCAGGAATGTGGCAGGTTCACCAACTTTTGCTGTGTGCAAGACATGACGTGAGCTCAAGCTGGAATGTGTAACTTCACATTTATTTCTTAAATTCTTTGGGTACCGCTTCTCCCTTTTGAGTTTTGTTTTGCCTTTCCTGCCCCCTCCCTTTTCTTTCCCCAGTTTAGCCTACCAATGCTACATTTCCAGTGTAGTTATTATTTTGACCTGGCCTTTTACCCCACTGATTGCTTTTCAGGGCAATTTGGGAAGGATGTGCTGGTCTTTAGTTGAATGCTGTCTTTTTTTCTGAGCTGGGAATTAGGCAAAAGGTCTTGACAAACTGCCATTGAAAAAGGAAAGGTGGTGGGCAAAACCTCTTATTTATGTAAGAAAACCTGCTATATTGTTTGTATGTTCACTGTTGCAAGATCAACGTCTGAAAGCACAAAACAAATTGATCCTAGCCATGGTCATAAAGCAGTTACGCTGCAGTTTTTTTGTGGTTAATTCTTGTGGAAGGGGAATGTCTGGGATCTGCAGAAGGTTGGGCCATACAAGCAAATGACATGCCTGATTAACAGAACGTTGTTACGAGATAATAGTGACTCTGCTGTCTTGCTCTGGTATTTATGAAGAATAAACAAGACCAAGAAAAAGCCAAGACATCTGCTTTCTGAACAGAAGCCATCAGTCTGTTGACAACCTTCTAGTCCAATTACTCCATGTCTTTTACACCCAATGATTGATGTAGGCCTGATCATTTAATCTGGGGGAAGTTGAAGGCAAATGAAATGGAGCCTCTGTGCTTGTCTGAACGACCTGGATAACATATCCATTTGAATTAGCCATGAATATTTAAGACAAATACAAAACTTCTATTTACCTTGACGCAGTGGAAGGAAGAGATGCCTAATGCTGAAGACAGCACAAGGCACCAAGGGTCCTGGGTTCTTTTCGTGGTCCTATCTGCAAAATAAAATGATGTAAATTGATTAACTTCACCGTGCCTCTCTATTGCCAGACCTAGCGGACGAATAAGTGTAGACAGTGTTTATTTCAGAAAAATTTTTTGAGACTTAAGACATTCATCTACCTTTTCCCCATAATATACCAGAAATAGACATTAAATTAGTTATGTTTACGGATTAAAAGGACACTTTATCCTTTAATATTTCTTGTTTCTCCATTGTAACTTTAGTGCTTGCTATATAATTTTAGCAGTTTAGGTATTAACTGATTTTACTTCCAGTGACTCTCATTGCATGAAGGGGGAATAGCAGAAAAGAAGAAAAAAAGATATCTTTTTCTTTCTTTCCCTGCTGTCATGTCAAAATTGTAAAATACCATTACATTTGAAAATAATAAGGACTAAAAGAAAGCTGTTAGAGGGGCGCTGTTGATTTGTCAAAGTTGTTTCATGTTTTTACAATAAACCTATCTGTCCAGGTAGCACAACTGAAGTTGAAAGGGATGCTTAGAGGGCACTGTCTAGCAGCTTGGGGCTGCGGGAGGGAAGAGTCGCTCCCCTATCTGTTTTCCCCACGTGAGTCTATGGTTTCACTTGTGACACTTCTGGCAGTCGTTTGACCTCCTTGTGAGCCAGTCTAGTTCATTAACTCAACAAGAAGTTCATCAAGAAAAAAAAAAAAAGGCATTTTTTAAATTGGGTTTTATGGTTGAAGAAAAGGAATTAGTCCAGCTAGGGACATATATATTTTTAATCTGATTCCTCCTTTCAGTTTAAATTATGTTGTGAAAAAGATGCATCTCAGGAAATTAAAAGAAAGAATTCTTCTCCAAAATTAGAATGGGCTGTGTCTGACCTTCCTCAACCAGACTTATCAGTCAGTAATATTTGCTCCAGGGTAAGTTTGAAAGTGATGAGTTTTTCTGTTGTTTTGGTTTGGGGTTCGTTTTGGTTTGGTTTGGTTTTTTTCACTTCTCATCCTTTATTCTTCTTTTCATGTCTTTCTACCCAGAGCTATCACAGAGAGGGTGAGGCTAAGGTGAGTGTAATAAATCCTGAGCGAAGGGCCAGGTGAGCATTTCTGAATTGGAAAGCCATGAGTACAGATTCCGTGAACATTCTATTTGCAAGCTCTACAGGTTGTTTGCTCACAGTTGCCTTTGGGTAAGGGCTTAGGTTGGGTAAGCAGCCAGGTCAGCTTATGAAACTGCAGAAGAAAAGGAATCTGGTAGGTCTTCGTGCTTCCTTCTGGAGCTTTTTGAATGTAGAAACACCATTACAGGTTGTTTCAGCCTCAGATACAAAGCCAAGCTTTTAGCCAGGCTTCCTTGCCAGTCTCTGTCCACCCGTACCTTTATGTTTCACATTATCTGTTGGTCGGGGTTGAACAAACCTGTGTTTGACATTTCTAACGCAGTTCATTACTGGTAAAAAGGAAACAAGGAGCTTTTTGTGTCTACTGGGTAAGTCAGATATATGACACAGAGAGAAATGATCTTCCTCTCAGAGCTGTAGAAAGTTGAATGGCAGAAGTAAATAACCAACAATGGGATATGCTCAACAATATTTATGTGAGCTTTGTGTTCTCAGATACACTTGGATGGCAGTGAATTGTCAGTTACTATATCAATCTGCCAACTATGAATAGCTCTCAAAGAGCTTGAACGTTCTCAGGTTAAGGCATCTGTAAAGCTGATAGAGATCATGCATGATATTGATATGACCTCATTCTGAGGGCATATAAATTAAATCATTCCTAAGCAAGGGCATCGGCTCCTCAGCAATGTTCACATGGAAACATGAGGCTTTTTGCAAATAGGCAGATACCCTGGTATTTGCCTGTCAGATCAGGCGTGGTTCGGTTTGTCTTTATCTCTTGTTTTTATACTAGGCTCATCACCATGGCTGACACGGAATGCCTTAGAGTTTTCACTAAATTGTCTTTATTTGACATAGGATCTTTTTGGGAGGGAGTGGAATTTGTGTCGTACCTTATGGCATCATCTTATCTAAAATATTTTGCCGCACAAAACAGAAAAGTGCCATTCACCACTTAAGGATGCAGAAACTAGAAGAGAGTGTAAGAGTTGTATTGATCACATCCAAAGAGAAGGTTTTGGCAGTGATTTTTAAATTGTGGCTAAATGGGATTCTAAAGCCATAGTCATAGATAAAAAATTATTTACTTACAGATAATTATTTGAGTTCTAGGTGGATGATAGGCTTCTCAGTTGAATCATACAGTATTAACAGATGGTACTAGCACTTTCCATCTTTTCTGGTTGCCCTCTGTGGGAGTTTGACAGCTATGCCATACACCATTTCAGAATCTTAGGTAGCTCTGATCAAGTCAAAGGTGCTCTTGACTCTCTGCCTGCCTTCGGTGAAATAGCCACAGCTGATCAAACTCACTTCTGAGAGAAGATCATGTAGTAAGTAGCTCAGGAGAAAACGTACAAACCTTTCTCTTCAGTGTACAGTACCCCATTTTAGTTGTTTTTCTTCTTACTGACAAAAAAGATCCTCCGTGCTCATTATCATCTAGGTATCTTCTGTTCTGTACCTTCTGAGAAATAGCATACTTGTGTTGCTTACGCATTCTGCGTTACCAACCTGGTAACCATCTATTGGCAATTATTTAAATCTATTTTCAAGAAAATTCTATAGGTGTAGCGCTCAGTTTGCATCTTTGTAGCACATTAGAGCTTTGTTTATTTCTGGTACTCTTCATGCTCACCAGCATACTGGGGATATTCTATCCACCACCTCAGTTAGCCATGGGTCTTGAGGATCAGGGGAAATGGGGTACCTATGCTTGTTCTGCATTCTCAGAGCTCATGTCTTAATACCATGGTCTCTGCTATTCAAAGAGCGTGTCAGAAGCCATGCCATAGGTTGTGCGGCACTCAACTGTGGGCTTCAAATGCTGTTAAGATGCTCCCATTTCAATAGGAGTAGACTTGGCCATGACTGACAAGGACATTGTAAGAAAACATGCCGTAGGAGCGTAGGTGAGAGAACAATCTTGACCAAGTGTAAATTACCAAACAAAAATGAACGAGGGTCCCCAATCAGCAGTATGCATAAAACTATTTGAACTTATCTTGCATACCAGTTCCTTCAGTGAACAAACACTCCGTTAAATGCATTCTGGAAGAGTATTCTGCTGAAATAGATTGTTTTAACTTGCGAGAGTCCCATTCATGGGACTAAAATGCACGAGGCCAGGTCTTGAACTGACTTATACCACATCAAGTCCCACTCGTTAGAGCTGCCATTCACAGGATAAAGTTCAAACCAGAATTGGTTTGGTATGGTTGCAGGGTATTAAACCAGTAACCCGTGTCTCAGGCAACGGGAGGGATGGCTCTGACCCAACAGGAATACTTGCGGGAGGAAGGGAGGAACCTACCTTTAGCACAAGCCCCGGGAGCAGCCTGTTTCATTATATGCTGAAAACTGTGCTATTTGCTAGAACACATATCTCCCTGGCTTAAAATGTTTCTGATTTGTCCATCTAGTATAGTTCATTGCCAAGCACAAGTTAATTGATTTGTAGTTCCTGTGGGTCGGTGGCTATTTCTTTAACATTGGTGGGGAGTACTGGCTCCAATGTGCAATTAACTCATCTTTTTTAAACTCTTATTTGCTATATACTTATATAGCATTACGCACAGAGAACTATTACCTAATTGAGGCCTCCATACTCCTCTTTCTTTCTTTTATTTTCNNNTTGTCAGAGTAATAGAAATGAAAGGAGTTTTTTCACTCCTTTCATTTCTGTGGTCTGGTGTTTACTGAATGTTTGACAGTTACTCTTGACTGGCAGCGATATTTCTGATTGCCATCCAGTGCTAACCAGGCCAAGCAGCTGCCTTTGTTACTCTTATTTTTAGGATTAAATAGTAAAATATTTTGTTACTATGCAAAATAACACGATGAAATTATTATTTTTAGTAATTAAATTTTATGTTTTAAAAAAGGATATTTTATTTTTATTAAAGGCGTTGCTCTTGTTTCATTATATTTTTGTTACTTTTTCAATATTACTAAAGGCAAAGGAAAAATGAAAAAGGGTTTGTTATCTTGTAGAACACGACTGCTTTGCTGTTGACCAATTTTCTAGTAAAATTATTTGGCAGTATCTAGCATAAAGCACACTGGCTTGCCCACCAGCAGAAAGTGACTGCAGCATGATGGATACTTGCATTAAATGGTCCTATCTAATTGGATTCATTACCACATGATCATAGCTGTGCTATTTCAGTGTCTTAACACATTTCTCAAGCTAAAGCGAAGAATGAAAATTGCCCATGGTGTTTATTTTCATTTTACGCTGGTGATGGCAACCTTTACATTACTTTTGCCTTTTCCTAAAAGCAATGTAGTATCAGGGAGAGGGAGTGTATTTGTCCATATTTATTACAAATAAAGTGTGATGATAAAATGCAATTGAAAATCTCATGGCTGTGCATTAGCAGCAAATAAAACGAAATGGAGACAGGAATATGGGTGAAGCTGTGAGTGGTTTAGTTAATATTTTAAATTTTTTTTTCTCTCTTTTTTTTTTTTCATAGACTTTAATGTGTAAAGGGCCATGCTGATGCTTTGGAATTTGATTCTGGTCAGTGTTGCACAAATCTTAGGGCAAAAAGGTTGTTAACATGCCTTTAGGACCCTTTAAACTCTGTCTGCTCTGCAAAAACATCCTCTAAAAAGAGGTGAGCCACTGCCCAAAGTAGGGCAATGTTAGATTAAAACACTCATGAAGTCTTATTTGGATCGTGATCCCTTTACTAGCGATGGCTGCAGTTGCTGCTGGGTGAACAGGAGATGCTATTTCCAAACCCTTAGTTGCCTTCTCAAATAAAAGAAAAAGCCAAAGTACGTATTAATTAAATAAACATAGTTTCCTTTTTCCTCCCCAAGGAAGATGGGTGCTTTTCTATCCTTTCAGGGCAACCAGCTAGTATAATTCAGCTACAAAAAAAAAGAAAGAACAAACTGCAAAGAGAGGAAAAAAAAAAAGCGAAACATTTTCTCTCCTTTTTTTCCATCTCCCATTAATTGCTTGGATCTGTGCAGGAAAGGACTCTGAGTCCCAGCTTTGCACAAAACTCATCCAAGAGTGAAGAGGGCAAAGCCCAACACTGAGCCTCTCCAGCTGCCTGGAAGTGAATGGCTTTGAGGGGTATGAATGCTCGCTGTCTCTCCCCATACAATGTAGGTGTTACTGCTCACGAGGAGAAAAAAACAAAACAATAATCACTTGAAGGGAAGAGAAGGCCATCCTGGGTGGGGGCTGGGGGGGAAACGCTTTCTATCCCAAGGATATAAAATCCTGCCGCCTTCATTTCAGTAAGAGCGGCTGGGCACAAAAGGTGAGGCAGGGTGGTGCTCTTGGAGGCTGGGGGAACTTGGAAAGAAATGCCCTCTTCTGACTTAAGAGGGATAAAAAGTGTGTTTTGCAGAGAAATAGCAAAAAAACCCCTCCCAAACCCCGAAAGGTGGAGTAGCACTTCTGAAGATGCATTCTCTTCTGGGAAAATTTTCATAATCAGTTTCTTCTGGCTTCCTGCATCCACCCTACACCATTAATGTCTCTGCACAGGGCCTTGCAACTATGAAATCACAGCCTTTGCTGTTTTCCTTCATTCATGAAACTGCATACAAAATTCAATTACTAGCCACTTTTTTGTAAGCTACTTCAGCCTACACGGAGAGGAAAACAGCTAGCGATCACTGGGACAGCAATGCTTTCTAATGGCACTTGCGCGTGTGCATATGCACCTGTACCGTATGGGAGACACCTCATTTGATCCGGAGAGAGGTGGGGACACAGGGGATGAGGCGTAACAGGGCTTTTCTGTCTTCATCTTCCAGCATTATTACATCTGGTCTCTCTATTTAAAAAAAAAAAAAAAAGAAAAAAAAAAGTTGTTTGTTTTGCCCCACTCATCTTTGTGTTTAACACGCACCTTTGGGAACAAGAGAAGAAGAGTAAGCAAGGCAAGTTGGGCACGATCAGATGCCTGCACTTTTAACTCTGATCTTGTTCAGTTTGTATTTAGACCTTCTGAAGGCCTTTTGCATTCGTTACTTTTGGTCGGAGCAGACCTTTACTCTCATGTCAGCACAAAGGGGTTAGGTGCAGTGCTTTCTATGGCAGAAAGCCCTCGCTGGGGCTGAGCAAAATCTCAGCTTTTTCAGGAGCAGAGCAACACAAAAGATTTAAGGGGGGAAATTGTTAAAAGGGAAGCCCTTTTCTCTTTAGATTGAATGCAGTGGGGAGATTAAAACTTTCATTTGAGATTTTGCCGTATTCATAGTAGTGAGGCCATGAATAGGTCTAAGTCAGAGCCCACAGTGGTTGTGGTGTGCCCTTTTATTCTCTGGCACATCTTCAGACACAGGTTGTTTTGCACTTGAAAGAGGTGAAAGAGGGGAATGTGGGATTTTGACAGCTGATATTGGCCTCTGAGCTCTTGATGGGGATTTTCTAATTAACCCCAAGGGCCCATCAGGTGGTCAAAATGGCCTTTCTGTCAGAAAGGGCAAAAAGTTGGAATTTTCTATTCTTCTATTTTGGACAAATATACCAGGGATGATTTTTAATGTCATATATATGATGAAACCAATTATGAGGAGGATTCTGGAATTTTTTTTAGGGCCCGAGTACCCCTAGAGATCAACATTTCAAGGAAAACTTCCTTGCTTTTGAAGATTTCTTGAACTTTATATAATAATAATAACAAGAAACGATCAGAACAACGCTAATTTAAGCAAATGCCTTTTGATCTTGAGGTACTTCCCCCAGATCTGTAACACTGAGACGGTCTGAGGTGGCACACTCCCACCCCGCCCTCTCCAGCTTTGGGGACTGGGAGCCGCAAGTCCTAAGAAATCAGCTACAGGATCCTTACTGCCCAAGCTTATTGGGAAAGCAGCTGTAACACAAAAAGCATTGGACTAGACGTGTGATGTTTTTTTTTTCCTACTGCATAAAGCTTGCAAAACTTACTCCTTCAGTTTTAAAAGGCGAAACATGAACAGAGCGGCGCGTGCACTGGTTCTACAGTATTGCAGGTTGTACGATACACAAGCACATGAAGCTTAAAGGCAGCTGCCCTTCTTATCTAGTTTCCTTCTGAATCCAATGTGCAGGATGGAGGATTAAGGTGCCAGGAAAAAAATAATCTTGAGAGTTGTGATACCTGTGAGTTGGGGAAGCTAACAGAAATGTATTTGATACTAATTTTTTTACGCTAGTGGCACTGAAAGAAGAATGGGATTAAAGCTTCATAACTTTGTACTGAGGTTTATATGGGACAGATATATAGATTAGGTCTAAGATCTAACACAAAAACTTGAGTGACTTGTCTAAGACTATTAATTTACTTCTTTTTTTGTTTGGGGTACTTCATAGTTGTAAGAGTAAAAAAGATATAGCAAAGGAAAGGACAAAAGGCAGAAGGAACATGAAGGAGAGTTTAAAGAATCGTACTGAATTAATTAATCTATAAGTAATAACAAAACTAGTTGGAAGAAGATGTCTCTCTATGTTCCTCTGCTTGTTCAAGGCAAGCTGCAAATTTCTTATGAAATTGAGAGCCAAGGGTAAGAAGTTGCAATAGTTCCTCCTTCTAGTCAAGGCAAAGGTCATATGGGACATCTCTGCTTTGTCTGTTATCTCTTCAGACTATCAGTCTGTATCAATCAAGTCCAATATGCCATAAGATTTGAAACTCTGTGGGAAATAGCATCCTGGACCAATCTTAGGTTGATGCTGGCCAGGAACGTAGATGGCCCGAGGAAAGGAGTAAGGTAATGAAGCTGAATATGCATAAATAGTGAATTTATCAGAATTATGTTATTAGGGGGAGAAAACAGAAAACATGAGGACTGCAGAACCAGACCAAATGTTACAAAACAAACCTTAAAACCCAGCAAAACTTGCTTTTGCTCACATTTGGCCATAAGATGTTTGGTAAAGGTCAAAAAATGTTTTTCTGGAATTCAGTTAGCATGTTTTGAGTGAATAGAGCCAAAAGCTGTAGAAATTGAGCTGTTTCTAATCTTATCTAATGCTTGGAGGCAAATAGAAGTATACGTTAACTTCCATAAAGTAAGATATGCCCTGTCTTCTGATTTTACAGAACCATAGTTACTTTAGCATGATGGATGGATTTTTGACATAAAAGCCTGCTACACTAGGATAATACACAGGATGAGAGCAATCTAATTTGGCTAGTGAGACCCAGGATAAGTTTGTAGAACTACGTAGGCTTAGTACTGGGCAATTAAAATAGATGCTAAATAACTACAAGAAAAGAAATATGGAATCCAAAAATACATTCAGAGTGTGAGCACTTTGGAGAGTCCAGTTCCTCTAATTGTTTATGTTAGAAAGAGGGAGCCACCCCAGTGGAGACTTTGGATGTTTGGAGAATGCTTGCCTAAGTATTATTTAATGGTCTTGAGAACAGGAATGAATATGCTTGACTTG
Organism: Tringa solitaria; assembly: GCA_026413425.1. NCBI lineage: Eukaryota > Metazoa > Chordata > Aves > Charadriiformes > Scolopacidae > Tringa > Tringa solitaria. Next base: position 63,501,984 of record JAOXJM010000041.1, on the reverse strand, counting down.
AGTCAGGAGTTTTATGCTCTAATTAGCCGGGATTATTCTTAAGAAACCTGATGAGATACGGACATTTATCCATCTTCACTGAAGTTAAATTACTGCTATTTCTCCTTGCCTGACATGTGTTGGAAATGGACTGATTTTTTTTTTTTCCCTCCAGTCCCAATCAGCATTACAGTGTGGACGAACAAGACATTCATCTTGCTGACACATCTTGTTTCAGCTGTTGCTGTGACAAATTGTTTTTGCTATAGTTCAGCTGAAGTGCTGCAGAGTTGCTGGGAGTGACTACTGTATTCCGGGGGTTGTTCATAACAGATTTTAAATTGTTTTTTGAGGAAAGCTTTAAATCAAAATCAAAGCGAGTTTTACGAGGCACTGTCAACCACAGGTGACTTTATGTATCCAGAAGGACAAAAAAGTACAAGGTGGTTCTCAGTCCTCATGAATCTACAAAATCTACCCAGTTTCTCAGTGGTGTTATGCACAGTAATTTTTGCCAGAACATGTAAGAAAGGAATGTTTCCTCTTGTGGAGGAGGATTTGGCCCCTGAAACAAAATCCCACTTCCACTGCATATCAATAAAATGAATTGTTTGGGAACTGGCCTATATATTTTATGAACACTCCAGTGCTTCTCCACTAGAATGCTTCAGATTATGAGATCAAATTTTGTATGTTTTGGCAGGGTGGAGAACATAGTTCTACCACGGTGGTGATGATGCTATGTCATATTAAAGACATTCACATACTAACTCTAAATTCACCAATTTTCTTCTAACATTTAAAAAGAATGGAAAGACTATATCTCTACTGGGAATTATTTATTAGAGGAGGGTTATCTTATTGAACCTGCAAGAGCTCGCCAAGGTGTTCCATATTTATGGTTGCTTTCTTGCTGCTGGTGATCCTTGGTCCTGCAGTATGCTCCTCCTCCAACTGAATTACCTTGTCACTCTTGGTAGACTTAATTCAGGTTTTAATTAGTAATCCATGAGGAAAAACATCCATCAGCTCACAGAATAACATCACAGTATCAAAAAGAAAAGGTTATTTTCTAGGAAGCAGTTGTTACAAGTCCTATTTCATCTCCCAGTGAGTTTGGATAAAGCCATGGACTTGTGATCTTGAACATATGAATATGTCATGACCTGCCAATTAACGAGATGAATTTCCCACCAAAAAATTTGTCAGCCGCTTCTGAAACAAACTTTGAAGAATTGAGACAATTTCTAATTCCTCTTCCACCCTTCTAGATCAGACAGACTTCATCCAAGTTTACTGTCCGTAGGCATCTCTTATGTTTCTTCTCATATATTTGCAGAAGTGAGAACTCTAAGAAATTATAAACTTTACAGGGAAAGATATTTAAAAGGGAATTTTGAAGTGGAAACCCTTCCAGTTAATTTTCTCTGTCTTTCAAGTTTTAAGTAATGGTGGAATCAAAATGTAAATGATGTCTACCTAGTGGCTTAAGAAGTAGAAACTGTAATATCGCTTTAGCAACTGTATGAAGGTTTTCTTTGTTATGCATTAGTTTTGTGTGAGGTTATAAATTAATATGCTTTCCTATCTGTTTTCTATGTGCTTTTTTATTATTGATAAGTGTCACATAGCACAGGAGGATTGTGCGCTTATTTGTGAACAGCGTTTACTTATTTTCTTTCTTTGTGTGTACAGAGAGAAATGCAACAGCAGCTGCTCTAGAAACACTTGGGGGAGAATAGTAACAATATATTCTCAAGTCACAAGACAGATGTAGAGTCTTTTTTGCCCTGTTCTTTTGATGTTATGTTTTTTTGGCTCCTCCTTTTTCTGGCACTCTGTCAGTTTTAAGTAATTATCAGTCTTCCTGAGTTAAATAGCTTTTAATAAGCTTTTAGTAAGAACCAAAACCCCAAAAAATGAAACTGCATCTTTTCCTTTTTTTTTTTTTTTCTGAGCATTACACCCTTTTTGCTCTTTTTGTTACTGAAATTGTTTATTTTATTCTTGAATACAGTATCTATGCCTCATGTATGTTAAGTGTTCTTCCCTACAACACCTTCTGATTATAAGAGTTTATCCACATTTTCTACCTTAATCACTGAATCACCAGGAGATTAAGGCTCATCTCTAGAGTAGTAAACCAGCTAATTGTGGATGAAATCAGTGGGCATTAGAGAAAGCTCTACGGCTTTGAGGGCTTGACCTTAAATGGCCTGGGACAAGAGAAAGCAGCAGTCACCTCCTGACTGTATCTCCTGGGGCCTCGACTGCGACAGGCGGTTGTCATTTACTGGTTGTACCCTTATAGATAAATTCTTCTGACTTCAGCAGGCTTTGCTAGCCCAATCTGACTGTATTTTCAATGACTTCACGCTTCTACAGCACAGAGGAACTTCAGTTGAGAATTTGTGGGTCTTCCCGTGCTTGGACTTGATCTCAGGAAACTCATTGACATCAGTAAGAGAAGCCTTTGACTCCTCCCACTGAGATATAGCAGTTGAACAATGCCACAAAATATATACAAATGTGTTTAATATGATCGATAATGCAAGAATGACAGCGCTGTGCGGGATGGGATGGGGAGGGACACTCGGAAAGCATGCTGTGTGGGGAGGGAAAACCACCCTTGCTGCGAGCAGAGCAAGCAAGTCACGCTTTGGTGGTGCCTGGTCTGTGCTGGTGAGGACTGTGATGGTCTGAACAATTAATCTGGCCTTCAGCTTGCCCTCCTCCTCCTCCTTCTCCATAGGAGAAGAGGGGCAGGCAACAGAGCAAGGTTCAAATGTCACACAGGAGCCTGCAGGCTGTGAGTGGGATGAGACTCTTTCGGGCAGGGAGCTCGCTTGTCACTACCTCCTTCTGTGCCACTGGACTTCATTGTGATTCAGACTGAAATATGTAAAGATGTTGGTAGAATTAACAGAATAACCCCCCTTGCTATAATAGGTGGCTCTTAGGGATAAAATGCTGGTCTTAAAACACAAAAAATACGTTTCTAATCACAGATCAGTCCTGAGCTGGTTGAGGTGGGTCCTGCTTTTTCATCAAAGCAGCCACGAGAGGGCAACATGAGCATGAGCACAACAAAGGTGATGTTAAGATAGACATTGGCGATGTACAACAAAACTGGCAGTTCTACAGCGTTTGTGCAGATTGCTTTGCCTTCAGCTTGTGCGCTGGGAGGCGAGGACGGGACTGGTCCCCGTTCGGCATTTACCTTACACTTTGTGGAGTTACCTAATGCCTGGGGGAAGTAACCAATGACTTCATTACATGATGAAGTTTCACTCTTACTTTTTCCAAGTGCAAAGATTGTGTAAGACTTTAGGATCTGGAGTGGTGTTGCTGCTTCTCCCAATTCTGGGGCAGAGGTATGTCTGCTTCTGGAGCCATCTGAATATATATGAATCTCAGCTTTCAAGAAAACAGCCCTGGTCCTCAGACCTGTGGAGAAAAGCATTAGGGGGTGACTTTAAAAAGCAACCAAAAAGGTTTTATGATTTTAAAAGAGTGGTAATATGATGGCAGCTGCCAATGAGCCCCATGTTTGCTTGGCTGGGAAGTTCAAGAAAAATATCCCCAGCGAGGAAACCTCAGGATGTGTCAGACTCAGGTGGCTGATTCTGGGGAGTAGATGAAAGCCGGGCCAAGAAAGAGCAACTTTGGTTGCAGGGCCCATGCCTACAGGTTGAATGAGAAGCCCGATTGTGGCAACGTAGGTGCTGCCATAAAATAAAACTGAATCTTAGCTTTGTGTCAGCCTACAGCCACTAAACCCATAGGGAAATTCAGTCATGCATTTACTGAATATGGTCTTGAGCTCCAGTGACAGAAAATCTTGATATCAGACACCAAAGACAAGCTTTCTAGGGCCTGGAAGAGAGGTTGGTCACTGCACTGCTCCTTTCTGAATGCTTGTATACCTACTGCATGGATAGGACACATAAAAGATAAGAGAGTATTCTGTCTACCTGGGGAAAAAACCCAACAAAACAAACCACCTTTGTAGAAGACCTGAAAGCTTGAAATTCATGTAGGATTGAAAAATTATATATAAATAACTATAAATAATTATCACTGTTTCAAACAATTAGTTGGAAGCATTTTCTGTCCTGAAAGATAGGACTTAGAAGATAGTTTGGAAATTCTTTAATATCTGATTGCTTCTATGTTTCCAGCATGGTCATTGTGATCCTTTGCAGCTGTTCATTTAAAAACAGGGTGTGCCTTTAATGGAAAGAATAATTTAAGAAAGGAAACAGGAGAGAGCAGGTTTTCCCAGGGTACTTGAGGAGGAGATGCTGTCCCTCGAAGTGTAAGAAATTAGTGTGATAAATATCTTTCCCGCTAAGCAATGCCATCCTTGAAGGGGCAGTATTTCTATTTATGACCAAATGTCCTAGATCACTGTTCCATGTTGAAAGCTACGTGCAGGGCACAAGGTGACAGAGCTGTGGGCTTTGCTCTGTAGCAGAGAAACACCTCTTCCCAGGGAGAGTACGCTGCAATGTTGGGAGCTAACACACGTATTCACACGCGAATGAAGTCTACGCTCCCACATTCACAAGGGGAAGCGCTCCTGTCGATAGGACAGCCGGGTCTGGGGACTTAACCATCATCTCCCTGATCTGAGATGATGCTGACAGGCTTTTATACTAGGGTGTTCACTTGTATTCATTTTTTTCAGTTTGCCTTCTTGTTTCATTTGACCCTGCTTTTTTGCTTAGTTTTCCAGTTTTAATTTTATCTGGTTTACTGTCGAAATTTTTAATTTCCTCTTCTGAGGAAAATGGTGGCTGCATTTTTCCAGCCATTCTTTCTTGGGCCCCCTACCACAAGAAAGACATTGAGGTGCTGGAGCGGGTCCAGAGAAG
>JAOXJM010000041.1:63486686-63497028 GCA_026413425.1 Tringa solitaria | reverse complement strand
CTCAGAGGTCCCTTCCAACCACCACAATTCTGTGATTCTGTGATTCTGTGATTCTTTTGAGAATTGCTTAAGGTGGTGTTACATATGACCTTTGAGCTTAGTGCATTTATTTATTCACCTGGCCACTATGAGGGAGCAAGGTGTGCAAAGACCCCACTGTAGCTGCAGGACCAAAGCTGGGACGTGCCAGGGATGTCCAGAAGATGGGGAACATAGGTTGGGAGGCTTCCAGATGACCTCTGCTAGATCGTGGGGAGCTCTGGAAGAGGGCTATCCTGTTATCCATACTCTGCCTTTCTTCTTTTTTTTTTGACAATAAGAAGCCCAGCTCAGTCATCTTCCGTTTTTGTGGAGCTTTGCACATGCTATCTTGCGTCAAGTTGAAAGGTGCACCTAACAAACAAGACAGTGGAAAGCATTAATGAACTTAATACACGGTCTCTTCATATCTTAATTATTTGCGTGACTGTTTCCCTTTGACCTTTCTCCCTGGGCATCTGTTTGATGTATTCATGCAAAGAGATGTTTTGCCCAGAGGGAGGAAAAAATGTTCACCTGTTCAAAAAGCTGCCACCAGGACGCATATACAAGCAGAGATTCTTTCTCTCATCATGGTATTATTTTCCTGAACACACTGTAATTTCATCAATTTTCCATGCTTATGGTCATGAATGCTTGACATTACCATGTCTTTGCGTTAACAAAAAAGAAATTTCATGGCTTAAGTTTTCACTAGGAGAATAGGGAAAGCGTGAAAAGCTAGCCAAATTACGGAGTGCTACAGTATCCTTTGTTCCACAGCAAGACTTTCTTGTGGAGAAATTTGTATTATATGGTTTGGATTGTTTATTAGTTACAAATTCATAACAAAATAAAACTCTGATAGGTTTCTTCTAACTGCTCGCTGGCTTGCATCCAAGTGGCAGTTTATTAGGTTTCAGGGTATTAATGGAATGAAATATATATTGAATGCAATGTTTAAGGATTTGGGTATTTGCAAGACACATAAATATTTGCAGGGCTAGATCTTATTTCTGAATGAATTTAGTACTGTGTTGGTTAGTACTAGACAGACATGTAACTCCAAATATGTCTATGTTACATTTTTATCCAGTACATTACCTGGACCATTTGCAAATACAATCCTAACAAACAGGCAGGTGGGTTAGGATGGAGATGACACCCTTTACTTTAAAATGTTGATTTAATGTGCGAGACAGATGTGACCATGACCTGAACCCAGAATAAGTTAACAGGATGTTTCTGAGCGACCTCGGAAAACTTCTGACTTTAATCAGTTATATATTTTCTTCTTTGCTGATCTCTGACCCGGAGGTGATAATGATTCTATCACAGTTGCCATTGCACTTCCCCGTGGCTCTGTGAAGGGAGTAGACTACGTTGCATTTGTGAAATATATGTCCTGGCCATAACTTAATGAAACACATGTCCTGGCTGGCTGACATGTTGAGTGAACTGAGCCAGGCTTGGAGAGCTTTCCTGTCTATTTATACAGAGAACGTGGAAACCACAGTGGAGCAAATGAAGCCTTGTTTACCAGGGCAATGTGATAATACAAAGTTGCTTTCCCAAACCTCTGGACTTTTTTGAGTCAAAGGATGGCCAAGCCCTTCAATAAATCCTTTTTAGAATGTGTTACAGGTTTTCTTTGCTGAATAGTGGTTTGTCCTACACATTTCACGTTTGATATGTCTTTTGGCTATGAGAAACATTAATTAAAATAACACAGGAGAGGTTTAGGTTGGGGAGTCTGTAGATGCAATGTGTTCAAGTTCCAACTGAGATGCTGTAACTGCTCCATGAGTTTCCTCATTTGCACTATCCCATCAAGCTAATGCTTCAGACAACAAAGACGTGAGAATGCTGGGTGTTCCCAGCAGAAATTTTAGTTAGTTAGTGAGTTTGAGGTTGAACTGTGAAATTCTTTTAGCTGTTGATGGAAAGGATGGACTCCTCCAAGTAAGCGAGGAAGAAATGGCATATGGCTTTTCTGAGACAACAACATAGGCCTAGCAAGTATGAAACAGAGACTGCTACTCTGTTTGCTGGTAGATAGCCACATATTTCTTCCCATGGACTGCTTTCAGTTGAGACTGGAACAAATGGAGTTGGCTGTCTGTACAGCTATGCTAGTGCTAGGAACTTCACTCAAGGCAGCAGTTATTAAACATAAAGCTGGCATAAGAAAAAGCCTCGCAGGACCTAACAGATGTCTCTTAAGGGAAGACTTGAGCTACCAAATTACATAGCAGTTTTACACTACATGAAAATGAAATTAAATCAGACTCCCATATTCATTCCTCTAGCCTGACAGCCAGGCCTTGATTCATGTACTGTTTCTTCCCTTCCCATAATCTTTCAGCACACTGCAAATATGCTAATGAAAAACATAAACTGCCCAGGCAACTACTCTTGTGCTTTACTAATAATAATGTCACCAAAATACTATTAGGCACAGTAGGAAGAGTAAACTGTTACAGATGATTGTACATATCTCCATTAGCTGTTTCCATCTTTTACTTCAAAGTCTGCAGATACTACAGGAAAGTAGTAAAACAGAAATAAAATACAAATAATAAAATAGAAAATACTATCCCTTTATACGTAAATTATTACTATTTCCATTTAGGCGAATATAATCAGATTTACCTTAATCTTGTGCATTTGCTTGGAATCGCTTCTTATTGACTTATTGGATGCAAAGGAAGATGTCTAAGATCCTGTGATTTTAGGTATAAGAGTTTCGTGGAGTTTTTTGTTTAATAAAATTAATAAATTTAATTTACTTTTGTTAATTTAATTAGATTAATTTGAAGCAAAACCTGTAAACCTCAGTGTCACAGAAAAAGGCTAAAGCCCACAATCAAAGAAGACCAAAGAGGTTAATCAAACCACAAATATACAAATAAAAGGGGAATCTGTCCTAATTGCTTGGAAAAGGGAGAGGAACTAGTGGAATTGTCTCAAATTCATTGTGTTGCCTAGACAGAGGGCTCTGAAGGGATGGTAACTATTCTGCTCACGCTGCATTTTGTGGCAACTCAGCCTTCAAACATTGAGCCAACCTACTGCCGCCTCTGTAGCGGTAACGAGAGAATGGGGTGCATGCTATGGAAAAGTCTTCCCTCTGTTTTCCAGCAGGTCTGTGCCCCGGTCTGGAGGCTGTTCTTACCATGAACAAGTGCTGTATCAAGATTTTACAGCAGTAAATATTTGCAGAATCAAACAGTCTCTCAGTCTATGCAATTTTTAAAGCAGGCTCCCATCATACCAGTAGCCTGAGTGAGTATTACAGTACACTCATCTAAGTATTTTCAGGGTATATCCGTTGTCTTCCTTATTTGTAAAGGCTGTAGCATATTTTAGATGCTAAAGTAACACGTTTATTCTTCCTTTGATGACTGTAGAATACCCTGGGCTGCATCAATAATGCTATAATTATCATTTGCATACCGATGATGCTATTCTTTTGCTCTCAATTATAATGAGACCAGATGTAGAGAAGCAAAACCTGCCTCGTGTTTTAAAGAGCATTGAAATACACTCTAAGAAAGTAGAAGATGGGTAGAAATAGAGCTAGATGCTGGTTCTCTACTATACTCCAAATACTGTCTCAATATTTTATTTATCCCAGAGTGTTGTCTTCTAGGTTGCAATGATCTTGTTTTTGTGAAAGATTAGACAGAACAGTGTGAAGTTTCTTAAATTTATATGTGATAGCGTCTCTCCGTATCTACAAGTACAGCCAGCACGAAGGGCAATAGGTCTATGTTGTGAGACTGGTAGGGGAAAAACAAAACATATTTACGCTCATCTGCTGGCACTTCCTAACAATTCATTAGCGACTGACAATTATCGTGGCCTGATATGCTCGTTGTACTAGCAGAAATCAAACTGACAGGACTTGAGCCATCTGTAATCAGAGCTGGGAGGCTGAGAAATTCAATTGCATATACGCTGGCATGGAATTAGCAAGAAAATGATGGGGCTGAGATGGAGGTTTGTTGCGTAATTAGTTAAACAATATTTCATCTGTGGGTCTTATCAAGCTGTAAGACAGGCATATCTGTTGTAATTATATTTTACTTCAGTAATGTGACACATTAATGAAATGTGTCACTACACTAGCTTTAGGATACATTTCATTAATGCAAAACACTTTTGTTGTATGCTTTACATTTGGAAACAGATTTAAGTATTAAGTGGCTAATGTCTGCAGCCAGGGAATCCTTTCCGAATTTGTAACACTGACCAGAACAGACCGCATTACACTCTCCAAATGGTGCATTTTTGCATTTGAATGTCTGAATTATCCTGGTTTCTTAGAGACGACCACAACACCAACATCTTAAATCCTCAAAATATTGTCCGCTTCATTGAATGCTCGTGATCTAAGCATATGTGTAATTATTCTGTAATTCTCTGCAAAATGTGATTCCTTGGAAATGCATACTAGATTTCTCCTATTGTAGCTGCAATGACTATTTCTTTGTGCCCACTTCTTTAAACACGGTCACAAGGAAGTCTGTGTGCCTTGGTGCACCGCATGTGTAATGATGATTTTTTTTTTCTTTTTTTTTTTTTTATTGCCCCCCCCTCCCCCCAGTACCCCCATCAGGATAAAAAAAAAAAAAAACAACAAAAACCTGCTTCATTTGTTTCGGGGTACAGAGGGAGGTCACAAAAAGACCATTTAAGATAGTATACATACAACAGTAATCTATCTGACAAGAAATGGGCCTAATACCACGTACAATGGGCTTAGAGTTAGGCAAGTATACAAAATTAGAATTTGCAAGAGTTACCAAACCTGGCTTCCATAACATATGCATGTGCAGACTTTGCAAGAGGGCAGAGGGGAATCCTGTGTACCTTAAGGAGATTCAGCACATATCGTGCAACAGTGAGGATGATTTTTTCAGAAATTGCTGCTAAGGCGAAATATATAGACTCTTAAAAAAAAATAAAATCCCATTTGTCTGTGGGGAAAATTTGGTTTTGTTCATTTGAAAAATGTGTGGGTTTTTTTATGGAACTTTTACTTGCTTTTCAATCGCAGGAAGACAGTTCTTTGGCAACATTAGTATTGCAGACACTGGGAGTGCAGAGGCTGAGACCTCATCTTATTAGTTGTTCTAGTTCACAGGTGTCTTTATGAGCCCAGTTATAAGGGAGCTGTAGGGAAGACTTGACTTCTAAGCCTTCTGTAGGAGTTTCTCTTAACATCTTCCATTTTTAAAAGAAGTTATTCGGATCTTTCATACCGATTTGATAAAACTTGATAGTTAATTCTTTCATTTCAAAGGAGCAAAATTAAATCAGAATTAGAAATGTGTGAAAGCAATGCATAAATAAAAAAAAGCAAGTAATTACAAAACCTGCTGCAAGTTTTGAGCTTTCTTTATATTGAAACATTCCTTGATAAACATATTTCTCCCACATTTTTCAGTTAAAAAAAAAACTCTTTTAAAGGTGTGAAGATCTTTTATGGAATGAAATTAAAGGATTTTTCTGAGGAGGATTTATAAAACTATGCTTGCTAGCTTTTCAAAACAGAGAGATTATTTGGCTTAAATACTGTGCAAAATTTCCCACAGTCAGAAAGGTACAGACTTGCAGTTTATTTTTCCTATTACGCCACTAAGCCATAAAGGTCTGAGTTGAGGAAAGCGAGTTTAGCTGGATAAATAAAACACGCACTGCTACATGTGAAGAAATTCATATGTATTGAGGAAATTCAGCCTGTGTGAAATATTACAGTGAATCAATGCAGTAACTAACTCTTAGTGAGTGTTGCAGTGTCTGGTCCCTTGCACGATTTCATTTTATATTAGTATGCCATTTGAGTGCTTTAATCCATTTTTAGCTTGTTACTGTTAGATTTTCACAACTAGAATGAAATACAAAATATGCTTCTAAGGTTCAACCAGGAAAGAAACCATAAGGTTGTGAAGCTCCAACAAACGATTTAGTATTGTTCTGGTTTTTATTTTTTTAATTAAAAAAACCCAAACAAACAACTGATATTTACTGTTTAGCCCAAGTTGAACAGAATTTGGATGAGGTAGACTGTTACAGTTCAATAATTGTCTAAGGCCCAAAAATAGGTGGTAGACCTGGAGAGTCAAGTTCCCTGTGGTTTTATTCTCAGACTCCCCCAGAGAGGGGTAGGTTTCCACCTGTGCTTTCCTCCTAGTGGCAGTTGTCGTTGTCATTCTTCAGGTTTCCACCTGAGTGGATGAGGTATGAATTTGTACAAAGTATGTGTGGAATTCGTAGCCTCTGAAATACCATTGAGCCATCAGGCATGGGCACAAACCCCTTTTCTGCTACAATAGGTATTTCTCCTGTACGTGTGGGTGATGTGGCACCTGAGTTGGCAGAAGTCAACCAAGAAATGGTCTCTGGGCAAGTCATCCCCTGCTGCATCTCCTTCCTCTGCCAAAGTGTAGGGAGAAAGTTCCCAATGCAGGCACAAACTGAGTTCCAATCATGGCAATTTTGTTTTGGAGCTGTGGGGTAAAATCCTGACCCAGAGAAGTGGGTGGCAAAATGCCGAGCGATTCGAGTGCTGTTTGGATTTCGCTTGTAAAACTGCTCCCAGCTGAATTAAAAGGATTGGGACTGAGGTCTGCAGGACACAAATGGGAACAGATATCTCACTTTTCCAGAGATAGAAATAAACAAGTGAAGTGCCAGAGTGCATTTTTTTTTTTATACGATGTCTAGATCTGTTTTTATTATTAAATGAAGTAGTGACTGAGAATTGGCTTTCATTCTAATAGAACACTTTTTAATTGCTGCAACTGTGTCCATCCTCTTGCACTTCCCCTTCTATCATTACTTGCGATATAATTTTTTTTTTTTTCCTAAAACCCTGAAATGTCATCTGAATGAAAATGACCTGAACAACCAAGGAAAGTACCTATAAATAAACATTTGGCAGAGAATCTTTGATACTGTGTGAATGTTGATTGTAAACATTTTAATGAGGCCAGCCTTGTTTTGTTTTGGGGTTTGTTTTTTGTTTTTTGTTTTTTTTTTTTGAAAAAAAGTTGATTGTAAATCAGTAAAATGTGCTGGGCTTCCTAAGCTCCGAGTTGGCAACAGCTTGTTGAGAGTAAATCCTCTCATGGAAGGTTTTACTAATCTGAATAAATTCAATTTCAAAATCCTTCCTTGATCTAAGCTTGCTTAAGCTCTCACCAAGGCCTAAGGACCCTGAGGGTCAATTCCAATAACAAAAGATAAGAAAAATCTGCCCTTTCTCATATCTCTTTGCAATACACTATAAGCTGTTACCTCACTGCAAAAATCTTTAGGTTTAATGAAGTCGCCTTTTGATACTTTTTGAGGATGAAGTTCAATGTTTCCCACCCTGGTGCATGTCTGCTCTGCATGCCACCCAGCACTGATGTCAGAGGACCTGGCTGGCTCCTTCCCCTGCCCCTGGAAAAGGAGAAGTCCTTGAAATCACTGTGCTGAACTACAGGGTCCCCCAAAAAATATGATAAACGGAGCTTTACAAATTAAATTTTTCGTTTCTTTCCTCATTTTTTCTTTTTTTTTTTTTTTCTTTTCCTGGGAGGGAGCGGGGAGGGAAGAGCAGCAGTAATTGATATCAGGTTAGGCAGCCTGCACTTTTCAGGCAAAATTGATTAAAAATTCATAAAGTAGAAAGTTTAGCTCAGAACCCAAACACGTTCTGGGGCTGTGACTCTCCTGCTGCTGCTGTGCTGGTCTCCTGCAGTTCAGGCACCCATTACTTCTGAATGCTGCACATACGAGCTGAAAGAGAGAGATGCAAACCATGTTTGTGTTATTTTTCTTCCCAATAGCCCCCTGTTCTGTTTTTTTCTTGTCATTGAGGCTTTTTGTGTCAAGAAGTAGTTAATGGGAAGACAGTGAGACCCCATCTCATTGCACTAATTGGAAAAGTAATGAAAAAAATCACTGCAACCAGAGCTTTTGAACAGCATCGGATACTGGGAAGCTGTAAACTGATTGTATTCTGGCTATGCTGCTTCTGTCTCTTGAGATTCTTGGGCAAGCATGCTTCCAAGGTCAATTCTGTTATGATAACTAAATGTACATAATAGGACATAACCAAAGGATTTGGTTTCTTGCTCAGATATTCCATGACAAAATGTAACTCCAGCAAGTAGAGAAGGGAATGATCTCAGACTACAGCAGACAAAAAGAAGTTTTGTGGGCAAAGCAAAGAGAGTCTTCAGATGACTGTGACCTATCTGTGAGGCAGCAGGATCTCACGGAAGTTAAAAATGTATGTTCTGTCTCCCACTGGAGCTGTTGGAAAACTGAGCTTACTCCATCTGTGGTTAGCTAAAGAAGATAGATTAAAAAGCCTAAGAAATTCTGGTAATATGTAATAAAATTCTCTACTGCTTCATTTGGCTGGGTGGGGGAGGAAGGGCTGTGCAGAGTTGAGGTGGAGTTGGGTGTTCCTGGGTATGAGTTTATTATTTTTATACCACTATTATTCTGAAATAATTTCCTCCATGTTTTTAAGAGGCTGGGTTATTTTAGTATATTTGATGAGACCGTGGTTGTGTTCATTATTCCCATCTGATGAGCCCAACTGGGAGGCCCTTCCCATGGCTCATGTCTGCTGTTGGTGCTGCCACAGCACTTGTAGTTGCCTCTAGCTCACACTGTGACTTTAGGACAGGCCCTTAGACACTCCTTGGCTCCTTAACTGGTAAAAGGTAGTCATAAATACATGTATTTATGTCAAAGGATTAGTAGGATAATTAATTATTTAGTCTGTCTGAAAGAACAAAGGGTCTTTAGAGGAAGCCCTGGAAAATGGAGGTCTGGCAAGTGAAGAAAAATTGGGGGAGGCATAGGGCTTAAGGAGAGAACCAGGCCATTTAATGGGCTCCCAAAATCTGTTTAATGGGCTCCCATTAGACTCCAGTGGGGACCTCTCTGAGGAGGCGACATGTAAACACTTTTCCCAAAAAGTTATTAATTTATTGGAATTTGGGTTTTCTCCCAAACTTACCATCATTATAAGCTCCACCCTGAGCGTCTCTGCTGCTCTAACGGCTCCGCCTTTCACCCTGTTTGAGCGAACTACAGAAATCAGCTCTGTTTGCCCCAGCCTGAGATGAACAAGTGGTGTTTGACTTAACGTGGGGCTTCCCAGAGGGCTTCTGCCCTGTGCTTGGAGAAAAGAAGCCAACTTGTTGTGTGTAAGTGCAATTAATGCTCCTTACAGGAGCAGTGACGAATACTCGTGTGAGTAGAGCTCAAGAGTGAGTAAAGCACAAGACTTGGCCATAATGACATTGCATGACAATGTTAATTGCTGGGAATGTTTTCATAAATTCACTGGCAGCATTGCAGTACTACTAGGGAAATTAGGGGTGGGTGGGTTGGTTTTTGTTTGTTTGTTTGTTTTCTTCTTTTTTTTTTTTTTAAACAATTGCATGGTTTTCTATGATTTCTTTCTGCCTACAAAATGTACAGAGGAAAGTCTTTTATGGAGAAGAGGAAAAAGTCGTACTACCCAGATAAAACAGTCTGCTTGGAAAGAATCGCATGTGTTGAATATGCAAACATAGCACTTGTAAATATCAGGCATATGGAGGTGTAACACAGGCTATTGTGCTGACCTACTTCACTTATGTAGCAACTCAGTGTGTAACACCTATTTACTAGTTTGGCAAAGTGGCAACCTGACAGCATTTCCATAAAATTCACATTTTAATTTTAGCCCTATGGATGCTTTTCTTATGTCTTTATTATTTTTATTATTTCCTTTATTAAACTTCATGTGTTAAACTGACTTCTCTCTCTGCAGATATCAACCTTAACTTACATTTAGGTTTTAAAACAGTCCCTTAGAGCTTACAAATACTTGGGTTTAAAGTCATGCAGGGAGACAGATAGTGTTACCAGTTATTACACAGTATAACCAGCTATTCTCATGGACTGGATAATTTGTTGGAAGTGGTGGGTTTTGTCAGAGCCAGATCTCCTGGAGTCATGTCATTACGTAAGAATATCAGAGATCAGATTTCTTTAATAAAAATTAAAAAATCAGTCTCCCTGGAAGTCAAGAGAAAAAATGAAAAATGGCTTAAATTCACTAGAAATATTTAACTTTGAATGTCAAATAAAAGATCAATTGCAGATTTTGAAGCAGGTTGAAAAAAAAAAAAGATTGGTATATGATATTTGAAACCTTTACCATTAATTAACGCTTGTACTTCATTTAGCCTCTGTTTTTCCAAGTTCCCAAATTTATCTTAAAGTCATTGTAAATAACATGTCATACGTAACAAAAATAATGGTT
>JAOXJM010000041.1:63476832-63486586 GCA_026413425.1 Tringa solitaria | reverse complement strand
ACAAAAATAATGGTTTAAATAGGAAGGACAGTGACGATGGTGTTGACTGATCACGGTGCATGTGAGTAATGCAGCTAATATTCCTGCATCCCATTCCAGTTGCTGTTTTCACTTCTGTGGATTTTAGTACTATTTGTTTTGAGATCCTTAAATCAGCTATGCTTGCTCTATAGATTATACACTTGCCTCCATGGGGTTTTTTTGTAGCTCAGCAGTCTCAGTGACAAATAGGGTTTTTTAAACAAACTTAATTTGGGATTTTAGATTAAACATTTTTGATAGGATAATTACTCCCATAGTCTCTGGTGCATGTACATTAATGTCTTTATTTAAGAGCTTTCTTTGTGCCTCTAAATGTCTTTATGCAAGATATATAGTGCAGTTATTAGTGTGAAGCTATCAAATTCACACTGTGACATTCCTACAGTGCCAGGATTTTTTTTTTTCCAATTTTGAACCAAGTATGACTGATGAAGAAAATTACTTTGTCTTGATGTTTAACAATTCAGGGAGTGCCCTGGAATGTGACTCCTCCATACATAGTATTTACCAGCAAACGGATTACTAGTAAACCCATCAAATCCATCTAGTAAACCCATCAAATTTTTTCAGACTCAAAATACTGGCATTTTTCTTACATATTCCCACAAAGTATTGCTATTTGGAAAAGTCAACTGGCATGAATACTCAAAAAAAACCAACAACCCAACCAAAACTTGACACTAGCCATAGCTTTCAGTGAATCTTTGTGCTGCTCATTCTTTGCAGCCTTCTTGGGCATACGATATCCCTTTTGCCATAACTTCCCTCTTACCGTATTTTAGTAGTTCTCGTTTTTTACTATTCTTCTGAGATCTTGGGAAATAACACAAAGGCCCGATCTTCACTAGAGGTGTCTTAATTATGCAGAGCTCCCTTATTCCTGAAAACCCACCTTCTCTTCCATCTCTAAGGAAATTTAATTACTTCTCTGTGACATGTTCTCTCTGTGGAAATTCATGTCCTATTTCTATGTCACGGCAAATTGATTTTGCTTTTCCCTTATCCTATGTAAAAGGGAAGCAAAAGTGTTTCCCAGCTTATAATGTAAAAACCTGGTGTGTGCCATGCAGCACCCACAACCTGAACTAATTAACTCTGCCAAACCTGTGCTTGTAGCCTGTATGATTTTCATGGCAAGGAAGAGATGCATTATGCAACACTACAGGCTTTGGGGAAGAGTGGCCAGAGAGCTGCCGACTGGAAAAGGACCTGAGGGTGTTGGATGACAGTTGTCTCAAGCTGGCAGCTGGCCCAGGTGGCCAAGAAGGCCAACAGCATCCTGGCCTGTATTGGAAATAGTGTGGCCAGCAGGAGTAGGGCAGGGATTGTCCCCCTGTACTTGGCTCCGGTGAGGCCCCACCTTGAGTGCTGTGTTCAGTTTTGGGCCTCTCACTGTGAGAATGACATCGAGGTGCTGGAGGATGTCCTGAGAAGGGCAATGAAGCTGGTGAGGGGTCTGGAGAACCAGTCTTACGAGGAATGGCTGAGGGAAATGGAGTTGTTTAGTCTGGAGAAAAAGGAGGCTGAGGGTAGACCTTATCGTTCTCTACAACTCCTTGAAATGAGGTTGTAGCGAGGTGGGGCTCAGTCTCTTCTCCCAAGTAACAGGCAATAGGGAAAGAGAAAATGGCCCCAAGTTGTGCGGGGGACATTTATGATATATATTAGGAAAAATTTCTTCATTGACAGGATGGTCAAGCATTGGAACAGACTGCCCAGGGAAGTGGTTGAGGCATCATCCCTGGAGGTATTTAAAAGATATGTAGACGTGGGGGCTTAGGAACATGGTTTAGTGGTGGACTTGGCAGTGTTAGGTTGGACTTGCTGATCTTAATTGTCTTTTTCAAACTAAATGATTCTTTGATTAATGAGGCCTTTCTGCATTAAATTAAAAATTTTGTACTGTCAGACACTTAAAACATTAATTTGACTGTCAGTAACGCAGGAAGATTTTACACATAACATCAGAGCAAACACAAGTATCCCTACACCAAGTTTCCAGAGCCAGAAGCATTGGGGAGCGATGTCAAATCTTGCTCATTGACAGTATTTAGAGCAAATGAAAGGCTAGATTCACCAGTCTAAACACTAACAGGGTAGATGTCTGAGCTACCAGCCTCGCCTGCTTTTATAGCTGCTGAAGAGAAATAAACATATATAAATTGTATGACTCCTCATCTCTTTCCGAGGTTGATATTTAAAACAGATCATATGGGTAATACCCTAAAAGAGGATATTTCTTTCCACAGACTAGGCTAGTTTAGATGTAGTTGCTTGTCCTACAGACCTCTAAAGTAAGATGAGGGGAATCTCATCCTACTTTCTTTGCTGACGAAGGTACATAGAGAGACTCTATGCTTTAAGCAGCAATTATATGCATGAACAGTTGTGCGTTTTTGAGCGGTTGGCAATTAACACTACAACTTTTTATTTTGTGAAAAGAGTAGGAAAGCATATAGGCACATAAGGATTATTTCAGTTTATTGCTGACAGTTCCTGTACACTCAATGGTCATTTATTTAAAAAAACTAATAAAAATTGTAGCCTGAATTATAATCATAAATTTAAACTATCGAGTCTTGACTGTGAAGCTGAGAGATCTTTGCTGTTGAGCTTCTGGCACATCATAAGAGGAACCACGAACACTTTTTTTTTTTAAAAAAAAAAAAAAAAAAAGGGAGAGACAGCGTAGCACTGAAGTTCATCCCATTGCCTTTATTACTTTACCACCATTCAAGTATGATGAGAAAGGCCAAAAAGCTTGCGTGACAACCGGAGTGGGTAATACATGAATAGGAAATCAAGTTTCTTTACTTCTCTATGACAGAGCTGAACAGTAGGCTAGGAAGATCTGGGGCTTTTTTCTGTTGCTTTTTAGTTTGTTATTTTTTTCTTTTTCCTGATTCTATTCTTCTGTCAGAGAAATCACCCACGAGAACAAAGATTCGCTACATGTCATTCACTTTACGCTAACTTTTACCAAAAAGTCAAGATTCTACAAGATGTATGCATTCCATATAATAAATATTTGAGAAACAGTGTAAGTGTGTATAGCAAGCAGCTCTGGTCTTCTTCAGATGCACAACAAATTCCATAATGATACCAACCCTGTTTACCCACCCATAAGAATACCAAGCCCTGTTTTTTCCTGTGTATTTGGTTGTTATTTTATTAAATGCTTTTTAGCATTTATCTCTTTATTTTAAAAGTAATTTTGAACAGATGGAATAGATGGCTTTTTTTTTTTTGAGTCAATCAGCCTTGTGCAAAGACTTTGGTGTGGGGGTGAACAATGACTGATGAAATTTATATTATTATTTTATTGTGTTGCAATAATAAATTGTTTGGGTAGGAAGCTTCTCTTTGCATTTCCTTGGATTACCTTAGAAATTATTTCTTGGGCTTCTCTTAGTTTTGTTTGATGTAATATGTAGTTTTGTATCTGAGCAGGACTGTAATGAACATTTATTCCCTTGAGTTTAAAGTTAACTTTATTGTCAATGTTAACCTTGTGTGCAAGGAACAGATTATTTACCAGTTAACGTTCAGACAAATACTAAGTGTGCTGACATTGTCAGTGGAATAATTTCTGACCTGTGCAAGATGAATTTTAAAGGAAAAAATAACTAAAAGTATCAAATCATTAAGAGTTTTCAGATTTTGTTTCATAAGGTTGAATGCACTTTCAGATTTCATACCAAATGTGATATAATAATTTTAGATATTAGAAGTTGGCTTGAAGAACCATTTATGAGTCGTAATCTTCCAAAATCTTAAAAGCACTTTTTCGTAAAGATCTTACACCTTCTTCAAGGCAACCATTTGTCTCAGTCTTTAAAATATGGAGGTTTGCACATGCACATTGGAGCACTGAAGTCAGCTACCTGATGGCCTCTCCTTAAAGAAGC
Organism: Tringa solitaria; assembly: GCA_026413425.1. Lineage (NCBI taxonomy): Eukaryota > Metazoa > Chordata > Aves > Charadriiformes > Scolopacidae > Tringa > Tringa solitaria. Next base: position 63,482,636 of record JAOXJM010000041.1, on the reverse strand, counting down.
ATTTTGAATCTTTTCTTTGAATCTTACTTGAATCTCTTGAGGTGATGCTGTGAGGTTTACTGGCATGCTCATAAAAAGTAATTAGTAAGATTTGAAGTAGTTTCTGACAACTTTTTTTATAATTATAACTGCTACAAGGAAATGTTTACACAGATGTCGTGAGACTTTCAAAAAAAAAAAAGGGGGGGGGGGGGCGGAGGGAAAAAGCCCTTACGTAGCTGACAGCCCGACAACTTTGCATATGTGTGTTAACAGGAGAATGCGCTGTGTTTAGGATGAATGGAGAAGCGGGCCTAAATGACTTTCAGATTAGCTGGAACAGATGGAAGGGTCACAGTTGAACAACTTTACACAGGAACATAAAGGCAATGTTCAAGTGGAGTTCATTGCCTCTGACAGATACTGTCAATCAAACAGGGGACTCTCAGTTAACCAGCAGCCTGTCCTTTTAAAGATTAAATTTAAAAAAAAAAAAAAAAGTATTGTGAGGCGATGACTGGAGTTTATCTGGTCTATGTCAGGCATAAACTCCACCCCAAGTGACTAGCATTTTCAAATCGAGCACAATAGGTTGTGGATATTTTGAAGACAAGTGAGTTACAGGCTACGCTGAGAGGCAGGACTATGATATCATTTCTGCAAATGATATAATTTCTGGGTTGTGCTTTCTATGGGTGTATGTCAGGTTTTGGTAGCTAAGAATCTCTTCCTGATATCCCGTGTGTTGAAAATGAAAATATCCCAGACAGCGTAAAGCAGATTAGCACTCCGAGAGGCAAACGAGTTCAATGGGGAGGATGGAGGTGGGTGTGGATGTGGAAGATGGAAAGAAGAGCTTCTTTTCTTAGGCTGAAAACAGGCACATGGAAAAAAAGTTTCTCAGACTCAGATGCTGACACGCAGATTCAGACGCCCTTTCCTTCCGCCTTTCCAAATAAATGGAGACAAATGGAGTAATGAAAATCCCTTGAATACATGTGAGGATATATTCAGAAGCATCTCTTTTTGTACAGCCCCCTCCAGCTCAGTGAAAAAGAAAAGTTATAAAAGCAACAGCAGATGAAACGGTGCAAGAACGGTTTCTAACAGCTGAAGATAAAAGTTTCACAGTTCACGTCTTTGCCTCCAAAGGCACTTCCAAACATCAAGCCTTTTTCCTGCATCAGCTTTCTAGATATTTCAGTTCTTCAGATGAGTCTGCAGACTCAAGTCAGGAAACCAGGACTTGATGAGATGGGATGTCTTACTTCTATGATTCCCTGATTGTAGATCTAAGTGTTTGTGAAAGAAGTATTCAGCCCTGCAAGACACCTGATCCTAGCTTTATCCTCGCCAGCTGGCTCACTCACAAAAACTATATTAAAGCAGAGATTCGGACCTTACTGATCCTTAGACAAATAAGCTACGCCTTCTTCATTGATCATTGTATTTCATAAAATGAATAGTTTAGCATCAAATTCCTAGTGTTTTACTATGCACCTAGGTCAAAATAACATTTCTTATTATTGATCCCATAAATACTCCTTGTTGGATCTCAATAGCATACAGAATCAAGGGCAGAAGCTTATGTGCTTTTCTCACTAGGGTCACTGCCAGAATGACAGATTTTATTGCCAAATCTGAAATTTCAAAAAAGTTCTTTAAAGTTAATAGTTTTATGAAGCTAAATTCCTTATTTATTATTAGTCAGTAGCCTGTGTCAGTAACGGCTTCGGTTCTTCCTGCATTTCTTAGCTATTTCTTTTGACTTGTTTTGTCTCTAGCAGATGGTGGTGTGTTTGATGACTGTTTGCTTTGTTTTGCACTGAAGACAGTGCCCGTGCTTTCAATCTCTGTTCTGAAGGAAGCCTGTTGTCTGCTCTCCATCAAAAAAATAATTGCACTTCTACAAGAAGTGCAATTATTCTGAAAATTGCAGGAGTTAGATCCAGGAGAATGCTAGGGGTGTGCTTATAGTCACCTGAAGGCACACGCTCTTTGCTACTGTTAGAGATCAGATGTTGGGCTGGTTGGACTGGGGGAAAGCAGCCAGGCGTGCACTCTTACAGCAAGGCAGGGGGCTGGGAAGTAAAAGCACGCCACAGGGCAAATATCAATGGAGTCTAAACCCTGCAGATAGCGCTGCAATAACAACAAAAAAAACCCAATCCAGAACATCGAAGTGGTGTTGAATAAAGAAGATGCCATACTTCATTTCACTAAGCCAACACATCTGTAAATCCCAGTATCACATCACTTACCAGCACATTAGGTATTTCCCACTGACTACTTACAGCTCAGAGTACCAGTGGGTGATGAGCTGTTAAGAGCACCTAGTTCGCTCTTATTCTGCAGGGACTGTCTGGAAAACTTTGAATTTTTTCAAGGGAAGACTGAGTTTTCCTCATTTTTCAGGTGGAAAATGTGTTTTGATTAAAGAAAAATCAGTGGTTTATTTTCTTGGGGTATTTTTAGTTCTCAGATTTCTTATGATTTGAGACTTACGTATATTGACTCACAGCTCTGCCCTGTATGCAACTTTCTTGTAAATTTTCTTTTTAAAAAAGTTGAAAAACTCCCATAAATGAACTACTGATCTTTGGTAATGCTAGTGAAGAACTATTATTCTGTAGCAGACAACATGCCCTTTGTTTATGCTCCTGTAAATTATTCCTACAATTTATTTTATGATCACTGTTTGGCTTTTATCCTATTAATGACATCAAGAGTTATAATTTATTGGTAGTATGTGTCATTTAAGGCAGGCATGATGGCCAATTGAAAAAACAAACAAACAAACAAAAACCAACCCAAACCACCCTGAAATATATTTCATAACAGTAGGCAATTACCGCACTATGATAATGTAATATGCTGCAGGAGATATATTACTTAATTGTGGAAGCCAGGAATGGTTTTGATTATATTTTTTTCCTCTATGTATAGCATTGAAAAATGAATATTAAGCTTTCATCTTCCTTTGACTGCTGAAGCACTGCAGAAGATACCAGCAATGTGGAAAAACAGTTTGAGTAATTAAGCCAAACTTTACATACATGAATGTTGCTTTGTGGATGTGTCTGAAAGTAGAGGGAGCTCCAGGAGCAAGATGTCTTCTCTTACTCTATGGAGTTGAATTTCTTACTCGGCAAGCCATAATTCTTTCCATTGGCCACCACTGCCATATTGATACACAAAACCTTTCTTTAGGTGTAGAAACTGTGAGTGTCACAATTCATAAGCCAAAATTGGGTAATTCGTTTTTTCATTATTAGGTACAAATGAGGTGTCCCCATTAATTTGATGTGTGCCCTTTTGTAGTGATAACTATGGCTTTCTGGAGTCTGGGCTTGTTGGTGAAATTCAGGCCCCACTGATTTCATTAGTGAAAGTTTCCATTGATTTTAATGAAGTTGTGATTACATCCAAGGAGTCTGACCAGCTAGAAAAATTCCATGCCTTCATTACATCCTACCTATCTCTTTATTCCCCTCGTTTATTTTGGTGTAAACACATTAACTTGAATTATTCCCGGTTTATATGCTTAACTAGAGCAAGGAATCAGATTGCACATGGCTTTTAAGCTTCAAAATTCATTGAATTCAATTGATTAAAATGGGAATCAACTGGGTTTTTTTCCCCTGTCACATGGAAGTAACGTGAATTAGAAAATGATTGCTAAAATAGAGAAATAGTCACTGAGCCAGGAGGACATTTAACTGTGTGAAGAACTAATGTGACACATCCCTCTTTTATTCTGCATGACATTGGCCTTATTAATCAGATAAGCAAGCTTTGAAAACAAACAAACATCCAAACAAAGAATTGCAGAGATAAAGCAGAGCACTCATTTTCCATTTAGATTCCCTGACACAGCATGAAAACAAACCGGGCATGGATTAATAAATGATCCCCAGATACGTCATTTAAGAGCCTTGTGTCAACTGCAAATAAAACCAGCCATGTCATGCATCCCTTCAGATGTTCATTAATGGATCACAGTTCTGGTTTTCATTTGTTTGAGGTTTTATTTTTATATATAATCGTGACAACTGGGCAAGATGCTTAACAAATCAACTTTTGTTTGGTCAAAGTTTTAAACCTCACTCTTTTGTATGGCCACTTGTTTTGCGGTTGTTTTTTTTTTTTTTAAACAAACTGGGTATCAGCTTGAACTGGAGAAGAGCTACCAGATAAGCTATATTAGCTGAAGACTTCTTATATTCAATCTCTCTTTATGGCTAATGTTTTCCATTCTTTTCTTCTCTTTGCTTTGGGTTAGTGCCTGTCAGAACACCAGTTCTGTTGTGGACTGCAGTGTTAATGCAAGTTGCCTTGCATAATGCTGACCATTGTCTAGCAAGTTGCCACACCAACTCAGCAGATCAAGGAGACATGCAAATGGGTCAGGAACACACACAGAGGTTTTCTCCTCACCTAAGAGGATAAGAGCTACAGAGAACTTAAGGTATAACTTTCACCAAAAAGCTACTTACATTTAAACTTTCCTAGAGAGCAAACTTCCTTAATAGTAAAGGGCCACTGATTGAACACCACAACTTAACAGCTCCCTATAGGTGCTCCAGAGGAATTATTAGTATCCTTGAAGCTGAAGGGGTGGGGGGTAGAAATCTCTTGGCTGGTAGACAAAACTCCCTGGGACAAGTTTTACTAGATGGCTTTAACCTTCTGTTTTATGAGCTCCCCAACTGTGAAAAGGTATTATTTCAGCCCTTGCTGTAAGGCTTGTTGACATTTTTAACTAAGACATTTTCAGATACCAGGATTGAAAGTGACATGGAATACAAAATACTAATAAAATAATTTGAAAATCAGCATAAATCTGCCCAAAAATATGACGCCAACTGCACTAGCAGTAGATGTTAAAATAACTTAGTTTATTCTTGTGCTACCTTTTGGGTTGGAAATAAGGGAAATAATTTTATTGTTTGTTCTGCTACAAGCAGACCTAGGAAAAGTTACTCTTCCTCAGTGCCTTTTGTTTCCCCTCCACTCATACAGGTGATCCCTAGGGTCTTTGAGAGTAGGTTAGAAAGAATGCAACTAGACAGGACCCATGTTATCCGCTTCTTAGTGCTGCACATAGTAGTCAGACTTGTGCCGATGCTGACAATTAAAGAGGGAGGGTAATTAGAAACCATCTATACATTTCTAGAAATGTTGACTTTTTTAATGGGATTTGATTTAGGTTTGACTCCTATGCAAGCCATATGGCTCGCTCCCTATGCCAGCTGGGGACATTGTCAAAACTGTGGTTCTCTCTGAATGGAGGAAGTCCAGACCATATTTTTCGAAGTCCCTCCAGTGGTTCAAGGGAGCAAATGACTTTGCGACCAGGGTGAGATTCTGCAGGGCCTGGAGGGGGTTAAATCCCTCCTGGGGAGCATAATGGGTATCTGAGTGCATGATGTAATGTTGCAGGGAGGGTTTTGGTGACCCCACCTTCTCTCTCTGGGGCTAGCAAACTTTCCCCATAAATTTACTAGGTAGGTTTAATCGGCAAAACGTTAGACTGTATTAGGCACTTACACCCTCCTGCAAGACAAAGAGAACTGTTTCCAGAAAGCACATTCTTAGGAGGCTGATAGTACTGGATGGTGTTTTGAAGCACCCTTCCCCAGGAAAGGATTTTCTCACAGTTCAGCCTCCAACCATCAATTTTATTTATCATGGGGAGCTTCAGTATCTGCTCAGAGTGTTGCAGCAACAGATTTGGGCTGAGATATTGATTCTGAAATCAGTGACTAAAACATTGCTTTGTCCACTACTTCAGTAGCTGACCCACAATTAATATTAATTTGTTG
>JAOXJM010000041.1:63461832-63471832 GCA_026413425.1 Tringa solitaria | reverse complement strand
CCATTGTGCTGCTTAGTCCTCTACAGTTACTTATGGAGGAGATAATTTTCCCTGCTCATTTCCCCCTGTCTCCTCTGGCTCTATTGAGGTCCCTGGGAGGGTGACCTGCCAGGACAGCTGCAGCAGCCAGTGGGAGTGAACAGAGCCAAGAACAAGATTTTCTAGGGCAGAAAAAATGGGTTTCTCAATTGCTAATGCCATGTGGGGAGCTCCTCCTTCTCCCTGTCCCCCTCGCAGGACACAGGACTGGCTGCAGAGCTCATCATACCCAGCCAGCAGTGAAACCACTCTTCATTTTATTTATTTATTTTCTTATTACAATAGCTTTTCAATAACAATGAAAGCAAGAATAACTCCAAGTAGGTAGATGGAAATGTAGGAGGACAAAAATGGAAGAGAAGAAGGAGAGCAAGGGGAATGAAATAACAGCTATTGGCAATAATTTCTGAAACCCTTTTGAATGCTTCACAGCAATTTTTAGGGAAAATTTACCTTTTTTAAAAATTTATTTTTCTTCTTGCACATGTGTGTTATTTTCTTATGACCGAGACAATTCATTGACAGCCACGTTATAGAAAGTCATGTGTATACAAGATACTGGCAGAAAAAAAGGATAAACAGGAAAGAAAAATCTGTTACACAGGCATATTATGGCTTCAGCCACATAATTCAATGATGAAAAATAATTCCCCTGGCTACTGATAGCAGATAATTAAAATTTTCAGGGAGACTGCAGTGAAGAATAGTACTTTTCTTGATGAATATAATGAAAATCCAGCACTAAGTATGTGGTGTTCCTGTGGCTAATGAATTCTAAAGCAAAGCCAGGAGCTGGAAATACGAAGAAACTCCCCACCGCAGGGATCTCTGGCACCATTGTGTGCCTCTGTGGCTGAGACAATGGGAACAATTTTATGCTAATCAGCGGAAATAAAATGCAACATTTTGGTACAAGAGAAATTAGCTGACACCAGCACTTGAACTTTTCTAAGCAGAAGTCTTGGTTTGTGGGTTATCAAAGTGGATAATGCTGTGAGATACTTCAAAACCTTATGTAAGTTCTGGCAATTGGAACTTGTGCAATTTCTTTATTTTCCCTATCATTTATTTATTTTGGCAACTAGAACATACACAACTTCTTTATTTACTCTATTTATTTTGCTGTTTGTTTCTGGCTTTAGTATCTTAAGGGATATGAACTCTCTTTCTTACAATAACTTACTTCATCTTCGGACCGAACGACCTACTACTTTCACATGCCTAGGTTAAATGTCCTGCTTAAGGGTACTTAAAAGTGATTGATAATAGGTCCTCAGAAAACAAATACGAAATCAGAGGCAGTGGCAGAGAGAGGTCAAAGGCAAAGGGCCGGTGGGGGTGAATGTGGTCAAGTAATAGGGGGTGATAGGCAGAGGAAGCTGCAGGAATGTATATGTGGGGAAAACTTTCTATTGCATCGCCCGTTAAGTCTTTTCAGCTGGTTCTGCTGCTGGACCAGAGCTTTTCCTGGATCTTTATACATAAACCCTGGGTAACACATGTGAAAGTATGTTAAATGAATATTATGTGCCATCATGCTGTGTTGCACATTGAACATTGTAGAGACACCCACACAAAATTATATAGACTTTTTTCCTTGTAATGAAACTTCTGCTTAAATAAATAGTGAAATAAGTAAACTAAGATATTACTTATAACATTTTCTTATAAGCATGCTACTTTAATTAGGATTTATGATTTTGGGAGGCAAGGTAAGCAGGAATCATGGGCTTGATGCATAGGAAAGGGAACATGAAGGAAGCCAGATACTGCTGTTTAAATCACAAATCTGCTGGTAGAGAATGAGGATTCTGTGCAAGAGGGCTTTTGTCAAGAGAGAACAGACCCTGAACCCAAGATAAATAGCTTTAGAAATTACCTGATGCACAGTTCTGCTTTTCAAAATTGAGACACGTAAATTGAACCATGGAGTTACTTAGGATGTAGAGGCAGAAATATGGAACGAGCTAATGTCTTTGATTAAAGAAGTTACCCACCCTCTGAGAAACCAATACTACCAATGGGTATGTCTCTGTGGTAAATATGGTTTGTCTAACAAAGCCTTTCTTGGAAAATTTGCATTAGCTTGTGCTGAAGTGTTTACCACTAGTGATTTTTAATGGTCCAAATACTGTAGAAGTGCTCTGATTACACGGTAATAAACTATATCAGAATGTCCAGATGAATACAGATGTTCAGCCACTAGTCTTGCATCTCATCCAAGAAAAAAAAGTCATCAATAGCTCTTAAAAAGTAAAGCTTTTTATGGCAAAACTAAAGACTGTCTGAGAACACAACGCAGAGGGAACATGCAGTTTGCATTACTAGCACCAAAGAATATGATTGGAATTGGTTGCAAAAGAATCTTAAAATACATGGAAATTTGTGTGTGGGCCATAATATTCAAAGCGCTTTTTTCATGGCAGTAGTCACTACTCTATTGCTTTATCAATGAAATGGGAAACAAATTGATAGGCAAAAGTAAAAAAATGTTGATATTATCCACAGCAAAAATGGTATTTTAAAAGGCCATTTTATCGAAAACATGACTTTCAAAGTACTTTTGACTCATTTGTACCTGACAAAAACCATGCTTTGTAGACACTAAAATAGAAAGAAATTAGCTGCTGTAACAAGTAAATATTCTTTAAATGAAAATTCTTGTTCCATGTGTTTGATAAACTCTGAGTAGGGGAGGATTTATATCTATATAGTTTAAGCCAACCTGGGTTTTGCAAGACTGCAGTTCTGATTGTGGGATGATATATCAATAGGTAAATACACATTTAGATATATCTAACAGCGACTTTGGAAATGGTTTTAAAAATGTTTCGGCTAACTGCAAGCTGGACAACTGACACTAGGACATGGACAGTACTAGGCTCAGGTGTATTATATACCGTTGGAGATGACACCTGTCAAAAGAAAAATACTTAGGTTGCATCCTGTGGGGTTATTAAAGCCATGTCACACCCCTCAGCCCCCATTAAATAAATGAATTGTTTCTGTCTAATTACTTCTCTAGTGAGATCTTAATTTTGTTGATGCTTTGGTTGACGTGTTCAGGATTTTCTCCTGTATGTGAGTAGCTCTAAGTTCTTTCAGTGAGAGACCCTCTTCGCAGCTCAGATAGCCTCAGGTGCTGGCGTGATAGACATATTATATGAAAAGTGCTTCTGTCAACCCAACTGAGTTTAGTAGGGTCAGATGGGACAGGCCGGAAATACGTTCATGCTCACATTTGTATATGGTGAGATTAATATTATTGCAAAGTTTCTCCAGCTTCCCATGCAGGTTAATGATTAAACCTTCATGAATCACTTAAGAAAAAAATTAATAACTTTTTATGCACCAGTGAGTTGATAGCAAAATGCCTTTTGGAGCTTGGATTTTTTCAGTATGGGCATTTATTATTTATTGTTTTCTTTAGAGAAATTGTTTTTTGTATTTTTTTTTTCATTCACCTCACAGGAAACTTAACTCCTTGACTGGAATGATATTTATAAAATCAATCACATTCTCCACATTCTCCTTCTCCATTCTCTCCAAACTTACTGAAAGAAAAGAAAACCAAACCCTTATTTGAGTAAAAGCAGGAAAGAACGTAGAAGTCCTTGAAGTCCACTAGGCATAACACTGTTGCAAAGAGGGCAGAATATGGCCTTTATGTGAGCTGAACTATGCGGCTTTTGTGCTTGCTTTACACAGAAGTGTACAATGAATGTGTGTGTGAAGGGTGTAATGGTTTGAGGTCTGATGTCTGGGATGGTGAGCTCAGTTGCCCCAATTTATGTTCTATACGTAGCAAAATCTTTCTGGCCCAGAAGTTGATGTAAATTGAGATAAAACTACCTCTGCCTTCCTGAGGTTTGAATTTTGCCCCATGGCCCACAGTTGCTAAATATAGAATCCAGTCGTGACAGGGACAGAGCAAGAAGAGGTGCAAGAAAAGGGCCAAGGTCAGGAAGAGAAAGGAATGAGGATAAACACGAAGCTTCCATGTTGCTTTGGTTTCAAATTCAACTTCACAAACCCTGCTTTTTTACCCTTAAGTCTTTCATCTCCCTCCCAAGGCCCTGCGAGTTTATTTGAACCTTGTCCCTTGCACAAATAGAGACAGCCCTCATATGGTAGAGGTGTCAAGTGACTACTTGCTTCTCCAAGCCCATGGAGAACCGGGCTCCTTCCCTCTGGAGTAAGAAGTGATGGATGTGGGTACACAAACATATGTATGCAGGCCTTCTGCGTCCTGCTTTCTCAGCACTTGGGTCACTAATACAGCTTTTGGTGGCCTCCATGTCCTTCAGTCAAGAGCAAGGAAAGCTGTGAAATGCAGAGCTGAATGTTTTGGTTTTTTTACTTGTGCATGCTGTAATGCAGGAGAAATTACGGGTACAACAACAGAGACTAGATACAAAATTCCTTGTGTTGGTTCATTATGTTATTAAAACTATTTTTAAAACTAGCAGCTGCAGAAAATGGATGAACAATATTTACCTCTTATCTGTGGCTGATTTTTGTGTGATACCGAGGAACTGCAAGAGCAAGAGTTGACGCTGAGAGAAGAATCTCTTTTGACTTAGAAGCATCAAAATACATTGTGTTTCAGTATCATTCTTTTCAGGGCTGCTCCAAGCCTTAAAAGAATTGCCACTTTTGCAGTCAAATCCAAGTAACATCTGCTCTATGCAACCAGTCAATATTGTGGAAAAGTTCAAAGAATGAAGATCATTAGTAGTGTCAGCTTTACAACCAGAAGGTAATGGCATTAAAGTGAGCAAGTATAATACCCAACAATACCAGGCTCATTAACCAGTGATTTATCATGATGAAAAGACCTGTTTAACCTTTAGTCTTCACATGCTTTCTGTTTTTAACAAAAAGACCTATTATTTCTAGTTGTCAAGTGATAATTTGTGGGTTGTTAAAGGGATGTATTAAATTATACTTTAAACGATTATACACAATTACACAAATATTGCATTTTCAATGGAATAAGTCGAAGCTGATATGATTTTCCCCCCTCTCCTCTTTTACTTTTGTTCACCCATTTGGAAAGTAAAATGAAGGTGTTCTATATATTAAGGATACAAGTATGCGACTTCTGAGAAAGTTAAACAAAGTTTGATGTGTGCAGCAAGTGACAGCAATGGTGAAAGCAGCAAAATCCAAATAAAGTATTTTGAAGGCAGAAAGCTTGTTCTTGCCTCTGAACAAACAGGTTCATGTAGGTGACTGTCCTGTAAATCTATGTTTCTTTTATCCGTATGCTGAAATGTTTCATAAATTTAATTCAGTTATTCTTGGAGAGGAAGCACTGTTGATTTTAGACAGCTTTTGGCAGTTGCCATGTAACCTTGTCTACAGCAGATCAGCCAACACAACTTATTCCGACCTACAGTATCTGTGCCTTGCCAGCAATAAGCCTCTCTGAAAACACTAGTCCTGTCAAATTGTGCCAAACTGTATGCTGGCTTTTGTGATGTAGACATATGTCCATCGAGGATCAGAAAGACAAGAGACTCATTTCAGATCCAATTAGATTGTTTGTGATCCAATTCAGGTTTACACTGTAGATCGCTAGGAGCACCTTGTCATCTCCTGTCTAGTTTCACATATTTTTGACCTATCTATTTAGTTCTCTGTCTATTCTAAGTATAATATAAGGATAAATTCGGTAATTCTCCAAGTATTTCTGTAGACAAAGAGACTTTAGACACAGAAACTAACCCACACAAGCAGATAAAATAGATTGATTGTGGACTTCCCACCTATTTTTTATACCTATCTTTCAAATGTCACATGTTCAAATGTATTGATGTTTCACATACAAATTTGGGAAAAGTTAGTCAGCGTTTAAGAAGTTAGCATGAACAAAACGATATTGTTAAATGTGGTAATAGAGACATCATATACAATATTCAAAATTAAAAATCCAGAAGGACTTTCTAATCTATAAGTAGATTTTGTGATTTTACAATTGGAAGGCAACTTGGTAATTTACAGGTAATGCAATATTTGTGGCAGAGTTCTTCTGAAGTAGGTATATAATTGTAATACTTTCAAAATGAACGGAGGTGTAAGATGTTTTCTTTTCCTCAAGCTTTACTAACACTGATTTCCATCTGTTATTGAGAAAATGGCTAGGTACACTTTTTAAATCACAGAGACTCAAGATCTATAGATCTCTGTAGATATCCTCTGTATAGGTATTTGTAGATATCTTCTTTCTCTGCTTACCTACAATACTAAAATATTGATCTCTGTTTTTTGCTGTGAAAGTATTACATTAATTTGGGGGGAAAACACTGATTGTGTTTCATTCTTGGTGATGCTGAGCCTCATCTCCTTGGTGATCATTCCTAGGTCTGGGTAAACATTTGGGGATGTACTACTGTCTACCAATTTTGCTGTCTTGGTTGTCAAGAAAATATTTTAAGTTCTTGCTGCTTTTGAGGAAAAGTTTGGACTGAAATAAGCCACAGTGATCCATTTTTATCCAGCGTGTATTAATAGCATATTTGTTCATATTTTTGGAACACTAGTTTCAGTTTTTACCTCAATCTGGGAAAAATGAAATCTTCATCTCCCTTCTGCAGGGTGACTGCTCTAAGCACCATGGCATAAAGAACAAGAGGGAATGGCTTCAAGCTGCAACTGGGTAGGTTTAGACTGGGCATTAGGAAAAAATTCTTCACAGAAGGAATGGTCAGACCCTGGAATGGGCTGCCCAGGGAGGTGGCCGAGTCACCATCCCTGAATGTGTTGAAGAGTCGCTTAGATGTGGTGTTGGAGGATATGGTGTAGTGCAGAACTTTGTAGAGTAGGGTTGATGGTTGGACTTGATGATCCCAAAGGTCTTTTCCAACCTGAATGATTCTATGATTCTGAACCAATGGAAGAGCTGAGGTGAGCTTCTCCTCTGTCTTGCAGGTAGTACTTCACTACGTATCACATAAATATTCAGTGAGATAAGAAATGTAAAATAAGACTCGAGGAACCTCATGATTAGGACACTGGTCTTGGAGAAAAGATACTTCTGATGCTGCCTTCAAAGATCACCTTTATGCACAATGGAACTGCAGTAGTATGAGAGACTGGCAATCATAGCACCCATGGCATCATATATCCATATATCTCACGCTTCCTATAGCAGCCTTTCAGGTACTTTCAAGAAAGGGAAGGATTGAAACCAAGTCTTCAAGTCTTCTGAGTGAGTGACTTAATGACAAGGCTCCTGAAGAGGGGCTGCAGGCATATGTCAGTCTAGATTTCTCTGAACATAGACTTCTTTCTGTTTTCTTTCTTTCTTTTTTTTTTTTTAACATATGCTACATTCCAAAGTGTTTCATTTTAGCTCTGAATGTTTTTTGGTATTTTTATGCTTTTTTTGATCAGGAAGCTTAAAAACCCCACGGATCTAAACTGTATTCTTTATATAAGTTGAACTGAAAAGTCGATTACTTGAATATTTGAGAGGATCAGGCTCTTAACAGAAAACATTGCTTTTAGTAGGATTAATTGTCAGTACCGTCCCGATGATCTAGAAACAAATGTGAATCCTTTCTTCAGGCAACAGTCACTAATTTCTGTGGTTGCTGCAGGACTCAGCAGTTTGGGTGAAATTCCAGCCTCAGAGAAATTTTGCCATTGACTACTACAGGAGCAGGGTCTCAGCTTTTGTCTTTCCACTGCAGCCTGATGGAAAGAGGGGTGGGAGGGTGGAAAGGAAGACAGACAAGTATCCGAAGGAGAGAAAGGAGAAACCAACTTTTTTTCCCGTACAGTTATCAGATTTGAGCAATTGATTGCAATATCCTTAAAAAAGGGAAAGGATCTCTGTCTCCTAGCTTGCAATTTTGCCTGAAATAGAACTTTCAATATATTTTTGCCTGTGGGAAAAAAAAACCACTTATTGGGCAATATGTGACAGTGCATAAACTTGTAATTTTCTTGTGAAAATGTGGAAAATACCCTAATCCTTGTGTTTGGTTTTGAAAAATTTGTGTTGGTCTAGTTCGTGAATTCTCATAGGGAGGAAGGAAAACAGCAAACGAGAAGAATTTGGTAGGTTGAAGTTTTGTATGCGAGTATTTGTATCGCTCTGATGGTGGTATCAGATTAGTTTCACAGCTGTAACACAGCTCTTTCTGGCGTCCGTTTTGAGAGTTCCCAAATATTCTGTCTCCCATGGACCAGATTGTTTCAGGGTACGTTATGTCTGAAATAGCCCATGTGTACAAGTGTACAAACGCTACATCTGTGTTGAAATACACACCACCAAACCCTGTGAGGAAATACAGTGTGTGAGAGGAGAAGCAGCGTGGTGCCTGTAGTAGGACTCATCGCACACTGGAATGTGGTTGAAACATCATCTGGATTTTTCTTTGGGGATGTCTATCCAGTTAAACAGATTTATAATAATTTGGCAACCCTGAAACTAGATATTTTATCCTTATTGAGAGAAAAAAAATGTTATCAAGTTGGTTTTATTTGATTGTTTTCAGTCTTACATGCTTTAGTAAACTGTAAACAGCGGTAAAGGAAAATGACTAGAAGACCCCCAAAAAAGTGAAAAAGACCGATGTATTTGAAACGTCGTGCAACCGCTTTCAAAGAGGGCTTAAAAGCAGCACAGAAATACACAGGGAGTGAGTTCAGCAGCTTGGCACAACGCGTAGTGTATATCTACATACGCATTAAAATGCACCCGGTCTCAGAACGGGCTTTCTCCACTCCCTCCCCCCCGCTGTCCCCCCCCCCCCCCCGTTCTGCGCTGCCTAACAAAAGATTTTCAACAAAAGAAATTCTTCCTGGTTTGTAAAACAGTTGTGTAAACTTGGACTGTAAAGCCACAGTTGACTGCTTTAATGTGGAACAGTTGGGAGGGTGGGGAATCGCTGGCAGGTTGGGACAGGACGCAGCAATGGTGCCCCTATTCTGTCGAGAGTCTACTTAGTCACACCACCTGCTCCCCCTATTCTTTCAAAGGCAAACCAGTCATGACAGTATGAACAGACGGATGTTTAGCCTCAATACCTTGGACACACGGCACCAGACGGAGCAAGGGGAGTTAAGAAAAGATAAATTAAGTGATCAATAAAGATAAGGGACCTGTTTAGCAGTAAATGGTGGGGACCGAGCCGACAGAACAAGGGGTGAACGTGTGTTAAATAATGCAAGTGTGTGTTGGGCTAAACTGAAACTTTTCAAATCCAAGTATTGTTCCCCAAAAAGCCTTTTTTCCCCAGCGCTGGTTAATTGTGTTTTAGGTAGATGTAAAGTGTCTGTAGACGCATAAAGGCTCCCCAGTGTAAGTCTCTTCAGAGTCAGCTGTGCTGTTTGGTACTTGGCTGGAGTGTGAGGAAGGGGAAGAGAAACGGGTCTCTGTCTGGGTTGAGTCAATGACCTATTTGCACCTCCCACCTTTGCAATATAAGGGAAGGTATAGTAAGGAGCAATGGAGTCCTGATAGAGAATAAGTAACAGTGCTTTGACAGCTAATTGATAGTAAGTGATACAAAACTGCACGATTATTTGAACTGGCTATCACACTCTTCATCTCAAGGGCACTCTTCTTGTTCTGTCCTTCTGCCTAGCGTAGGTCTGGACTTCAGGCTTAGGCTTCTAACTCTCCCGTGGTTAAATAAGAAAATATAAAAATCAACCTACAATCTTGCTTCACCTTCAGTGTGAAAAAGCTTGCAGCTGAGTAGCTGCAGAATAATTGTGTAGTTTTATATGCTGGTAGTATGCATCACAAAGAAGGTTCTTCACCTGTTGATGGTTAGAAAAGAAGTGGCCTTCCAGTATCTGAAGGGGGCCCACAAGGAAGCTGGAGAGGGACTTTTTGCAGGGGCATATAGTGATAAGAGGAGGGGTAATGGCTTCCAACTGAAAGAGGGTAGATTTAGATTAGATGTTAGGAAGAAATTTTTCACTATGAGGGTAGTGAGGCACT
>JAOXJM010000041.1:63402653-63417737 GCA_026413425.1 Tringa solitaria | reverse complement strand
ATTTCAAATTGATTACAGGCAATTTGCACAGGATTTTGTGATGAATGCAGATGTCAGGAGCAGCTCGTCATCCAGCGCCATTGCAGACCTTCAGGAGGATGAGGATGGTGTTTACTTCAGCTCCTATGGGCATTATGGGATACACGAAGAGATGCTAAAGGTTAGAAAGTCATCTCAGCTGCATCTTAGTAGGACTAAAGAGGAAAGATGGAATGAAGTGGGCTGTGTGCCCATAAATATACTGCAGAGCAGCTGCATTTTTAACCCTTTTGTACATGATCGTTTTTTCCTGGGAGCTGGGTTGAGAGATCTTTTTCCAGTTTTATTTCCTTTGTATAAATTCGGTTTAAGGGAAGGATTAGGAACATAAAATCATTTACTCTACAGATATGCTTGAGGTTATATTACAATATCTGTACCACAGTCTTACCTTGCCAAAAGAAGCTTTTTTCTGGGTGCTTAAAAGATAAAGGATAAAACATGGTACAGACAATGAATATTTTTCTTTAGTTTATCTCTTCCTAACAATTGAAATTTGTTAGGCAAAAGCATTTGTCAAATATTGTGGTCTCCTATTGCATTAGGTAAATTGTTGGTATTTTTGCACAGTTCAATGTATCAGTAACGTGACATTGAACAGCTGGCAAAATTATATGCTCCTTTTATACGATAAAGGTAAAAAAATAATGCTTAAAACTCTTAAAAGGCAAACCTGGATAGGCCAACAACTTAGACAACACAAAACCCAATAACTTAGAATTGACATGTAAATCAAAAACTCTTAATGCTTCCTTTCAGAGAAACTACCATAGTTGTGAAAGTCAGAAACAGTTTTAGCATTTTAAGGCAGAAATAAATAATATTCCTGCCTAAAGTAGAGATAGAATACAGAATTGTGAAGTGACTTTGTCCATACAGGTAGCCTATAAAGTTTTCTGTTTTACAAATCATTTAGTGGCCCCAATGTAAAAATGCACATGAATCTGTGTTAAGAATAGTATAAGCATGAGGTTAATTTTAAGGGGGTGAATTTTACAGAAGTTCAGAGATGTCTGCAGAAGTAGAAGAACGTTTTCCAAAAATGTATAATCTAGAGAAATGTTGTTTAAGTCTTGAAGAAAAATAAAAATGATAGAAGTTTGGGTTTACAGTTGTATAAAGGTGTTGTTTGAGATGTTATAGGCTATACAATGAGGAAGCCTTTCTGTTTGCTAATTAAACTTTATAATAATTCTGCATCTCTGCACAAGGAGATTGGTACAGTTTCTTTGTTTTCAGGGAATATTTGTAAGAAAGCTTTTAGGAAGACTTTTTGACTTTCCTAAACCTAGGAAAACAATTGTTTTTTGTCATGTGTGGGTAGAATTTTTTTCTATGTGCTAGGCATTCATTTTTATTTTTTTCTTCTATGTGTGTCTACCTTATTTATATAAATATAGTGGCTTGCTCCATTGAAATTTTATTTAATTGTATTTAATTTTTTTTCATATACTTGGTAGTGGTAGTTTTAAGTTTTGGGTGTTTTTGTGCTTCAGAGATGGGGAAGGAGTATTGTTACTTTACACTGGCCAAATGGCTAGTGTTTCCCTTGCTCTTTTTTTTTGAGAATTCCTTGACTATCATCTTAATAAATTTCCTTACTGTTTCATTTAAAACCAAAACAAAAAAAAGCATTTTGTTGAAACGGTGAGTGATAGAATGGAATTGATGAATAGAGAGACCTGAAGTGAATGACCATGGCTTACTCGAGCTGCAGTGCATACAGCAGAGACAGCAGCTAGAATTGTATTGATTAATTTGGGGCAGTGCTGAGGCAATGTGAGTGGGCAAGATGTAAGGCTAGAAAGATTTCCAGCTGACTGCTTTCTTGATTGATGCCGAACAATTTTTATTTTTTTTTAAACTTTTTTGCCATTTCAGCAAATCCTATTATATACTGCAGTAGAGGTGAAGTACTAAAAATAGTTGCTGTGAACATATAACGTCATAGTAAACCAATATGGTTATAAAAGATCCCAATTATTTTTATTCATATTAATTATGTATAATTTTAAAGTACTGTTTTCTGAAATAATTTCTAACTGTTTCTTTGGGCTCTGTTTGTGTTTGATAATACTCCTAAACTTAAAACTGGATTTTAGGATTTTCAAGCCTCAAAATAATTTATTTTATCTCCAGAATTTTTATGAACATATCTTTTGGTGTCAGTCTCTATTTTTGATCTTGTTTTTCTAACAAAATAGACTTTGTTTTTTCTCACTAGAGAAAATTTCTTAGTTTACATTTGTTTCTGAAAAATCTTACTTACCATAGTAGAAAAATGCTAACTTAAATATAAACAGTTGGATTTTATACCTCAGTATTATTTATGGGCTTATCTTTACTAGATAAGAATTGGTTAAATTTTTTTTTCACTTTAACACTTGCAGTAGCAATTCCAAAACCTATACTTGGCTGTCAATTTTTATACCTCCTGATGCGTAAGAGGAGAATCAATGTTTAATAGATTACCTTGCTGGTAGATTGAGCTATACTGCTAGCTTTCATATGCTAAGATACTATACATGTTTAGTTATATGCTTGAAAACACTCCAGCTTCTTGGGTCGTTATGTATTACAGTTAATTTATTATATTGGGCTTTCATAGAATGGGCTGTCCAGCTTTAATTACTAGTTTGTCATCAGGTTTGCAAATTTGCAGTTTGCTCAGAAGGAGAAAAAGTTAATCTGATCCATAACTCTTTTTTGAAGGAATCTGTGTGTCACGGGAGTGAGTGTCAGAGAATAAAACGATACAAAACGTTTTATGAGCTCGTGAGTCAAATTTTTACCCTTGTATAGAAGGTTGTTATGTAAAGTTGATGCAGTATTACCTCTGTTACTGCTATTCCTGGAAACTGGTGAAGAACTGTTAAGATCCAAAATCAAATGCAGCAGGTCAGAAAAGTGTAAGCTAATTTCTTATTTTTCCTTCAGAGGCTCAGCTGTCTTGATTTGCAAAGGCAATAAATTCTGAAAGAATATCATACAGGAAGTATCATGATTGCAGGGCCCTTTTAAGTATAGTAGCCACAGAACAGCTGTAGGCCAAGTTAAAAATCAAGTTTTTCAGTATTTTAAAATTATATGCTGTACCTAACTGGAAAAAACAAACACTTCTTTATTCTTTAATCATAGGATAAAGTACGTACAGAAAGCTATCGTGACTTCATCTATCAAAACCCACATATCTTCAAGGACAAGGTAGGTAAAACATCTCAGAAAATAGAGTGATTTCTGTGCTTTATTTTTTCTCAAGTGGTAGAAATCCTTCAGGTTGGCTGCTTTGTAGGTTTGGGAATGGAATATCGCACTGACAAGATTTGATTTAATGTACTCTGGCTTTATTAGGTGGTACAGTGCTATTCAGCTGCTGGAGGGTGCAAAGTGCTGATAACAGAAGTGCTGATTGCTATTGTCATTGTTCTGTGTGCCATGTTGGGATGTTCATTAATTATTTTGGCGGGGTTAAGTTGAGCCTTTCTTGTCCAGTATATTAAGTGGAATCTATCTTAGAGGGTCCCTTTAGCAGAATTTAAATGAATTTCAATTTGTGCCTGATATAGTAAAAACATCCTGGAAGCACTATGTAATTAGAATTGGGGGAAAAGTTAATATGCAACTGATTTATTGAATCGGTGTTGTTTAGTGTCTTCAGACTAGGTTATTGGTAAGGGACCTAAAGCCAAGAATTAGTATTTCACTTGCAGTGAGGAAAGATTGCACCGATGCTTGTTTATGATCTTACTGTGGTTATGACCCCAGCACAGTTGTGATCCTCATCTTGTCTTCTGTATTTCTGCTGAGTTTGTTGTGCTCTGACTTATGTTGTGCAGCCTTCTGTTCTGGATTAGCTTTCCTCTGCTTCATGCTTACCCTTCTTAAACTGTGTATGGATATTTCTTAGTGTGAAGCCACAATGTCTAAGTTTATGGAAGGCAACGACTGTTGATTTTTATTTTGGTTTTGATTGAGACCTTTTTAATAAGTGATAATACAAGGTTTCAGAATAGTTGTGGAAATAATAAAAGTGCACCTATCTGATGGTTCCTCAGTTGGAACTGAGGTAAGATTTTGTCCTAGGTGGGAAGTATTTCAAGGTAGATAGTGCATACTCTTTGTATATCTTACCTCGGGTTTCTTTTGCTTTAGCCCACGTCACGAGCTTGTTTCTATTAAACATTTCTAAGTTTTGTAGTGATAATTAGAGAACAAGCAAAAGTGTTGTAGAAACTTTGCTACCAGCTACTTAAAAGATGCGAGTGACCTCATAGCTGGGTGGCTCATCCAACAACACAGAAGGATCAATAAAGGAAAGAAAACTTTCTTGGGAGAAATTTAGTTTCAAAGATGCCCCTAAAATTGATAACTACAGGTTTTCACAGGGCTAGGCTGATCTTAAGTTACAGGAAAAGTATGTCCTAGTGAACCAGTAATTTTTCAGGATTGTTTGTATTTCTCCTCTGTTGTATGGATGTATTGGTAATGTTTGAAACAAATCGTGGCTGAACTGTTATAGACAATGTTGCTTCAACCCCAGCTGTAGATGTGCTTGCTCAGAAATCAGCTAGAAAATATATGTGCTTACTCTGTGTGCTTTAATTCACGTGAAAGCATTCAGCTTCTAAAGAAAAGCTTGTCTATTACTGTAGCATCTACAAACTGGTTTCTGAACTCATGCTTTTACAGCAGTTTTTGGACCTCAAATTTGTTGACCTCTAAACCCACCACAGTGTGTTAAAGTTGAATGGAAAGAAAGATTCTCAATTGCTTTGAGTTCCCAACAGTTTCCATCCAGATGACCAGTGCCCCACAAATTCTATGTCTGACTAAATGTTGATGTAACTTTCACTTGGTATGCTGTTGTGGAGAATATATGGGATTTTTGTTTTTCAGAGATCTAGATTTTAGTTGATATCTGTTACAGAATTCTACTGAAGGAACTGTTACGATGTTTTGTTTAAATTGTGTATCGTACGATTCTCTCAGAACCATATTAATGAGTGATACTTCCAACTTGAGGAATAGTCTGTTTTCCTTTAAAGTTTGATGAAAATAAATATAAGTGAGTAAAAGTCTGATACTGTGTTTCTTCTGCATGGTATTCCTCCCTAGAAAATTCGTAGTGATGCTTCTTGTTGTTTCTGAAAGGACACCTGTGGGGTGGGTTGGGAGGAGCTTGTTCAAAGAGCTTAATTGGTCACACTAAATTTTGATGGAAATCCACGGTGTCCCAAAGAGGTGTGATTGCATGGTAACAGATGATAACAGAATATCTAGGTTTGTTTATTAGGCTTACTTTATTCAGAACCAGCCAATTTGTTGTCTCCCAGCTTTCAAAAGGAATTATTAAAACTTGAATGAGTCTGTCAGATGTACTTGAGGTGAGAATAGGACAAGTTAAATTACCCAGCAGGACTTGTTAAGGTGGCCTTACTCAGTAAAAGGAAATGTGATCCATTTTACAGTTTTTTGTTGAAAAAATAATTGGTTAGAAAAGCACTATTGCCATGCTTAGGTTTTGTTGTAGATAGAAGTCCAAGGCAGGCATCGATGCCATATTGAGGGGGAAAAATGGGCTTTTAAACATTATTCCCACTAAAAGTGCGTTGGTGGAATTAATTTAATTGGCCAAATTATCTGACCTCGTGTTTTTCTGAATTTGAGGTAATTTTTTTCAGTTACTAGGAGTAGAATATCAGTTTTAATTAGACTGCAAAGAAGGATGTGATGCTGCAGTATATTATGGTGTAGTCAAATCGCCAGTCCAGCTGCTCCAGATCTGTGGTGAGAGGCCATACGTGATCACTGCAAGAATGCGTTAGCTGTAGACCCTTGTCCTTAGGCTAATTGGTGATCATTCTGCTTGTCTTTCTATTCCTCAGATGTGTTCCAGCTTGTATATTTTCTCTCCTGTGCCTTTTTCTCCACCCCTATCCCCTGCCTAAGGCTAGATGAGTTCCATCTGGGTTTTTAAGTGACCAGGGCAGCTGTCCAAAGTGGTGTCTGTTTTGATTTTTTTCCAATTTGTGGCAATTGCTCTCTTTCATGCAACTGTACATCAAGATCGTTCTTTCACAGAGGTTTATTTTTGGCTCTGACTTCCAGCTTTCATGGCTCACCAATTTTGTTAACTACCATGGGTGAAATGTTAGAATAGATGATGTTAAGAGGACGGGAGATTTCAGCAGCTGCAAGAACATTGATTTTTACTTTCTACTCCTGTCTCCGGAAGACTTCAGCCTAGGGATTTCTGTAGACATTACTCACATGCAACTTGTGAATGAGTTGTAGAATTGACTCCTATTGGAACATAGCTGCAAAGAGTTCCATGTGGAACAAGTCACTCTGTCCACAACTTCCATGGCCAGCCTCTACAGAAGAGGCTGTAAAAAAATTTGTCACACTAATGTTTTCTAGAGTGATTCCAGATTGTAGGTTGCTCTATGAAGATGGGTGGCAGTCAACACTTCAGTCATGGCTTCCCAGCACACTACAGCAGAAGCTCATTTAAACTGTGCTGCTAAAGATAAATGGTTATTTTTATTCATGCTGGCTTCAGAATAATTGCTCTATATCCGTCATTGAAACATAGAATTGTATTCAAGGCAAGGCAGACCTAATGTGTAGACCATTCAAGTACTTTGATACTATTTGTCAGGTGAAATTGGAAAGTGCACATGCAAATTTTTGTTGTGTCAAAGCAAGAATGCTCAATAGCTCATAAGCTAGAAAGTTTGTCAGGGTGCATTATTGCCTTGACATGTTTTGTAAAATGGGGTTATAATTCTCAAGTGTGGGACTGATTACTGAGTGATTTTATGCCTTCTTTGGAAAAAAAAAATTGTTGTCACGAAAGCTGTGAGGTCAGCTTTTACAACCCTGGATGCTGTGCTAAGGAGAGACAACGAATAAGTTAATATTCCTTTCTAATAAATGATTTTTATGACTAGTGATTCTGACTCAGTGTTCCTGTTAGCTTAGAAGCGTTTTAGTAACTTGTGCTGGCTCTCTTGTTTAGGTCTCTTGTATAGAGAAGGAAGTCTGTCTTTCCAGTTCTGATTCTTAAATGCTCTGCACGATACAACTGACTGTACCTGGTGTTTAGAAAACTGTTTTTGATTTTCAGATTTCAGAACGTTTTGGGGTTTAGTGCTCAGAATTTTTTAACACCATTAGTAAAGCTTAACTATATTAAGTAGAAGTCTAACAATAAGAGCGCTGATGATCTGCCCAATGCGACAAGATGCACCCTCAGCAAATTTGGGGGTCCTGTGCAGAGGGCTTGGGGCAATCAAAGGGCAATGCAAAATCCTGCTGCTGGGGAGGGAAGAATAACCCCTCGCATCAACAGAAACTGGGGGCTGCTGGCTAGAAAACAACTTTGCAGAGAAGAATCTGGGGTCCTGGTCAACACCAAGTTGATCATGAGGCAGCAACACACACCCTTACGGTAAAGGCAGCCAACCAGCCTCCTGGGCTGCATTTTGAAGACTTGTCACCAGCAGGTCAAGAGAGAAGCACCTTCTCTTGTACCCCACAGAGATATGACTTGTGGAGTGCTGTGCCCAGTCCTGGGTTCCCCAGTGAAAGAGTGAGATGAGTGTCCTAGAGTGAGTCCAGTGAAAGATCATGAAGGTGATGAAGGGACTGGAGCATTTGTGCTACAGGGAGAGTGTGAAAGAGCTGGGCTTGTTTTGTCTGGAGGAGAGAAGGCTCAGGGGAGGTCTTAGTGTGTATAAATGCCTGGTGGTTGGGGGGGGGAGTAAAGGAGGTGGATCCAGACTCTTCTCAGTGGTGGTCAGGGACAGGATGAAAGCAGCGGGCACAGATCGAATTCCAGGCAATTGTGTTTAAACATCAGGAAACACTTTTTTTTTTTTTATTACTGCAAGGGCAATTGAACAGTGGCGTGGGTTGCCCAGAGAAGGTGTGCGGTCTCCATCCTTGGAGAGATACTCAGAAGTGAAATTCATACCTTAAAAATCTACTGTAACACATTCAAGATTAAAAGTGTTAGGTTTTAAGCTGTTGAGAAGTTTCCAGCAGTTAAATTATGATATTGAGGCCTGAACAAAGCTACTTGGTAAAAATCTCTGCTTTATGAAGTTCAGCACTGCTGGCAACTCAGCTCTACTTATTAGTATATTTGGTACTATTTTCTTAGTCACTTTCCATTTTTAAACTTTTCAGTCTGCCTACAGTAGCTAATATGTGAGATATCAAAAACAAGCATTTGTGTGAGTTTGTTCTTGTGTTGAGTGTATGTCTTTCAAGTGTAGCACTGAAGTTTATTCTTCTTTAATGAAAAATTAGGGATCCTGTCTTCCAGGATTTTTTTGGTCCTATTTTGATTATATATAGTGTTAGACAAAAAGTATTTCTAGGTGTTATAACACTGCAAGTCATCATTTTGAAATTTAGTCACCTTGAGCCATGGCTGTTTTGAGGCCCTTTCTAGCAGAGAATTCCTAAATAAAATTTCTGAATAGACTCTTAATGAGAAACTGCAATTAGTCTGCTTCATTGTCTATCTGTAAAGGGTTAGTAGAGGGTGTGGAGTTAGAACTGTGGTCTGACTTAGGTATCTCTAAATGTTAAGACTTGATGCTACCATTTGTTCCTTCTGTTAGAACGTGGTATCTCACTGACGTAGGAAGATGTGTAGAAAAATCATAGCAAGGGAAATAGATGGAGGTAAAAATAAACATTGTATTTGTTTCAGGTGGTTTTGGATGTTGGCTGTGGAACTGGAATACTCTCCATGTTTGCTGCAAAAGCAGGTGCGAAGAAAGTGATTGGAGTCGACCAGTCTGAGATTATCTATCAGGCCATGGACATCATCAGGTAGGAAAAGTTCTGAGAAAAGCATGGTAAGTGTTGCTGTAAAAAGTTATTAAAATGCTGTTATAAGTTAATTACCACCTATCACTCAATATGTCATTTACTGAAGTCCTTTGTCCTAAGAATTAACACAGGTTTTGATGTGGAGTCAAGTTGTTTGCTTCTATAATAGAGGTAATTAAAACTGGACTGTAGTTAAAGCAGGGTGTTTTCCAGATCTTTCTCTTAATGTTAGCGTATGGCCAGTGCTACCTTGCTGTGGAGGCTCCAACTGACTGTTGCCAGCCCATTTTGTGTTCTGATGCTTTAAATGTTGCTACTGATAAAATTGTAAATTTCTAGACAACAAAGTAAGTTGAGACACCAGGTCTTTGAGGTTCCCCCCAGAACGTTTCTACAGTCTGAAGTCCCTCTAAATAGCAGCCCTACCCTGTAGTGTGTCAACAGCTGCCCCCGACTTCAGCATTATCCACAGACTTGCTGAGGATGCATTCTGTCCCATTAGGTCACTAATCAAGGTGTTAATTAGTATCAGAACTAGCACTGAACCCTGAGGGACACCTCTGGGTACCCGGCTGCCAGACTCTGTACTCCTTCTGTGACCTCTCGAACTTCATGGTCTAGACAGCTTTCCGCCCATCTAATGGTTCATTTATCTGCTGCACATTTTGCCAATTTACCTATAGAGGGTAATATGGGAGACTCTGAGTATATGTAAAAATTAAGCAACGGCATCTGAAGACTTAAACAGTATTTCCTAGCATGAGGTAGGAGAATTGTAGGTGAAAATGTGTACTCTTGATAGCTGAAGAGTGTAGGGTTTTTGGACTTGGTTGTTTTCATAAGAGCAACTGTTGAAAAGAAAGTCAAGGTAGATACTGAGGAATTTGGGATTGACAGTTTCTATGCAAGCTTAAATCATACAGAAATAAGGTTGTCTAGGCAGAATTTTTAGGTTAGATACCACTTCACACATTGGAGATGCAACATGGCACACTTGGATGCTGTAAAATAATCCTATTAAACCAATGCCTGTTGATGAATGGTACCATGCTGAGCGTTAGATGCAACTTTGACCAAAATGCTTTTATGACACAAGAACTTGTCTGAGGAGAACTTTTCCCAGGAGTCCTTGTCACCTTCAGAGTGGTTACAAATGTGAAATGGTGTTTTATTTCTAATGCAGTAGATGACAAACGTCATATCTTTCAACAAGTGCCCACAAAGTCCTTTAGGTGTTATTTATACTTGGAGGATAGAAGTATCAGCCAACACGTTATTACCTTTGGTGAGGAGAAGGGGAAGCCTTTCAGAAAAACAACAAATCAAAACCCATAAGCTCTCTAGAGAGTGATGAATTGCTGCTTGAAATACACAGTGAACCATTGCTAAGGCTGCACATTTATAGATACCTTTTGCTATAAAAGGTTCAATTCACATTAAAGTTTTCAATTCACATCAAAACAATTTATATTTGTCTTGTTAAACCTACTTTTTAAAAAAGAATAAAGCTGACAGACTTGTAATGAAATAACACATATTTATTGGAATACTGAACAGCTCTGTGTAGCTTAAAAATGACTACTGCAGTGTGCCTCCACTTGTGATTACAGTCTGTGCTCAAGAGCTTTTGTGCCTCCCAGAATTCAGGTTCATTTCTAGCATGCTAATTACTAGAAACCTTGTGTGTAAGTAATCTGGAATAAGTGGCCAGAGTGGCGTGATTCTTTTCCAAGGTTACATAATAAGCTTACTTTTAACTAAATGTTTGCCTTCTCTGTTTTTTTTTTTACTGTGAATAGCTGCCCCTAAAATTTCTAGTGCAGCGAATGACTTGATTTTCTTGTCGTTCATCACTGTTACTCTAGAATAAAAACTCACGTGTACTTCCTAAATGACATCTCAGCAATTTTTCCTACAATGTGTTAACTACATTATTTTGTGGTTGGGTTTTTCTTTTATACCATACAACTGAAAACATGTATGTAGTGAATTAGTCTTTTTTTCCTCTTTTGTTTTAAATCATGTCCTTGTATGCGGTTATTTAGGAAGTTACCCTTACATCTCTTTGTCCTTCTTAAAATACTGTTGTGGGTGTTAGCTCTTTAGCGTTTTATTTCTCACTTTGAACTTCTGGTTTTACTTCTGTTTGCAGCATTAAATTATGATACTAGTGATGAACTGCTACTCTTCTATCAGAAGACTGTCGTGTGTAGAGTATTTAATTGATCTTTCCAATAGCCCACATGTTTAAGTAGCCCTTTGACCCTTTCCTTTCCCTCCCTTCATTCTGATCTTTCTCTATTTTCTTTTAGATTGAATTTTTAATGTGGTTAGTGATCTGCATTGAAGGCCAGACAGAATGTGAGAGTAAGATATCAGGAGAGGGAGGGAAGGGGCAGAGATAAGAACTGCAATGGAAAGATAAATTTTGTTCATGTGAATACTTTTCTGCCATCTGTAAGAATAGCTATTGTAATAATGGAATGTGCAAGAAAGACTAATATGGCTTGCCAAGAAGAAAAGCACTAAATTTAAAGGGTTTATATATTTAGTAATTTCACTGTCATGCAGTTTTTTGTTTCAAAGACTGTAGTCACATCACAGCACCTTCCTCCTTATATAGGACGGTAGTACCATTACTTGCACATGAGTTAATACCTCGTTACTGCGGTTACTAAACATTACAGATTATGATTTTGGCCAAAATCACAGTGGGCAGGATGCGTTTAGTGTGGAATAACTGTAATACTGATCCAGAGGGAGTGTTTGTTTGCAGTGACTTTGCAGCTAGTTTTGTTAAATGAAAAACCAAGTCGTGCAAAACAGCTTTGTGAGGAAGTGAATTTCCATTGCTATCCCAGTGCGGTGAGTAGGCTCTAAGCACTATAGACTTCTGCTACAGGGGTCAAAGAAAGAGAACTGGTAACAAGCAACTCGTAAGTAAAAAGGAGCGTCGTTTTAAATTGTCCTCCTTTCTCTTTCCCTGGCTTCTGAAGCTTACACATTTCCATGCGCAGCACATTGGAGGTCTACAGATCTACTGTCTGCTATCTTTGCCTGACACTTAATCTGCTACAGTTTTTGGATACTCAGAAACATTTCCACTGAAATATAACTGAGGAGTATTATGTTTTACTGCTTTCTTGATTAGTTTAAAACAATTATTAGGGGGAGAAATGCAAAATATAGACATCAGTATATCTCTTCTGACAGCATAGATTGAAAATATAAACTAATTTGTTTATGTTGTGACTTGCAGGTTAAATAAACTGGAAAATATCATTATGTTAGTCAAAGGAAGAATTGAAGAAGTAGATCTGCCTTTGGAAAAAGTGGATGTAATTATATCTGAATGGATGGTAAGGCGCATGAATATTCTCTTCAAGACATAGTTATTTTTAGGGGAAAAATGTGTTGTTTTATTTCCTTTGAAACATTATTCTTAAAGCAGTGCTTTTTTTTTTTTTGACCAAAAATTTATCATGCTTGCAACAGTATCTTTGACAACATGGGAGATAGGATGACAGTCCTGATTATGTGGTACTCAGATACAATTGCTGATCCCTCTTGTTCACGCTCTTTCAAGTCGAGGTTCTCTGCAGTGGAGCTGGTTTGGGTACAGCAGTAAGTTTCTTACGTGGTTGGCGTCCAAATCTATAGGAGTACGCTGTACTCCTGAATAATACTATTATAGCTGCTCAGGTGAGAGTAATGGAAAAACATTGTGTTAGTCATCTAGCCAGATCGTTCTGATGAGTAAAATACCTTTAGGCCACAAAGACAGCTAAGGACTAAGGTGGCTGTGTGGCAAAGGCGGTAAGGAGGAGAGGGAAATCTGCAAATGGAGAACTTGTAAACAGCTTTACTATTTATTGCGGTTTTTCAGTATAAGAATAAAATAACTGGTATTAAAAGTAGATAGTCAAGATGATGGCCAATGGGAAATGCAGTATGCAGGGTGTAAATGATCCGTTTCCTGGAATTCATTGGATTTTAGCCGTTGGCCTGTTACCTTTTTTCATGTGCTGGCTGATGACTGTTGTCATCATACTGGTGACACAATTGTGCCTGCTACCTGCCATTGACCCTAATAAAGAAAACTGTGTGACAAGACTCAGTGCCATGATGAACTTCATAGTGGCTGAATAAGCCTGTTCCCTATCAAAAATGTGGTAGGAAACACCCATTGAGACTTTTCTTGTGGACTTCAAATATTCAGTCTCCTCATATTGCAGACCTTCAAAAAGCACTTCAAAATACGGGTTTTCTTCATGCCTATTCCCACTGTTTGGACTTGAGGAAAAGTTCTTTTGTCCTTCAAATTCAAGATCAATAATGAAAACTTACATTCAAAGTTACTCTCTTTTGGGGGGGGGAGTGTCTTACAAATTGTGGGTGTTTTACTATAGTAGAAGATCCCTATTTCTTTGGGAGAGAGGCCATGTGTTCATTATGGATCCATATGCATCTAACTAGTTTCCAGGTACAGGTGGAAATAAATTGTTTGCTTTGGTTTTTCTGTGTGTTTTTTTTTATATTACATATTTCAGTAAGCTGGAAATCTGCAGAACCTTTTCCTCCGCTACTATAATGAATGTTTTGTGAAGCATGAGCTTAATTTAGTGTTGAGGTCACTAGTTTCAAGGAAGGTTTAAGGCATTGGCTTAAACTAGTGGTTTAAAAATAGCGTGTTATGGTTGGTGATTTCTGACAGTACAGTGACTTCACTAGAGACGTAATTACAGTCCTTTCAGGGAAACTTCTGATCAGTTGCCTAATATATGCACCAAGAGTAATGTTCTTAAAATCACATTTCTTATTCTGGAGCCAAAGATTTGTTTTTAAATGTGGCTTTGGCACTTAAGAGCTTAAGTCATGTTGTAAATCAGTGGCTCTAAGGTGAAGTAAAGGATTTCAAAAAGCAGCTCTTCTAGGAAATAAAGTATTGTGTGTTCCATGTTTCCCATTTGTGTGCTAATTTACCTTTTAATGTCATAATTATATAGCCATGTGCATTTAACTTAATTAGGTATTTTAAATATTTAGGTATGTTAGCATTTTTATAGGTTGCTGCAACACAGAGATAAAGAGGACAATACTGTGGAAGTAAGATTGATAGCTGGACGGCGCATGCACTGTTCCAGCACTGCCCAGAAAGGAACATTATGTTGCCTAGATGCAAATGAAGATTCTTCTTTGTCTGGTTTTCTTGTGTGAATTTGCTTTTTGTGTTCCTTCCCTACATGATACTGACCAGTGTGAAATCTTTCATTAATATGTGAATATAAAAGCTTGAAAGTGTGGGAAATGCAAAGTGTGAGAGCGAAAAGGCACTCGATATGTCAGTTTGCAGCTCTTCATTTGCAGAATCTGTATGGACTAGCAGGAAAATTCTGATGCTAACAGTGTTTGGTTTTTTTTCTTTGTAACAAAAATATAAGAAATTACTATTTAGTGTAGAAAACAAATTGGTTTTAGACTAGTAAACATCAAACCCTTTCGTGGAGGCATAGCTTTGTTTTCCTTGGTACAGAACTGTGCTAAAGACCAGTACACTATAAGCTTTTTTTAGAGCTATGTATGGAGCATCAGAAAATTAAAAACAAGTGTGAAGCGGCAGAGCAGAGGCTGGAGAGAGGAAAAATACTGCATCCCCAAGGAATGTTTCTAGAACAGGCTTTCTGAGAAAGATGGCACATAGAACAGCCTATTGTAAAAGGTACAGTGTTGCATTATGAGCATCTCCAATGTAATGGCTTCTGTTGATCATTTTCTTAATTGTGTAAGTGACCTATGACTTTCACAAACTGCTTGCTATTCCTACTTCTCTTTCATTTTTAAATTTGTTTCTTTAAAATATGCAGGAACGGGAGCAGCATAGTACAAACCCCTACCCACTGTGTAGTATTTGTGTGTTTGTATCTATATATATGTATGTAGCCAAATTATGTTTCAAATGTGTATTTGGCATCTTCCAAAATAATGTATTTTAGTTTTAGATTCATCTGGAAATTATTTTGTCATGTTCCATGTTAGGAGGCTGAATGATGAGCAGTTGTCTCAGTGGCTTTATTTAAGCAGTGAAATAAGCAGTGATCTTGCTTTTAATGTCAAGACTTAAATTCATTGTTTGTGACGTCTGAAGTTTTGGGGCCAGTCTTGTTTAATATCTTTATTGATGATCTAGATAAGGGGATT
>JAOXJM010000041.1:63387524-63402590 GCA_026413425.1 Tringa solitaria | reverse complement strand
CTGGAGGGATTTAAGAAACGTGTAGATGTGGCACTTCAGGGCATGCTCTAGTGCCCAAGATTATTGGCTTGTGGGCAGGTGTGATGTGGGTGTTGTGTGTGGTGGTGTTTTTGGTGTGGGGTTTGATTGGTGGGTGCTTTTGGGGGGGGTGGTTGTTGGGTTTTTTGTTGGGTTTTTTTGTTTTGTTTTAATGTGGTTGGACTCGATCTCAGAGGTCCCTTCCACCCATGGAGATTCTGTGATTCTGTATGTGTGTTTGTTAAAATTAGATCATAGCAGGGTGTCTGTGTGATTGACTAAAACCTGTATGTAAACCATTGAGAGAGACAGCGGAAGGTGTGATGAGCTGCTCAGCTGGTGTCCAAAAGGCAGATTGCTGGAGATGGAGGGCCTGTTGGACTACTTAAGACCCTGATAAAACCATCTGTTTAGACTTCTTCACCTTGAAGACAGCTGTGTGTTCCTTTTAGCAAAACACTGATGAAGTGTGCAACCTGCCACAAGGGATTCTTGCACGCTGTGACCCAGGAGCACAAGAGGAGAGCAGGTGGACCGAAGAGCCAGTTCACCCAATAAACCATGTTGCCATAAGAAAGAACACAAAAACGGCCAAATAATGGCTTTTTCTGCTAACCAAACTCATTCTGTAAGGAGAAAGTCCTCCAGTTCTTGGAGATAAGTTATTAGAATGTAAGAATGGGTGAATTTTATAGAAGAACTCACTGCTGGCCTCGGTTTTGTAGAGATTTCCCTGTCTGGGATCATTTCATACTCTATAGCAGGGCTGTGAGCTTCTGATGCACCATTCTGCTTGGCTGCCTGGAGCTCCAATGTGTGAAGATTTTGAAACCCTTAATTTGTGAAATGACAAATTGTCTCTGCAATTTATTTGTACCTTGATGTAATGAATGAAAACCCTTGTCAGTTAGTGACTTGCCCTGAAAATGGCTTGCAAATGCTCAAATTTCATCGGAAGTTTGGCATTTCGACTTGAATGTGCTGCTTTTTGTACGGGTGGTGGGAAAATATTTATGAATTGTCTACACTGTAGACTTGGTCTCAGTCAGGATCATACTTATGCACTGTGCTCAGGTCTACTGACTTTTAAGAAACAATGTTTTACTGTAGTTAGAGTAATTTTACATACAGTATCTAAGTTTGAAATGAGAGATGCTGTGCAAAGTGCTGAAGCTCATTTTTGGTTAAATTGAATTCTGGGCAGGAGAAGATGTGCTATCAACATCCAAAGGTGACTATGTTATTGCACACGTGGATTTTGATAGTGTAATTGTGAATTTCATAGGCTGCTTATTGAAAAGATGAGTGCAAAAAAGAACAAAATGCATGTAACAGTTTTCTGGAATGTTCTTACCTAGCTGCATCTGTGTGCGGATTTTTTTCTCTCATAATGCTTTTACTTCCTTTCTCTAGCTAAGACAATAATGTTAGAGGTTGAGGGTTTTATTCATTTGAAAAATATCTGCATTTCTTGTTTCTAAGGGGTTTTATTGTGAGAGACAATTGCCTGAGATGGTTGTCTCAAATACAGTGTTAGAGCCCAGTGCAGTCTCATAAATTGCTGGTTTATGCAGGGCTTTATGGTACTGAATATGCAATAGAGTTTTACACAAGGAAAAACTGGGAAAGACGTGGAGTCTCAAATTAAAATAAACAAAGTATAGAATCCACTGATCTTGTCTTCTAGTTCAGGTAGCTAATGTATTATTTTTATTTTCTTCCCTTTTTTTTTTTCTGGTAGATAATTTTGAAGTGGTATCAGGATGAGCTGTTGAATGAGAGGTATTCAGGATTTGGGGAAAAGGACTAGAAAATGAGCATGTCTGAAACACTGGAAACCATCTTTTCTCCTTCCTCCTTTCTCCCATTTCTATGATGGGTGTGCAGTGGTGGTGCTTTTCTAACACTTTCTGTAGTCTTAAAATTCTCTGTTGTTCCTGTTAGTATTTGGAGGTGCATTAATGCAAGTGTTCTATATTTTTAACACAGTAATAATTTATAATTTCACCTAAGAATTGAGTTTTTCTTTTTTGTGTTTTTAATAATGCTGTGTAAGTAGCTGAATGCTTTAATTTCTTTTCAGTAAAATGTTTTTTAGAAAGGAATTGCATTTCATTGCATGAAAATACTTGCTTTTTTTGCCAATGCCAATAATGAGTATTATTTCTCAGCACTTCAGATCTTCGTATTTGGTGTTCTCACACATCTTGCATTTGTTTAAGGACACAACAGGATGTGCATAATAAGAAAGCCAAGCTGTGGTTTTGAAATACGTAGGCTTGCTCTGACAGTAATGGATTATTTCCTTTTTCTTAAAACATACCTCAGACGTCAGCATGAAGGCTGACTTAGCATTAGGAAAATGGTGCTGCAGCAGAGCATGCAGAAGAGTTTATGTGGAGCTGCTGCTTCTCATTTCAGTGTGCCACAGGTTTGGGGAGATTTTGTCAAGTAAAAAGTAATTTTTGACAAAATTGAGTGGGCCCTATCAGCTTTGTGCATCTGTTAATGCAAGATTACATCAGAATCTGTTGTTCTATCTGTTTTACATACCCTCTGTAACTTGTTTTGCTTTGCAGTCCAATGGAAGCCTTGTAATTAGAAACTTCAGATCAAGAAAATAATACACTTTTTTTATACTGATAGGGATTTTTTTTAAAAAATTCGTTCTCTGGGCCAGTGATTTGATAGTTGCCTTCGAGGTGATTAAATATTCAGTGTTGTTTAGCCTTACCAAATCTGAAGTACCGGACCAGGTTCAGTTATGTTACAGAAAATAATAAGGGGGGAAACACAACACTTATTCAGGTGATTCAATATTTCTTCTCAGTTCTATCTTTACATGTTTTTTCTGCTGTACTAACAGTTTTGCTTATTGTAAACATGCTAATACCACTTTTTGAAACATATTTGACTTTCACCAATAAGTAGAAATAAGTGAAGGCAAAACCAAGTTCCACGAGGTACTTGATAGGAACCGATAAGGGAAAAGTACATGAAGAGGCATTTTTAATGTTAAGTAATTTGTGCATTTTTCTTTAATATTCTCCACACAATGAGTTATACTCCAGAATTCAGTGTTGTTCTTTTGTCTTGATGGTTTTAAAGAGCTTAATATATTTTTCTCAATTAAGAGTATCATGATGAATACCGAAGCACTAATGTTAAAGAACTTCCTATACTTAACATTTCAATTAATTGGTATATTTTTATGTAGCTTCGAATTAAAATGAAAATAAATAACAGTACTGTAGTGTATTTGAATAATAGAGAGAAATTTAACAACGCGGGATATTAAGCCATCAAAGTTTTGTGAGCCTTTTTTAAACTATTACAAACATGAAATACATATATACAATATATATTTAAGAAAAGCAGCAATATTCACGTTCCTCTGGATTCAAATTTGGCAGTGGGCTTGTGCATTTTTGACAGCCGATTTCTTGGACAGACGTGATACAGGACAGGTGCTTGAAGAGAGTATACTCTATAGTGCTGTGTATTTCTGTTCCTGTCCAAGTCTGTTTATATGTGTGGGAGGGGTTTTTTGTTAGCTAGAGAACAGCCATTTCATTTCAGTTTTAAAAATAGAAAAATAAGCAACTTGATTTTGAGAAAAAAATGGCCAGCTTTTTAGTAGCAAACGCATCATATGACAGCATAACGTTTAAGATGTGCCATATATTCAGATTGTCTCTAACAGAGAACTTGTCACCTTTTATGTGTCTTAGTTTAGCCACTAGCAAGATTGAATTATTAATATGCAGCTCACAGATTTGTGTCCTAGACATCTCTTTGCAGTAATTAATTTTGAGGATGTGAGTACCTGCTTAAGATAAAACAAAGCCCTGGCCATTCTTGGGGTGGAAGCAAGAGTGCCCCACAGCATCACGGGGAAAAGACGTCAGGTATAATTCTCTTTCCAGATGGCACCCCTACAGGTGAGCCAGCAGCCTGTGAAATTACATTCTAAATTACACTACCGATGAGCACAGCACACTGAGCAAAACGCTTCGGTATAAGTAATAAATGACTTGGTTCAGTACCATTGACGGTTTATGTAACTTACAGGAATGCTGTAATGAATTGGGAGGGGGGGAGATGGAAGTGGGAAGGTAGGGGGAGAACCAATGGTGCCAGAGTGGAAAGGTCAGCAAAAGGACGGTGAAAATTTCACTGTATTTCTCATGAGAAGGTGTGTCTTCCAGCTGTACTTCTCACACTTGTTTGGCAGACATTGTAAGTGTTGGGCATTTTAAGCTGGAAGAAATAAGTGAAGAGCTGATTTGTAAAAATATCGCTTTGTAACTCTTGCTGGTAATTAGTCTTAAGATAAGTCCTAGAAGTCACTGTGGAAACAACTTGTTTTCAGTTAAAAGCATCTTAAAAGAATTTTTATGAACTATACATGTTCTGTTTTTTGAACTGCGAGAATAAGAATTAAAAAAAAAAAAGAAAACTTTGTTTCCATTCTGTGCTTTTGGCTTGCTGTAGGCATAAAAGCATCTCTGCCTGATGCAGTTGGAGCTGCTGGCCTTTCTAACCATTTTGCAAAGCTTACTAAAAACCATATTGCTCACAAAGCAGTAGTTATTCTGGGACTTTATTCTCAGGACTCCATAGAAGTTAGGCAGTAAAGTGGAAGAACAAGCAACATTTGGAAGAAAAGTGACCAGTAGAGCACTGTCCTGTTACCAGAAGAAAGAGGTTGAGAAAAGGGCATTTCTGTTACTGAATACAAGTATGTCATGCTTCAAGTTTCTGGTTTTCTAGTTTTGTTTTTAGTTCTGAAGGCTGCAATGTTGATGGTGGTGCTTGTAAGCAATTCTGAACTTGCAGTGTTTTTTGTTCTAAGATCCTTAGGCAAAATAAACAGCCAAGATGGCATAGATTTGAAGTAAACTTTGGTACCTTAGCAGTGCAGTTTCCATGCAGTGCTATTGTCAGTAGTCTGGCATGATGACTTAAAAAAAAAAATTCCTATGATTGTACAAGTATGGAAAGGTAGGAAGAGATGAAGGAAAAAAATCTTCTTTAGTTGTTGCTGAATGAGCTTGTAGGATTGCAGGTCCAAAGTCTGGACTTCTAGTTGTCTTTTTTTGTTCTTTCCTGCTGGCAGTCTGTGTATAAATCAAGCCATACGTCCAAGCTGTGTTTTAACCAAAATGGGAATTAGGACACTATGTGAAAATCCAAAATTTATGCAAGTATGATTTATCTTAATAGATTTGATGTCATAAGAACATGTATGTGGATGAAATGTGTTGTAGTATTCACACTCAAAAGATAGGAAGGGTATAAAATCAGTAAATCAATTGGTAAACAAAAGGACTGTGTATGTCTTAGAAATCTGCAGTTTACTTAAAAGTAGTTGAGAAACCAGATGTTTTCTGTAAAATGCTAATTATGTGTAATCCTGTTATATAGTTTTTTTTATATCTCAGAAATGTTTAATTAAGAAAATATAATTATCTTTTGATTCAGAAAATGGCTGATGATTAAGTTGACAATAAGCTATTCTAAACATCAATAGCAGTATGATTAACGTGCTATCAAATTAATTCCAACACCAAACTATCTACGTAAATCTAGCTCTACCCATTTTTGTCAGAGAATTTTTTTTAAGTTCAGGTGCTGCTAAATGATGTAGAACATCCAGAGAACCCATGTCTCTGGTATATGATTTGTTTCCACCTGCCTTACTGAGCATTGCCCAAGCTGGTAGAGGGCACCACGAGGTTGCAAATGTGAAGTAGCAAAGATGTATTCCATTTGGTGTTTCTCTGACAATAATTTTCATGTTATTTGCAGTACAAAGCGGAGAGAGATTTTCTTGGTTGGTTTTTGTTTTGTTTTATTTTTTTGTATGGCGCCTCAGAGTTATTATTACAAAATCAATATGTGTGGCTTTTCACTTGGTTCGAGTTGAATTTGAATTTGATTTGATGTTGTAGGACTTTATCAGGTAATTGTTCGTATAGATTTGGATATTTATTGCCTGTAGTTTATTAATTTAGTAGGTGCTAGATACTTGCAGTTTGGGAAATTAAAGGTGATGCTTTATGTAACTAAAATTTTGAAGTGATACTACTATTTTTGAGAAATTCACTGGGTGCTAGCTCTTACTGAGATGTATGGGCATATGAAGTTCTTACACTGTGTTGATAAAACCTATCTTTAGATTGATTAATTAGGCTACATAAGAAGCACTATGATTTCTGAATTCTTTGCCTTTTCTCTCAACAGGGTTATTTCCTTCTCTTTGAGTCAATGCTGGATTCTGTCATCTATGCAAAGGACAAGTACCTGGCAGAGGGAGGCTCAGGTTGGTTCACATAATTCTTTTAATAAATTTAGCTCTGGGGGGAAACGAAATGAACTCAAAGACTTAGAATAAACTATGCATGGATGAGAAAGTTGCCAGTCTAAATGAAAAATGTTTCCATTAGTATGAGCTTCAAGGCATTAATTTACTGTATGGATGATAGAAGAACATTAGATGAGGTATCAAGGTCTCAAGCTAATGGTGTTTTTAAGAATAGAGGGGGTTATTTATTCTTAAATACAGTCTAAATTTTTCCTCCCTACTTCTTCCCATGCATGGGCATTTGTTTTCCCTTCTTGAAATCCCATTTACTGTATAACTATGAACACAGGAAAATAAGTTCTATTCTGCAAGATGCGATACTGTTTCAAGTAAGCTATGATTAATTAGAGGAAACGCGGATAGGATGTTTTCCTGGAGAAGGGAAGTTGCCTGGGGAGGACATAGTTTCAGGCACAAGAAGCCACATGGAATAACTAATGGCATTACATTGTTTCAGTTCAGTATATTTATTCTATCCTGGTGGGAATATACCCTTTTTCTTCATGGTTGGAGGGTAGGGAAGTGACAGAATGAAAAGATCTTAATTTGAAGTAGAGTTCTTTTATCCTTTTAAGTAGCTTAGTGTCATCTTAAGCAGTCTTTAAATGCCTGTAAATATTTATTCCTCATGTGATGCAGTTTTCTGCACGAGTCCTGCATATGCTTTATTCCTTGGGCTTAATTCCTTTATCGGTATTGTATTTCATATTGACCTTTTCAATCGCAGTCATCAGTCTGGGGTTTTTTCCTCTTTTGTGCTAACCATGCACATAGTTAGTTTCACTACACTGACTTAATGATTGGATTAATGACTATGTAACAGTGCTGGCTGCAGTGCTTCCCTTTGATTGCTGTGAGCTTTTGTATGCTACAGAGTGCAACAGAAAAAAGGGTGTTTATGCAATTGTTCAATATTTGGTCACAAAGCTGAATATACAAGCAAGAAATTACTGTTCATGTGTTAAAATATTTAGAAGCCACTCGAACAGTGTGACAGAATAAGAGGTTTTTGTTTTTAGTGATGTAGTAGAGTCCACAGTTGTGGTGTGCTCTGTATAGGCATACGCTGATGATTTTACGTTGCGATACAATTAAATTTGGGGACATCCTCTAAATTTTTAAGGAATCATTTTACGTTTAGCTACAACCTCCAGAGCCTTCTGAAAAGGGCCAGAAATTTTTGACCTCTATTGAAACTGCAGTACTGTCGTCTTGTGTCTTTCTATTGCTGGTAAGTTTGCTACTGGCTTGTGCCTCCCAAAGTTTCCTTTGAGAGATGGCGTATGCTGGTTCTGCACTTACCCTTTGTGGTCTGAGAATGGTCCTGGGCTCTTACTTGAGTCTTTACAAAGCATACAGCGTTTGCAGGGGCACAGATTGGTATGGCCAGATTTTACATGGAAAGCTGTTTTCTTAAGTTGCTTCCAGTTACCACTCTTCTGCCAGCTTGTATAGCAGGTAAATGGCTGTGCCTGAGGCGCATGGGAAAGCTGTTCAGCAATCGTCTTAGCAAGACAGCCATCTCTGCAGCGTAGTTGAACAGCAGCAGAGCTGGGAGCACATCCAAAATCAGGTGAGCTAAAACTAAGAGCTCGTTTCGAGGTGAAGTCTTAGCAGAGAAACTCCTGACTGCCATAAAGCTTAATTTTGTCTCAAGCCACTTCGTGCTATTGAGCCCAAGATCATTATTACAGGGACTGTTTGAAAGCTGAAAAAAAGCAATAGGAGCAGCTGCCATTTGGCCAGGTCTTTCAGTGATTGAGCCGGGAATAGAATCCAAATTTCTGAATTTGTGTGCAGTTGGTCATATCATGGTCCCTTCAGTTTAGCCTGTTGGCACGCTGAAGTGTATTATGCCAAACTGTCTAGGGTGATGTGTACAGTATATAATAGCTTTATTTGGGAACATAAAATTCTTGCTGCCCAGGACCTATCTGTTTATTTAGAGCTGTTACTTGCTCGAGTGTAGATTTTTGCATACATTTGAATGCAGTGCGTGTTGGCAAGGGGTGACATAGGTAAGAAGGGCGTCATTCAAAACATAATACTCTTTGCTTGTTCATATCAAAGCGATGATGGTGTTCACTTGGGATTATTTCCGTCTGCCTGGAGGATTGCTGCCTTACCCTTCAGCGTCCTGAAGTTTGTGAGGCATTGCTAAGGGATAAAGGATTTCCCATCGTCTCCTGTTCACCACGTGAGCTCTTCCGAGTGACAGATGACTTCTGGGCACTGAGTCGAGAAGGACACAGATGGTCAAAGCGATGAATCTGTGAGAGCATTGAGGAGTAGGTGCTTTTGTCCAATCAGCATTTTGTTCATTTCACCTGCGAGAAGGAATAATTATTAAATTACAGGCTTAATCAGAAAAAATGATAAGCCTGTCAGGATTGCACAGAGAAAGTGTTACATGGTTGCAGAAAGAGCAGGGGATTTCCAGGGGGATGGAGTATAAGGGGGGAATTGGAAAATGCAATTTTAAGCAGATGCTTTTAAGCATTTACAAAACTCTACAGCACTCCGATGATTTATGCTGATATTTAAATAACACGCTTAGATTTCCAGTCAAACTTCAGTATAGCAGATGCTTCTGGACATGTGTGAGTTTGTAAATTTGGAAGTTAATGTATCACCTGTACCCTGTTGGTGGAATGCAGATGATTTTTTTTTGGTGAAGTCTGAACAGGCGTTGTCTACTTTTTTATTGCTATTGATAGGCTAAACTGAAAATGCAGATTAACTTACAGCATTAATGTTTACCTTCTTCCTTATGTTTAAGCACTTTCTATAATCGATCATGAGTTCTACTGCTGATGTAAGGATTTGCTGCGTGGACAAAAAGGTTTAATAAAAACTGATTATTACCCTGTCTATCAAGCGTGAAATATTTGAGCAGGACAAACTTTTTCCTGTTAACAGAAGGTCCCAGAAATGCGGGCTAGTTTGAGGAAGGAAGGTTATAAAGTAGTTGATTGCACTTTGCTGTGGTTTTCATTTTCAATTGCGATGTTGCTAGGATGCTCCTGTAAGTTATTTTATAACTATGGACTTTCAGTCCCTTTTCACCCATTTTCTCACGACACCACTTGCATCCTATGAAGAGCTTTTCCCTTAAACATATTCCCTCAGAGGCTGTTACCACTTGCTTTTGTTGTCTGTTTCACACCATCTTTTAATTTTTTTGAGCATCAATGGTGGCTCTTAAAGGTTTGAAATGCTGTGGGGGTAAAGCCAAATGTAATGCGGATGTCACACGAGTAAACAGCAATGTAAAAGCTTTGAGAATTGGAAATCCCTTCTTGATGGCTCCAGAAACTACTTGCAGATGCTTCTACCACCAGATGTTAATTTTTGTGCTTGCGTGACAGCTGCCAGGTGTGCTGGAACCAAATTATTTGTTTCAGACAAGACAATTTGAATGCCTTCCTGTTCTGATTCTCATCAAACTGCCTTTTTACTGCTGAGTTAATTATGGGCTGTTCCTAGAGAAACCTGCTTTGAGTTCCTTATCTGCAAAGTAGGGATAGTGGTAGCTTGCCAATGGGATTCCAGTTCAAGTTTGCTGATGCTTATTTATTTGTTTATTCTGTTTTGGGCAGTCGGAAAGTGAGAAAAATGACCGTGTTCATATTTGTTATAAACTAGTCATTCCCAATGTAGAGGTGCTTGCTTACTTCAATGTCTTTATATGGGAAAAAAAAAAAAAAAGCTTTTTTAGAGGGGATTCTTCTTTATTATTAATATGTGGAAGATTATTTCCTTTAGGCAAAATCTACTCTCGCTATATAAAAGGTCTAATTTCAATTAGCTGTTTGTCTTCAGTATTTTACAAGGCAAAAAATACCACTTTTTTGACTTACCATGATATCGTTACCATGCTATACTAATGATTTCTCCATACTCATTTTGAGAAGCTACAATTTCAAGCAGAGCTGAGGATAAAATTAATTTTACAGTTCACCAGATCTGGGGGAGAAAAAGAGAAACTCAGCTTCAGTTTTATTAACACTGCCACATTAACATATCAATAAAAAATAAAATAAAGCAAGGTGTTTATTAGTAGGTATTTTACTCTGAAGCCACATCAAGAATTCAATGTGTGCAGCTTTAAAGTTCTAAAATCAAAATATGGGAATTTCTTTGCGGAAAGAAATGTGACTAAATATAGATTGAGCTTCTCTTACTATTTGGTAGTGCTATAGGAAGCCGTGTTCATAGCAGCTGTTCTTTGTGTCTTTTCCAATAAAATAGTGGATAGAGATTGCCTGTCTTTGCTGTAGATAGTTGTTCAAAAGGCAAATGTCAGTCTTCCCCTACTATTTGGAAAAGCTTTAAATAAGTACTTGTTCTGAAGATGTTCTTGGGAGAAGGGAGAGCACAAATGTGATGGTAGCATAAGAATGAGAGCTGTCATCTTAAAATTGGGGGGGAATTGATGAGCATGTCCTCATCTGTTGGGTAACTTTTCTGTTTGCACCTGAAGAATATGAGGGTCGTTACTCTTTTTCAGTACCCAGAAATAACTTTTTAGGCTGTAAGGCAAATAGCAGCCAAAGCTGATAAGAAACAGGAATAAAACTCTTGAATGAGAATATTTGCTCTTTTCTGAAAATAAGGTCTTTTCACAGAGGTTTCTTGTAATTGCAAAGCCCTCACCTGTTTTTCTCTTTGGGTGTCTGCCTACAGTTATTAAATACGTTTTAGGGCAGTCTCTGTACAGAAGCCAGAATAGGACGTTCCAAATTATTTTCTTCAGACATCAAGTTTCCAATCATTTCTTGGCAGTGGGATTCAATTACAGAGATATTTTGTCATGAACAGGAAATACTGTTACCAGCCTAGTGTGGGAAAATTAAGTCCCAATGTCTAGTCTCTTCTGTGGACAACAAGGACTCCAAAAAATAAAGTAGCAAAAAAAGTGTCTTGTCCAAGAGCTGAAAAAAGTTACTTTATTTGTTCTTTTAAGATGTTAACCACAAAGGGAAAAGAGAGGAAAAAAAAAAAACCCAAGTCCTCTTTTTGAATGTCTAAAATAAAATTTCACTAATCTCTTTCTGTTGTTACAGTTTATCCTGACATTTGCACCATTAGTCTAGTAGCTGTGGGGGATATGAATAAACATGCAGACAAGCTACTCTTCTGGGAAGATGTATATGGCTTTGACATGTCTTGCATGAAGAAGGCTGTAATTCCAGAAGCTGTTGTGGAGGTGCTGGATCCAAACACACTGATATCTACAGCCAGTGTCATTAAGGTACCATACTAGAGCCTTCTTAAATTTTTAGTGTTCAGAAGTTTTTTTTTTTGTTTTTTTTTTTAAGGGGTTGGTGGGGGACAAAGGTAGAATACACACATGCGTGAATATTGGCATCTTCAAAATGATACAAATGCAATAACGTTCTTGATGTGTTAAGACTGTAAGACTTATATTAGTTGCCAAGTTTGAGCTCTTAATAAAGTAATCTTCCCATGTTTAGATTGTTCTGTTCTACGATTTCTTCTGTCCAAGCCCAAATTTACTTGCATTTTGGTAAGTTAGAAGTTATGTAACTGAAATATAAACTATACAAAAAAAACCCCAACCTGGAATATAGAGTTTTTCCTTGTACTTCTCTTCCTTCTTCACCCCAATACTGAGTTGCAGGGGGTGGTTCTTATCTTTTCCTGTGTCAAGCTAGCTGGCTTAACAGATCTTTCAGGGGAGGATCACTTGCTATCAGCCGTAGCTTCTTCCAACAGAATGACCGCGTCTGAAAAGGCAGCAGTACTTTCTGCAGCACTCATTGAATTAATCTTGCACTTACTTTTCTGTATTGTCTTTTTTATGACACCTTTGTGATGAGGAATAGCAGCAAAGCTGGTAGTGATTCATCTGAGAGAACACCTACATGACAAGCTATAAT
Organism: Tringa solitaria; assembly: GCA_026413425.1. NCBI lineage: Eukaryota > Metazoa > Chordata > Aves > Charadriiformes > Scolopacidae > Tringa > Tringa solitaria. The sequence continues at coordinate 63,390,302 of JAOXJM010000041.1, read as the reverse complement.
TCCACAGCACTGACTAGTTTGAAATTCTGACAATCTTTGTGATTAGTTGTAATTTGAACAGTTCAGATCACATGGAGATTAGGATGATTATAAACAAAGATTTTTATTTTTTTGTCGCAATGGAATTATAATTATTGTTCATATAGTTACCTGGTCTATTGTAAAACACTTAAGGCAGTAATATTACTGCTCTTCAGTGGGAATTCTGTCTTTACTAAAGAGGCAATTTCTATTTAAATGCATTCCTGTCCTATTTTTATACAAAAGAAAATGCGTTTACATAATTCCTCAGTAGCGGTGTTAAATTCAGTGATGGTAGTTCCAGTCTCTTACAGCATAGAAACTACTTGCTGTGATCAGTTGTTATACTGCCCACAAAAGCTGTAACAGGTGAAGTACAGTTTTGTTGTAAGTATATCCTGATACAAGTTATTGTTAGCTTTTCTTCCATATACTTTTATTACAGAGAACATTAAAAAATAGTTAAGTTTTTTAAATTGAGTATTCAGATGTAAGAAGTGCTGAGACTGATATTTCTTTAACTCAAATAACTACTTGGGCCACCTTGTGCATCTTTTATTTTTCTTTTTTTTAGCTCAGGATTTTTTATTTGTGGATGAGGAAGTCATTACAGATGTGTCTTACATTTTATCCTCTGAGCTTGTTGATTAGACTCCCTCTAGAGTCAGTGAAATAAAATACCTTAGGACACCTATAATAAGTTGTGTGACTTGAGGCTTATGAGTGTCTGTTTTCCTTGAGTGTAAGGAGAGGGCAGAGTGATCAACTCCATTGCTGAAATATGTCATTACAGGGAAGATAAATTCACCTCCTGGTGATCAAATATGCACAAGACAGAGGTACAGAGATCAAGAATCTGAGGCTGTAATTGATAGGCATGACAGGTCTGATTGTGCAATGAATGCGACACAGTCACTTTTCTCTCCTGCTGTGTTTTTATAATATTTTGCATATTCTGATTCAGGTGGAAATGTAGTTGAATACATCTTGCAAATAGATCAAGTTTGGTAGACAGATACAACATGCTCTAAATTAACAGCTGCGTGGATAAGTTGAGCTCTATCAGTTTGTCAGGTAAACAAGTAAATTAAACATCTGGAAAGTGTTGATAACAGTAATTACAATTAAACGTGCACAATGTGGTCTACAAACTGCTGCTGTTTTAAAAGCAAAATGCTTTACTGGTAATAGCACATGTCTCTTTCTAAAATACACTGTTAAGAGCAGTCCCTGTCCAGCTCAGGTGTATGCACATGGCAGAGTTTGTAATCATGCAGGATTTCACATAACTGTTGTGCTTAGTGCTTTTATACTCATTTATTCTCAGTAACAATCATGGTTTTTAAAATAACCTGAAGTCAATGCATGAGCTCATTTGCTGGAGTTACAGTTCAAACTAGTAAAATTAATGATTTGAGCAACAGTGGCATTATAGGTAAATTGTTTTAATCAATAGCCATTCTTCAGAACAAATGGGTTTTATTTTTGAAGGAAAGCTTAAAAATGTTCCAATTTATCTTATGATTATTACAGAAGATATTTTAGTGTCTTAGCTCAGATTAGCTGTTTCTTGTTTTAAATAGTTCACAATGTAAATTTTCAGGAAGAAAAACATTCCCCAAAGAAATTCGAGGCAACATCAAGAAATATTGATCATTAATGTATATGACATTTAATTTCAGCAGTATATGATGTTCTTAGTTAATGCATTTTAGCTGAGTCAACTAAAGAAATTCATACACTGAAAAAATGTGGAATTTTAATGAACAACTGAAAATCAAAGTTTAGAACTCTTTAAGAACTGTGATTTTTTTCCTACAGCTGAAGTGACTTGAGAAACTGCAGCCCTATAAACTAATTGCTGCTGAGGATGTCTGTGAAAGCTACTTAATTCCCACAATGGGCAGCTGTCATCAAGGTTACCTAAGAACAAATTTATTGAACAGAGTGAGCTCTTATATCTAATTCCAAACCACTACTAGTCAAAGTGTCTGTTTGCTTTGACATTTGGAGAAGAGAGGATCTAGATGTTTTGTCAGTGTGCAGACAACATTAGGTGGTTTTTTAGTCTCTTCCCATTTTTGGGCAGGTTAGTATTGCCCTAAGAAAGTTGTCTTTGTATGGGAGCAACTGAACAACCTTCATCCAAAGGAAGATCTTAAATTAAGTTCTGCACTGTTGCTGACAGAATTGTATTATTTTTTTCAACAGCATATCGACTGTAATACCGCATCCACTCGAGACTTAGAATTCTCTTCAGATTTCACCCTGACCATTACAGTGAGCACAAAGTGTACGGTAAGACAATTTTACTTTCTTCATATATGGTCAGTATCGCATTGGACTAATAGTGCATTAATTAAGCTTTATTTATCATCAGTCCCTGCTTTACATCAAGTCCCTGCCTTGAAACATTCATTTCTGCATTACAGATGTGTAAAATGAGCCCTTTATGTAAAAAGAGATGGATGGAAAACTCCAGTAATAGTCTTAGAACCATATATTGGTTCGGTTTGGAAGGGACCTTAAAGATCATTTTGTTCCTACCCACCTGCCATGGGCAGGGACACCTCCCACTAGACCAGGTTGTTAAAGCCCCGTCTAGGCTGGCCTTCAACGTTTCCAAGGAAGGGGCATTTGCAAATTCTCTGGGCAGCCTGTTCCAGTGCCTCACCATCCTCAGAGTAAAGAATTTCTTCCTAAGATCTCATCTCAATCTCCCCTCTTTCAGTTTAAAACCGTTACCCCTCATCCTAT
>JAOXJM010000041.1:63371747-63383224 GCA_026413425.1 Tringa solitaria | reverse complement strand
GGCAGCCACAGCTTCTCTGGGCAACCTGTTCCAGTGCCTCACCACCCTCACAGTACAGATTTCCTGTTTAAAACCCAAGTTTCACAAGTATTTAACATCTTGCCACAGAAACGCAAAGTGCAGCCTCTCCTGCCCAAGGGGTCCTGGGAGTGTTCCAAGTCATAATCAAAGCAAATGGAGTAATGAGTTGGTAAAAAGACAGCATTTTGGCTGGGGAGGTTGGAACTGGATGACCTTTCCAACTCTAACCATTCTTTGATTCTAAAAGCTGACCTTAGTTTTTCCTCAGTCTTTGTTTTTTTTTCTCCCCTGTAGTAGATACTGTTTGAAATTCTGTGCTTATTTTCTGTGTTTATTTTTAGTCTCAACAGAGCAGTTCACCTTGTCTTGATTTCCCAATACTTTATTTCTCTTCTTCTAAATTGTTCTGGTAAACCACATTCTGGGAGGATTTCCTAAAGGCTGGGGGAAAGCTTCACCTAAAAGACAGTTAGGAACAGAGCTTTTTCCCTGCTCTTTGGCTGGAGGGAGCACAGGAAGATTAGCTTCTCACACCTAATGCTAACCTTTTGGACTTGCCACCCACCTCTTTCTCATCCTTTGATATTTATTCTTTTCCCCTCCATTTCGCTTTGTCACTTTTTAGTACAAACCTTTTACTTCCTGAAAACTGATAATGCAAGTGCCGAAATAGATATTTTTCATCTTTCTAGATATTATCACTCTTCAGGCCTTGTTGCTGACCCTTTGGCTAATTATCTGGTTGTATGATAGTCCCAATTTGTTGTACCGGAGTTCGTTTGAAAGCCATGCAATTCAGTAGGCAATAGGCTGCTTCCTGTTTTTAAATAAATGGACTAAGTCAGGACATAAATGCCTGGGACATGGTGATGAGCTGGTGTGAAATAGAAAAACTACATAATTCCTCAGACTTAAGAGCATTGAAATATACATGATTTAGGTCTGTTCTTCCACCTGTAAATTATTTTAAATTACTCTCATACTTGTGTGAGGAAAAAGCCCAACCTAGCAGAGTATTGTGTCACGCTCATAACAGATCAGCCTGATGTCTCTCTTTAGGTGCATCTTAAAGGTATATTGCAGATGATCCTATAATGTATTTTATATGCATTTTATATACACACACTATATCCTTAAAAATAGTATCTATCAGAGCACGTATTCTTTCTGCTGATTTTTCTTTTTTTTCCCCTGTGGTTTACTACCAAGTAATATATTTTAGCATTAGCTTTATTTATCATTATTCTAGCTGTCAAATACTGAAGATTTTCAGAGCATGAAAGGGTTGTGTAGAATCATTATATGAAATTGTTTCAAAGCACTTTTGGTGCAAGTTGACTTTATTTCAGTCTCACAAAGATAATGGTCAAAAATAAATTTAATTAGCCTGCGAAAGTGCATGTTCCTGGTAAAGAGCTAGGGTTTGTCGCTGCTGATTTTAATGAGACATCTGGCTAATATCAGTTAGTAGATGCTGTTAGGAAAATATTCCATTAATTGTATTCTAAGCTGATTGCTGCGTGAGCTTTTGAGATAAAATATAATGGTGATTATCCTCAGTGTAGAAATCAATTGACAAACTTTCTCTTTTGTTTGTGAGCGTTTCCCCTGTGAGTCCATCAAGGTTGATCTTTCCTAGCTGAATAATAATATCCCTGGGGAGGAAAATGGCAGTATCTCTTCATTGCTCCCAGGAGATCTTGTGAAAGAGCAGGGGATGTCTATAAAAAGTGGGAGGTAGGAAGGGGGTGAAAAAGGGATAATGAACCAGTGGACGTGACTGATATATTAAAACCTTTAGGAGGAAAAAAGGAAGTTGAGTTGATTGGAGAAAATTATTTTGATTAAGGAAAAATCTTTGCTTTTTAAGATCTTCTTAAATGTTAGACAGTTTCATTTTTTAATTTCCAATCTTCCACTTGGGAGCCAACAATAAGTATTAGCATATAAGTTTTTGATTCCAACCTTAGGTGAGAAACTAAATTTTTAAGCTAAAAGGTGGAAGGCTGGCTTTGGGTATGCAGTTAAGCACACCTTGGATCCCTGATTTCTATTTAAAGGAAGGACTGCTTTCTCACGTTATAAAGCAGGATTTGTCCTTCTGATGTATTTACAGTATTTACAGTAACCTTCAGATTCTTATTATTTTTAGAACAAAAAATGTTGGGTTTTAATAGCGAGGGGTTTCTTTTCCCTGTGATAAAAATGCAGCAACTCTGCCACATGGATGACAAACATTCCATCTCCATGCTTGGATAAACTCCATCAAAAGCACATTATCTCCCACTTCTGTGGCCAGCTGTCTAATTGCATTTGTTGTAGCCACTCACTGTTGGAACATGATACTAGTGAAGAGCAAGAATGATAAATTACTCACTGTAGGTGATAGCGATGATGATAATTTTTAATTTCCTTGTTCCTAAGTGAATTGGTGAGGTTGCCTTTACGAGTTCACAGAGGAGTTGAGCAATCTCATTTGTTTTATCCTGTTAAAATGCTGCTTGTAAAGCCAGTACAGCCAGCCATTTTCTTTAGGAAAAAAAAAGCTTTATTATTCAGATATACATGAATTAAAATATAGACTCCTCTTCCCATTTCAGCTAAGGGCTTTAAGTGAAAGAGTAAATAATATGTACTAATATTCATCTGTTACATATATTAAGATCACAAAAAGCTTTAACATATTTGGTACGTATTACATGAATAAATGGCGGGGGGAAGGCTCAAAGTAATTCATCTAGGAGGGAAGAAGAATTTGTTGAAGACAAGTGAATCTTAGCAGGAGGAATTGCTTCATTTACAGTTTTTCATATGTTTGCATGAACACCTTAGAAACCCTCAGTGATGGATTAAGACCTTAAGCTACTTTACATCTTCGTCAAAACCTGGTTGTGACACAATCAGGTAGAATTTAGTGGCTGCTATTGTAATTTTAGGAATATTTTGGTTTTAGCTGTTAAGTGAACTCTTTGACCCTTATAGGATACTGCTTTGCAGTCTCAGTAATGCACATCTATTCCTAAATATTTCCTTAGGTTTTTTACTTAACCTTCTTAGTTCCCTGGGTAGATGTGGAGACTTTGTTCTAGAGTTGGAGTTTTTGTCCTCATAGCTCTGTGTTCCTCCTGGCAATATGTTTGAGAACAGGAAGAATAATATTTCTGCCGTGTTTCCTAATATTTAACATCCTTTGAGGCTAGAGCATGTGTCAGGCTAGGCTTGCCATTATTTATTACCAGTTTAGAAGTCATTATTTTTGTTTTCCTCTTTCATGGTATTTGGGAGACTGGCACTTGAAAGATTCTTCCAGAGAAGGTTTAAGTTCTTGCTGATTAGTTGCTGGTGAAGTTGTAAATGAGCTGTCAAAGATAGAGCAAAAAGATGATGAGAACTGCAATGGAAGAAAAAACTGTTATTGTTATGCTTAAAAAAAAATAGATTTTATGGGGACATTACTTGCTTGTTTCTCTTCTTTGGTTTGTCTTCTTGTAAAAAATATGCCACCTTTAATAAAAATCTGCTCTACTCTGTGTTCCAATTTAGCGTGTTCTAATATGCCACTTGTAAGTGGAGTTTTTTCCTTATATTACTTTTTACAACAAGAAAGGAGGACTTAATCTTCCTTCAAACTGTAAACATTGAAATTGTCTTTCTTTAGTATTGTGTGTTTAATAGAAGTTTACTTCTGACCTCCTCCCCTCCCCTTCCCCCCCTCCAAATCATTAATTAGGGGTACTAGATCATTTCTTTAGTGGTGCAAGGTGGGGATAGGAGGGTTGTTTTAGGTTAGGGGTTTTTAGCACTTGCATTTGTGAGTATTGAAATAGGTTTCTGTAATGCAGTCAGGTCTTCGTTTTTCATAGCTCTTTCAATGAAGCTGTCAACTTTTTTATGGTATGAAGAAATGATTAAATTGGGTGTAAAAAAACCAAGCTTTCCCTTTTACGTAGGCCCATCTGATCTTCAGAAACTAAGGTTTTCTAACCTTAACCTAACTGCTAAATTTGTGGCTTCTCTTTCTCTTGAATTCCTTGCTTGTGTGTTTTCTGCAAAAAGGTCTTAGAGCAATGCTGGGATCCTGCATGCCCTCCCTGTATTTTAGCATAGAAGCAGCCCTATTTCTTGTGATAAATCTTTTAATTGAACAATTGCTTTCATACATAGACGTATTTGGAATGGGAGGTATGAATTGCTACAGGAAATAGAGAAAACAGTATAATTACTTACCAGTTTAAACTTTAATGTGGGCTTGGGACCATGTCAGCCTTGAAACTCGCCGTGACTGTCCTTACTGATTGCTTTTCTTGTTCTACAGAATTATCTGGCGAGTTTTAGGAAGGCCAGGTGTGTGCTTTTTAATGAGTCTGTAGTTATCCATGTAGCTGGCTTGAAATCCGTTAGGCCTGGGGCAGATCAAATATGACGAAACAGCTCAAAAGCAGAAAGATCTCAATAAAGGCAACAGTATATGTAAAAATGTAAGCGTGGCATAGTGTTTGGGTGAGCATATGGAGCAACCCCTTTTTGAGAAGAGCTAGTAAATTTAATAATTCCTTTAACGTATCTGTTCAGAAATAAAGCTGAATTTCTTCATTGAAGTCATGTATAATTTGGTTAAATTGAATGCCTTTTAAAATGCTTTTCTGACACAGGAACATGTGGAGTCATCCCCATGAAATAAAGAGGAGGAAAGGAAGAAGGTAGTGATTTAGGCTGGAGTTACTGGGAGGCTTCAGGATAGACTTGACCTTATGTTTATTACCTAGGTATATGCAAATAATTGTACTTCTGTTGAATTGCAGGTTTAAACTTTTGGTTTGGTTTCCTGATTTACAGGGTAAGCCACAGGCTGCCTGCATCAAAGTGGGATATATTTAATTTGTGCATTTTCACTTTCTGTATTTCCTCAACTGTAATTGGCTTGTAGAATAGTTGCCATAGCAAATACTAAACAAAATTTGCAGCTGGTCACTAACTTCTGGGTTTGGTGTTAGACTTTGTTTTCCCAAAGATTTAAGATGTGGGGGGAGAGATTTTTATCTAGAGATAAAATGCAGTGTTGGTAAAAGATTGATGGTAGGTTGCGTAAAAATATTTATTAAAAATAAATTACATAGTTGTAACCAATTCCATAAGACAGATTGTCAAGCCAGGGGTGGAGGTGTGTGTGGTTTTTTTTTTAAGTTGGCTCAGAAATGGTTTGAAAATATATTAATAGATAATACTTGTTAGATTTCTGAATTGCAATATGTGATCTTACAGTTAGTTTTCAAAACATCATTCTAACTCTCTCCTATGTGTATTTAACTTTAAGCATACGATTGATATTTAGCTCTGCAGGACTGGGATCTGAACCTTGCCTATTTACAAAGCTCACCAGAGTGTGTGTTATGGTTTTGGGGTTCCCCCCCTGCCCAGCTTTAACTGACTGGCTGGAGAGAACGCATCTGGAAAGGGATCTAGGATTTCGGTCAAGAGTTGTCAGACAAATTTGAGGAATGTTGGGGAGCACCTGAAACTATTCACAGGAGCTTATCTTTAGTGACTTAAGGAATTTATTTGGTTAGAGTATTTATCTATACTTTTTTTTTTCTTTTGGCTCAGCAATTATTTCAGAATCAATATTGAAGGACATATATCCATGTTAGAATGTAACAAAAAGAATGTAATAGATCAATATAGAGCTCTTGCTCTCTATAATCCCTTGAACTCTTGAACTCTGTAATCCTTGGAGCTCTGAGTAAGGTGGTCTCTGTGAAGTGTAATAATTACTGTTACCGCCTCTTGATTTAGATAGTCAAAGTTAATGTTTGAGGTTCTTTCAGTGAGGGGAACCATTGATACTGTAAACAATAAGGTGGTCATTTATCCTAGTCATTTACAGAAGGTGTACAAATCCTGTTTCCCTGAGCTCAGGAGCCAGCGAATAGCAGGGAGCAGTTTTTTGCTTCTAATTGCAGTTTCTTCTCAGCCTGCACTTGGTCTCCCCAAAATGTTTGTCTGGGGACAACATTCTGGTATTTGTTACTTTTTGCTGCCAAATGTATAGATAATTGTATCCACCTTAGAAAAGGTATGTCTGTTTGGAGTTTTTAGCTTTCTAGTCCTAAGTGTAGCTTGATTGTCTCATTTTCTCTGGAAGCCATTTTCGCCCCTCAATTTCGAATGTATTTTTGTTGTCTCAACCTTGTTTTCCTTTCTCAGATCCTAGGTCTTATGTGTAAACATATCAACAGTATTGACCTGCTGATTGAAAAATATTTTGTAGGACTTAGTAGATCTCTGACTAATGTCCAGAAAAGATTGTGCATCAACAAAAGTAGTCTGATGAGTCAATAAAACTTTGCAAAACCTTCTCAATCTTTACTCAGGCATATTAGAGACAAGGCTGTAATTCACTTGGGAGTGAGATTCTCAGCATTGAGTGATAGGATGTTACTAAAGGGATGGAGGAGTCACTGTTTCCAACATCTGGTGCTCATTTGTCACAAAGGTCCCTCGGTGTCTCCTTGGTTCATTTTTTTTGAAGAATATTTGCCCACATTGGAATTTGGAACTTGCCAGTCTTCTCTGGAGTACCCTTGCTTGAAAAGCCAACACAAGTGCTTTAACATAGGCTTACTTGCTTTAACACATTGTATTCTCTACCATGTTGGTGAAAGCTGTTCTGGGTTTAGACGAGAGAAGAAAAAAACCAGAAAGGCTTAGCTATCATTCAGTTTACATATTTCATAATGAGAAAGCCCTGTGCTGTTCAGTTTGTTACCTTAATTTTGTAGGCGTGTTTGACTTTTTTTTTTTCCCCTTCACAATATGTCTCTGAGTCAACATGAAGGGCATGCTGCAGAACTTGTCCTTTTTAAATGTTCAGAGCAACCAGTTTCCCAGACTTAGAGCAGGAGAAAAACACAGGTGCTATGAGCAGAAGGTTATAATCAGTTGTTTGCAGTGAGTTTTCATGCTGCTGGCTTGCCATCATTGAATTGATACGTATCTTGTTGGAACGTACTGTAGCCAATGTGGAGAAAATCCCTTCCCACTGTAGTTGGAGTTCCTCAAAAGCCCTATTCTGGGTCATTTCTTCAGGCTGACATAAAATAGAAAAGTATAACTGCCTTGGGCCCACAGTCTGATTTGCTTTAGCCTTTTTGTAGGAGACAGTAGAAAGTAAAAAAGGTGAGCATGGACAGGAATTCAGAGGTGAAACTGGAGCGGATGGTCCTCTATTAGCATCTTCCAGTTCTTTATTTGAATTCTTTGAATTTCTGGGACTCTCACAAGGCTTTTTTTGGTCAAAAATACAGGCCGGTATTAGACGACTGTATAACTGATAGTGTCAGTATACTGTTTGTGTGTGGACATTTTGTATTTCTTTTCAAGCTGGAAGAAAAGTGCTGCTTTTGAATTGTGCCACTTGAATTATGCGCTGAAGAGAGAGGCTCTTTTTTAGGTTAGGAGTCGGATGGCAGGAGGGACACAAGTGATATTCCAAGGAATAATATGGAAAGATACCATTAGAAGCTGTTAACCACTGAAAAGGTCATGGTGAGGCATCTTTTTCCTCATCTGTATGTGTAGTAGAGGAAGAAAAATATTCCCTGCCAGGTTATGCTCTGCTTCTGTTCACTGGGAGCTGTTGTGGAAAACAGTGTTAAGCTACACAAAGAGTGCACGCGTCATGCAGAATCCCTCGTACTGTGTGTCTGGTGAGAGTCATGGGAGCTGTAGGGGACCAGGACTGAATTTTATGTTCGTGGGTTTGCCCATCTGAAAGGCTGTTTTCTCATATGTAATTCTAGTTGCACTTGGGGCGTGTAGGTTATTTTGAAAACGCAGACTAAAATTTGATATGTAATAAAATGCAGTTATGGTGGGCTGAATAGTCTCAAGTAGAACAAAGGTGTGATGACAGCTTTTTTTTTTTTCCTTAGGATATCTAGTGTGCTTGAAAGCGTAAATCTAAGCTTGTTCCTCTCAGTAAAGGCTTGAAAAAGAGTGGCAATCCCAATAAATGTATATATTAATGACATTTTTTCTTAAGTGTCACTATAATCCCTTATTATGTTGGCTTTTTCCCTCTTTTTTTTATAGGCAGTTGCTGGTTATTTTGATATATTTTTTGAGAAGAACTGTCGCAACAAGGTGAGTATTTGGGGTAATGCATTTTTTAAATGTTTTTGAGAGATGAGGGTGTGTTTGTATTGTATTGTATTCTGCCTCAAGCTGTTTGGCAGTGAGTCTATTTTGCTGTAGCAAACACTTCATGTGTATGTGCATTTGGTAATTGATTGATGTGGTGTGATATCAAAAATGTTGTTCTTAATCAAACTCTTGAACTCTTCCATTGCAGGTCTTGTTTTCAACTGGTCCCCAGTGTACCAAAACACACTGGAAACAGACAGTTTTTCTCCTGGAGAAACCAGTTCCCGTAGAAGCAGGTATATTTAGATTCAGCTGCGGTACAACAATGATTGTGTTACGCTGCCGTTATCATTAAATTTAAATACTTTAAAAATTATGTAAGTGTAAAGAAGAACTAGGAAATAAATCTTTTGGCTGCTGCTAAGGATTTTTTTTTTTGTCTTGGCAAAGCTCTGGGAAATATCTATCTATACAAATTTCATGTTAAAAATACATATAAATGTCTTCATAGGTATATTTTAAGTGGGCATATGTCTTATACTTGCATAGTTCCATACTGTAATTTTGATGAGAAAACTTCTGTATCGAAGCACTTCTGAGGAAGAAAAATGTAAGACCATAATGCTGCTATTAACGTTCACTTAATTTTAAGTTAAGAACCTTTGGTTCTTAAGTATTACACTTGTCAAGTGATTGCATAGGACTTTCTGTAGCGCTCCTGAATTATGCTATATTTGTTAAATGAATCATGAGTATATGTAGGGGTGTTGTACCTGGTACTGTGGGATTACTCTGTAAATACCATTTCAAAGAACTCACAACCATGAATTTGATCCATCAAAGTATGGAAAAAGTTATTTTGATACACTGTACATCTTTTATAAAATGGGTAAGTTCCATAGTGTGTGTCACCTTGAATTTGATGCAAGTAAAAAGGCATTTGTTGTCATCAGGGATGACCTGAAATTCAGATGATAAATTATTGAAGTAAGGTTTTGAACTGAAGTGATGTCTGTTAGAGGTTTTAATTATTTCTATTTGGTAAGTCTTGAAAATACATTTTGATGCAAGTAGTCAAACATTTCTTGCTTTATAGACACAGAAGTATGTCTGTGACCATCACAGCATAGTCATGCAAGAGAATGGACATACAGCAGGTCAAGAATTAGAAGTCTTGCCCTCTTACTCCTCTAGAACTGCACTTTCTTTCAGACTCACCTAGCCCCTTTACAATCAAAGGAAATAAGGTAGTTAATTTTTTTATGCTGTATTATTTTTTATTTTTGTCCATTTAACCTCTAGATATTTACTCAGCACTGTTCAGCTCTTACACAGTGGTGAATTAGTCGTCTTCGAGGGCCATTTTTCATTACAGACGAGAACCAAGGGAGGAACGTCAGAAAGGAGCTGATTTCTGCTGATCAGTTGATAAATTCATGGTTATACATGGCCCCAGCCTGAATAGTTTATAACTAGATCAGACATATTGGGAAAAAGCATACAAAAACTTATGTGGATGCTGCAAAAAACCCTGAGGTCAAGAGGCTTAGAGATGTTATAGAGAAGTATTGACGTAGATGGAATATTGTCTCTCTTAACAGGCCTAATTATGAATGTACAATGGTGAAAGCAACTTCTGCACTCCCAACTGCTTTTGCAGTTGCCTCTTGCAGCTATTGGCCATGACAACTTTGTACCAGGAGCTTCTTTCCTAATGGCATTATGGTCTAGCTTATCAAAATAATTTCTCTTTCGTGCTTTCACTTTATGTTTTTAATAATTTTTATTTGCATATTCTTAGGTCCTGTCACTTTTTGGGGTGCGCGTATGCATTCGTGCATTTGTACTTGGCTTGTGCTCCATTCAGTTTCTCTTTCTAGATGAGGCTGACTAAGGTCTCCTTGCTGCAACTCATTAAATTTCAATATCATAGAGTGTGAAGTGAGAATTTTTTTAAGTGCAATGACATTTGATAGAATATGCACATTATTTAATATTACATAGATCATTTGACATTTGGTAAATGTGTGAAATTACTGGGAGGTGTGCCTGGCTCTAGAATTCTAGTCTAGGCGCAGTGACTTTCTGAAGACAACTGCAGCTTGAAGCAGTGAACACAACCTAGTTGACCTTCAAGATCACTTTTGCTGTAACTCTTCCCTTTCTCTTTATTAGCTCATATTTCTTAAGATTATTCCTATAACAAATCTCGTTACAGCTATGTCTCTCTTTTCTTTCTACCTGTCTCCTCCTCTTTGTAATTATTTAAGGTCCCCTTTCCCATCCTTTTATCCATTCTATCTGTTTTTATATTTTATATAAAATTACTACTTCAATCTAGGGTTTTCTACCTGTTATTTGTAGTGCTAGAGAAGGTTCTGAGAGAAACTCTTGATGCAATATACTTTTTCTTTGTAATCCCAGTTTTGGTTTCTGTAGGATATTTGTTCTTTATGGATGACATAAGCCCATCAGGGCAGAAGGTGTTTCCTGATACTTACGTAGGAATGTTGCGTAATTTAGCTTATTTAAAAAAAAAAAAAACAACAACATTTTCTCTGACTTTGATCCTTCGCCATTGTTCCAAAAGTCATTTTTCCCCAAGACATGTTATTATAAGTACAGATTTCCCTATCTTACATTTTTTTGTATTGCCTTTTTTCTTTCTAAAAATAGGGACTTAACTACTAATTACCGAGATGAATATTTAACCATATTCTTTGATTTCTTCAGTCTTTCACTTAGTGTTTTACCAGCTAAACAAACTGCTCAAACTTCTTTTGCAATGTAGGTAACGTCACACTTGGAGCTGTTTCTCATCTGTGACTTGTTAATGAGTTAGCACTGCTTATTACTATTTTACCACCCGTTGTTTGTGCCTGGCATGTTGAACTGAGCTCCATTCCAAACTTAGCCTTTGGGGAAACTTTTTGTCTTCAAATGGACTTTTCTCAATGCAAGTTAACTGGCAAAAAAAGGAACTGTATTAGATTAAACACATTTGCATAATTTAAAGGCTTCGGCCTTGATGTCCATCCCTGTGTTTACTAATATTCATTAATGCTCTGTATAAATTCTTAGAAAAAGAAATATATGTATATGGTACTGGGAGACAGAGTGAAGAAGTCCCACTTGTGACAAAAGGTATTCATAGAAACTTTTAGGTTGGAAAAGACCTCCAAAATCATCAAATCCAGCCATAAACTTATTGCTGCCAAAACTACCACTAAACCATGTCCCTAAGTGCTGTGTCAACCTGTCTTTTAAATGCCTCCAGGGATGGTGCCTCAACCACTTCCCTGGGCAGCCCATTC
>JAOXJM010000041.1:63294028-63315320 GCA_026413425.1 Tringa solitaria | reverse complement strand
AAGCCTTGCTGAAGTCAAGGTAGACAACATCCACCGCCCTCTTCTCATCTATCCATCCAGTCATGTCCTTCCTAAAGAGATGAACTGGACTTACTATTACAGTATTCCTGATTTCAATGGTGATTTTTTTTTTTTGCCACAATATTAAGAGGTTAGAAACACTGCTGGTGGAAGGTCTTGTTGCAGTTCTGTTCTTAATCTGAGAGGACCAAAACCAATGTCCTCCCAAGGTGTGTCAGCTACCAGACTCAGGTATACCTTCTGCTTTTTTCTTGTTGGATTTGACATTCATTCAGTCACAAAGAAGAAACTACAGTGCAGCGTGAACCTGTCACCGGTCAACGTGTGGATGCTTACTTGGGATAGAGAGTCCTGGGTCCTACTCCTGTCCCTTTTGCCTACCTTAGTGCCAGCTAGATTTGTGACCCATATGAAGGGAGACACCAGCTATATGCCATGGGTAATGATTCTTTTATCCTTTTTTCTTTAGGGTGGAATGTACATGTTACAGCTTGTGGATACTTATGCAGCTTCTTATTCTCTTGTCATCATTGCCATCTTCGAGCTTGTTGGAGTTTCCTATATATATGGTAAGAAAAATTACTGTTGTTGGGTAGCCTATGTCAAAGTAACATTTTAGCATATGGTAAAGTAGCTGGTAACATGAAATTCTTGAGGAAAGGAATAACGCTTTATTTTATTTTTTAATAGAATTTCCTCAGAATTTCCTAATTTTTAACAAAGCATAATGGGACTTCATTACTATAGGGTTCCTTCAAATACATGTATTCAAAAGACTTTAATATAGTCTAATGTCATTTTCCACCAGTAGCTTAAAGCCAGTGCTTAGAGAAGAGTGTAAGAATAGACCAAACATTTAGTGACACTTCTCCAGGGGCTCTTTCACACTACAACAGTTTTAGGCTGAGAGACTTCCTGAGCCAGGGGTGGTATCTTTGCATTTAAAAGCTTTTGAAGGTTTTGTTTTCCATGTACACGTCCAGCCTTCCCTTTAGCCTTTGTCTGTAACACAGAAACAAGCCTATACGGCTTCTCAGAGTGATTAATTATGCCCAGTGGCAACACCAGTTATATTGATCCATGTTGATGTACGTGAGATTATGAGGAAGATTGTCAGTTAATTTAAAGCAGTGAAATGGTGTTGATGCTACTGTAGCTACGTCAGTTGACACCAGCTGGTGATTTGCTCCCATACTTGTCCAGTGCTTTCAGGAGATGGATTCTTGGAATTGTGTGATCTCAGGTGATTGTAGTAGTAAATGTGAAGATCTCGCTACGTAAGAGATGATTAATTTACATCTAGAGTGTGGAAGTGCCACTTAAGACTCATCTTCAAAAGCAAAGCAAGATCTGAATCTCAGTGTTAAAGACAACAAAGATAAGGCTGTTTCTGCTGTTGCTGTGGACAGGAATGAATTATATATTTTCTATCAGCCTATTAACAGTCCCAGATGTACTGTTGAAGGTACATATATAGCAGTATGATCTTGGGCTGTAGTCCTGTACACTGGATAGTTAGATCTACCTACGTTGTGGGGTTCACTCTGTAATATAAATGCATTTAAACGATCGTGCATAATTAAAAATGCAGGATTTGTTGCTCTTGCTTGTATGTTATAGAAAGGACAAGGAATCAGCACTTCCTTGTTTTCTCTAATTTTATGAAAATACAAAAGTGTATTTCTCTACTGACATCCAATCCAGTGAGCAGGCCTGAGTGATTGTAAGCTAAGTCAGATAGGACCCAGCGAGGAAATGCTACGGAATACAATGGAAAAAAGTCAAAACACCGAGAGAAAAGTTCATTTAGACTGATCGTGTTTTGGTTAATCAAAATACTGTTTGTTTTTTATGTCTGTGAATAGAGTAGGTTTCGAAGTGTCATCTCCATGAGTGGAATGATATTGGTAACTGTTGTTCAGCTTTACACTCAATCAGTCTTCTCAAAGGACCTGTGTGTAATGCTTTGAGATATCTCCTGAAGTGAAGTCTAGAGATGGATTTGGGGGTCATTTAGCAGAACTCCTGACCTGAAATATCAATGCTGTCAAATTTTGTCATTGCTACGTGCTTCGGTTTCCATGAAGACATACAAAGTTTGCCCATTCCCTCCTCCCTTTTACCACCAGGTTTAGCATTTACCTGTTCCTGTGGAAACACCACTGGGTGCGTGTCATTTGAGACATTAGTGTATTGTACAAACCAATTTCCCAGCTTTCGTAAAACCAGTACAACTCCATAAGAGATGGTGAGTGGGAATGCTCAAGAAGAGTATAAGGGTTTATTTTGTTTTGTTTTGATTTTTTCCCTTCTTCCCAAACCACGACACTCCTCATCTCTTTGCTGAGAGCATCGCTGAACAACGCTGTGCACTAGATGTTGTCGCTCCTCCTGACCAGCAGTATCTACAGCATCACCTGGTCTGTGCCAAAAAGATTGTCCCCTTTAAATCCGTTGCCATCAGTGTGCAAGATAAAAATTCCTTGCTTAGAATATTTTTAAATAGCCCTCAAACTACTTAAATCTGTAGAATTTCTTTGTTCTGTATGTTTTTTAAATGAAGGTGAAGGTAAGTATGGAGCAAGCACTGGCTCTGTTCCTCCTCTGAACACTGTGTGGCAGAAGCACTACAAACCTGCCTTTGTGGAACAACGTTTTATTAGGCCTGTAAGTGAAATTGTTCTGGCTAGAGCCTGGTTTGCCCAACAAATTCAGTATCCCTCAAAACACTAACTTTTATGAAAAAGATAAAATAATACAGAAGTAATTATAGCACTGCAAAGGAATGACTTGAGAATTTTTTTTTAAGTTACGTATTACTTTAACATAATCAGACTTGGAAAAGACCTGACAAATTACAAATCATTCTTTCTATGGTTAGTAAAGTCTTTGATAGAAACTGTTTCAAAGATTATTCCCTGGAATTAACCTTTTGCTAGACTGAAGAGTTTCCAGTCTTTTACACAAAAAAGGAAAAACTTACTTTACAGTCATTATCCGCTTGACTAATGTATCGTAGCTACTTCTGCTGCATTAATGCTACTTTTCTAAGGGCTGTTTGTAGGAATACAGCTTGTATATTTGTGATTTGCATACTGTAAATACAAGTGAAGCTGCTGCTCTTGTTGTATTCCTTCAAGCGGTGCTTAAAATTGGCATAATACATTTTCAAGCTCTGACAATTGCAGTTTTACACTCCACTGACACCTTTCTCTGTATACTTGTACTCTTCATAGCAAGCAGGTTGGCATAATAGTGGCAGGTGCTTTTATGATGAAATAAATCTGTCTTTAGTTCTTGTTACATGATCTGCTTGCTGAGCGCATTGAGATTTTTAAATTAAAAAGAGACACACTTGGTTATTTCCTTGCAATCGTTTATTTTTCAGTAGAATCTGTGCCACATAATCCAGTCAAATGCTGGTTTTTATTTCACATTCTGGTATAGGTGTTTATTCTCCAGATGTTTAGATTATGATGCATGATTGGTAAAGAATAGCTTAGAGCTGCGGGTATTAATTTAATCATCAGTATAATTCCCACTGTTTCATTTTGTAATGGGAAGCTAAATACAGGGATCCTTGCGCTTGAGTGAAAACACTGCTGGAAACTGAAAAGTGTGACCTTAACTTTACTCGTGGTCCTTCCAGATCTGTTTTTTTGACAGTCTGTTGTTGGGAAGGTTCATCATCAGAGTAAGTGGTAACTGCTGCAGTGCATTTGTAATAAGCGTTAGTAATATCGAACATTTTACCTGTCACAGAATATTGAAGTAGCTGTCTGTCTTGATTTGCATCCTCCTTTTTAAGGAATTTTCTATCTGCAGCACTTATGAATACGTCATCCCACTTTAGGGAGTGGAAATTGAGATATGGAATATTATGTATTGTTTATTTCCCAGAATTATTCAGCAGGCCTGACTGATCTGGGAGGGAGACCAGATATACTGAGATTCAGTCGGCGTTCTGTTAACTAAAGCATCCTTTGCATTTTTCTGTGGAACCTGACAAACTTATTTTCAGTCTTTCACTGGGAAAGAGATGAGAACTGTGCAATCCCTCTACCTGTTTACGTGTATTTGACTCCTGAACTGCTAATATTTAAAAGCGTCTCAGACTGTGAATATCCACTGACAATTCCAAGGAGGAACCAAATATTTTAATTGGAGTTTCAAGCAAATCTGTGCAGATTTGCATGAAGCTTGCGTTAATTTTGGAGGCAGAAGACCCTGGTAACTCTCCAGTTAGGTAGATCTCCTTTGCAGCAGCAAGTGTAGCTGAAGTAGAGAGACTTGGATGAGCCTTAAAGTTTGCGGGAAGGCCCTCCAGCCCATACCTTGTGCTGCTGCAATTAGTTTAAAACTAATTTGGTTCCCACAACAGCACTCTGCAGGGATGCCCGCTGTGTGAGCATCTCCCAGGTAGCTTGCTGCAGATGGTGCACTGAACTGTCATAAGCAGCTATATAAAACGCATAGAATCATTCAGTTGCAGCTATGATCTCCTTTTGGGCCCAGAAGACAGTGACCCCAGGGGTTAGGGGCATGCAAAGCTCTCTTAGGAAATGGAGGAGCACACGATGAGTCCAACGGATGCTGAAGTATGGTGATTCCACGGGTTGTAAAAATTGCATGTATTTTACAGAGAAGAGGCTTTCTGAAGAAGAGTGTTTGCTGTAGTTGGTGGAAAAGAGAAAAAGAGAGGAAAAGAAACCACTGAATATTGAGCCTTTGCTGTTTTTTACCTTCTTAATTCTGGGAACAGCCTGGTGGATAGATTTAGTTCAACAGGAAGGCTTCAAAAATAGGTGGATCAAGCCTGGGGATTATCCCTTCTTATATTCAGCAGCTGCAGTGGCTGGCTATAAGGGCAATAAAATCATAAAGTAGTTTATTACTTTTGGTTCAAGTATTTCCTCCTTTACTCAGTGACTTCTCTCCAGTATTTGAGCTCCATCTCTGTCTCTACATCATGAAAGTTGGACTAAATGCTGTAGAATAATGCTTTGTAAAATTTAAATGACAGAGACCATTGCCTGCTTTATTAGACAAAATAAATCCCAAATTGGCATTGTTTGTGTGACGGAGGAGCTCAGCCCTGGACCCCCGGCCTCCCTCTTCTTGTCATCATTAGAAAAGCTGGAACAAATTCCAATTTTGTTTTTATTAGTTTTGGATAAATTAGGGGCCATTTACCTAACCAGCTCTGCAGAGCAGGACAGAAAAGCAAACTGGCTTTTATGAGACGGGCAATCAGTGCTGCTGGGCCAGCACCTTTTCCAGTCGCACGGCGTGGCCAGAGAGACAGCTGAAAAAATACCATTTTCCAATCTTGCACGCTTTATTAACTCAAGTAAATTTATAGAGGCAATCAGTACGCTAATCTGAAGAATCAATATGTCAGTTGATCTGTTTGTTCAAACAATATTGAGTATAATTTAAAATATTTACAGGTGCTCGCTAATAATTCTAAGTATGGCTTACCTATTAAATGAAAAATAAAATGTTACCGGTTTCAGTGCTAAGTGATACGGTCACAGCCCAGTCAGATGGTAGGTGTAGAGAAACTCAGATATTGTCTATGCTGAGACAGATATACAGATACTAAAGTGGTTATTCTTCACAGAGAAATAACAAGTGTGCACATAATTGCAGCTAACCAGTACATACTATTAACACTTTAACCTGAAAAGTAGCGAACATTTAATCTCTATGTAAAAGCTCGACTTTGCTTTAATCCTCAAGAAGTAAATATTTTATTAGAATGGTTCCCTCTATAATAGTCTCATTTTTTTACTGTGTGGTTAGATCCTCCATTGAAGTTCTCAACCCACAAGTCAGAGTTTGTTTTGGTAATTAGACGCAGGGGAGATCACAAGAGCGATGTTGCAACCTGCAGCCGGTTTCTTTTCACACCTAATTGCATTTACATTTGCTCCTTACAGGATTGCAGAGATTTTGTGAAGATATAGAAATGATGATTGGATTCCAGCCAAGTAAATTCTGGAGAGTCTGTTGGGCGTTTGTGACCCCAACGATTTTAACAGTAAGCAAAATTCTTTTGAATGTCTTCTCCAAAGCGTTTTGTTGTTGTTTCTTCATCGGTCCCGATGTCTCGGAGCAGCAATAATTCCACCTTGGATGCAGATACCTGGGCATACGCACACAAGTGTGTGAACGTGTGTTCTCACACATGTGTGTAGTAGAAAAAAAGAGTGTAAGTGATGGTATTTTTGGTAGAGAAGGGATGGTGGGTCTCCAAATGCTGCAGTGATGGCCTTTTCCTGGCTGTGCAAAGAGTTACTGTGGCATACCATTATATTCCAGCAGTTTAGGTTATTGTATATATGTGTAATGTATATGTGTGTATGTATACACATAGAAAGAGAGAGGAAATTAGATGATCCTCCTGTCTTTTCCCAGGCTGAGCTAGGGAAAGAAAAATTTCATTGAGTCATAAAGTGACCTAAGAGACAAGCTTTGGAAAGGCTAACATGGAAATTGGAGTGGCAAAGTTTTAGATGCAAAGGTGGAGTTATTTTTGCAAAGGTCAATATAGTTATGTTGTGGATAACAAAGAGAAATCACTTCAGTATCTCTAAAAAACATAAGGGGGCAGGAGGGAGAAAAAAGGAAAGAAAAAGGGAAGGGAAAAAAGGAAAGAAAAAGGGAAGGGAAAAAGAGGAAAGAAAAGGGGAAGGGGAAAAAGGGGGAACAAGGAAAAAAGAACAGAAAGAGGGAAAAAAGAACAGGAAAACAAGGGGGGAAAGGAAAGGCAAAAAAGAAACCAGAAAGGGGAAAAAAGAACAGGAAAACCAGGGGGAAAAGGAAAGGCAAAAAAGAAACCAAAAAGGGGAAAAAGAGTGAAAATAGTGAAAAAAGGAAAGGGCCTAGGCATTTTAGTTTGCAGACCCTTAGGCACTGAGGCAGTGGGCGCCCAGCCCAGGCGGGGATGCTGCCGTTCTCCGTCGGCACCGGCAGGTGGCGCTGTGGGACAGCGGCTGGCGGCGCTTGGGGTGCTGCCGGGCATTCACCTGCAGAGGCTGAATTTTAAAAAATATAAGTACATTTTCAAATTTAATAGGAGGTTGTGGGGGTTTTTGGTTGTCTGCCTGATTTTGGTGGTGTTTTGTTTGCTTGATTTGGGGTTTTGTTTAGTTTTTTGTTTGTTTTTGGTTCTTTTGTTTTATTTGGGGGATTTTTTTGTTTGTTTGTTTGGTTAGTTGGGTTATTTTTGAATTTTGTTTTTATATCCACCCTCAAACCTGGAATAATGATTTACTTCAAATTTAGATCTCCATTTAATCTCAAAGATGGCACTTTCTTAATTTTGCCATTGCTACGCATGTTTTTTTCAAGTCCCAGAGGCCAAGTATAATAACTACATCTACATTTTCTATCTAGCTCAATGTTTCCTTTACATTTTAACCCAAGTGCAGATAAAATTTTGAATTGCACGTCATGTTTTGGCACAAGAAGGAAAGAATTCTTTTAGCCATTTCAAAAGCTTTCAGCTTGGTAAGTCAGCATAAAACCACTGAACCGTCCTTCACCAGGATTTTCTGTTCGAGAGCACATCCTTCAGCCTGAAAGTCCTCAGGCTTGGACCACCACTGTGGCAAGATTATCAGTATTTGTGTAGGGCTGTAAAAACTCATTTCACAGCAGTGCTAAATAGTTCCTACAAGTATTCATAGATTTTTAGGGACGAGATGAGAAAAGTTACTAGGATTTTTCCTGAGACATGGGTGTTGAGACAGTATGGGGTCAGCTGGGTGGGTTGAAGAAGCAAAATGGTGACTCCATCACCTGTTGCAATCCCTACTTCCAGAGAAGTTGTATTACAGTTTATATGCTGAGAAGTTCTTACTTGTGCTGTTCTTTTGTGCAGCATAAACATTGGTAAATCTTCTAGGGGAGAGGGGGGAAAGGTTCTGGATAAAGTTAGCAAATTCTTTCTGGTTTTGTTAATTCAGGAATGAGGTGGGATTTTTTTTTTTTTTTTTTCTGAAAACTGGAAAAAGTTTAGATTTTGTAGACAGGAGTGTACGTGTGAAGGCATTAGTGAATTTTGGTGGGCTCGACCTGAGTTGTGAGCGAAAGAAATCCATGATGGGAACGATTTCTTCAATGGGCATAACGAAGATATTCTACCCTCCCACATCGATTTTTCTCTGCCTTTTCTCTTTGCTGAGGTACAGTATTGCTGTGCATGAAAACCAGGTAGATCTGTCTTACCTATCCAGTGGCAGCTGGTTTTTTATGCAATATATAGGTATTGTTGTAAATCCATTTTTAAAAGTTTGAAGACATAGCCCAATTTAATCTATAGTATTAGAATAACATAATATGTTGGTTTTTTTTTTTTCTCTGGAAGGCTTTGTTAAAATGAGGGCGTGTGGACATTTTTTTAAATATCTTTTTTTTTGCTTCCAATGGCTGTTTTCAAGATACTGTCTTAGACCCATTGTTACACTTCTGAAGGGAATTGTAAGGCTTTTCTGCAAATTGCTCGGTTCCTTCGCTGATCAGACTTGCACTCTTAGCTACTGCCAGTAATCACAACCAGGGAATAGAAAATTATGTTGTTTCTTAAGGAAAGCAAATTTGGAAAGCAAACGAGGTCAGTTCAAACTTGCATGTTCTGTTGTTGTTCCCTCCAAATGTAATATTTAGTGAACTTACGGTGAGAAATAAATTGATACTGATCAGTCGTAATTCAATTTTTATGCAATGGAAACAGACAAAGCAAAACCAAGCAATACATTCTTTTCTGTTATTGCCCCGTAAAGCTAATATTTGATACATTTGGGTAGTCTAATATTAGACTTTCAATTAGTCCACATTTCTGGAAATAAAACCGATCATTTTTATACGTGTCTTCACCTAGTTATACTGCTATAAATCTTCTGTGTGCAATTATTGCGAGCACAGGCATTTCCCAAAAGTTACTGAATTATGCACAAATGTAAGCAGATGTATTGCTATTCATACAGTAAGTGAAACGGAGTAACTTAGCATAATCACATTAGGTAAAACTGCCAATAGACCATGTAATAAAGCATGTTACTCTAGGGGCGAGATTCTAATTTCAGTTCTTCTGGCATAAATACAGTGATTTTTGTGGGATTTTGCAAGATTTCCACGAAACTCATTATATTCAGACTCCGACCTCTTTATTACAGCTTGTGGCATCGCCCTGCCGTAGGTGTATGTGCTTTTATCTGTATTCCACGTGTCTGTGTGTGGATACCGACCGCTGGCTGCAGAGCAGCCTTGTTTTGCTGCTTCAAACGTGTTTGTTTTTCTTCCCTCTTCCCAGTTTATTCTTTGCTTCAGTTTTTACCAATGGGAACCGATGACGTACGGAGCTTACCACTACCCAGGCTGGTCCATGGTGCTTGGATGGCTGATGCTGGCCTGCTCCGTTATCTGGATCCCAGTTATGTTCGTGATAAAAATGCATCTAGCCCCAGGCAAATTTATCGAGGTAATTCTTCTGCCTTTTTTTTGCTGCTTAAAAATACGGTCGCGGGAGACTGTCTGTTTTATTTCACATTGATTTTTGTGATATTGAATGTCTAATAGTGCTAAGATTGCTTTCTGGTAAGCTAGTTATTGTGTTGCAAAGAGATGCTCAGTTGATTTAAAATGCAGACCTTCTATTTATTTCCTGTTCCTCCAAAAAAAAAAAAAAGGCTCCTAAATTGTTAAGCTATTGCTTTTTTTGAGAACTAGAAGGAGCTACAAATTCTCTGTGCCCCTGGTGTGTAGCCATAGGAAGCATCAGCTGCTGGGGGACATCGTGTGGCAGCGCTCCCTGTAAGGAAACGTCAATCAGGAGTCTCCCATTTGCGGAGCGGGAGGCAGTTGGGGACCCGAGGCATCCAGGGTGTGCTCCAGGAGGTTTGTGCCACTTGATGAAGTTCAGGAATAAGACCTCACGCTCCACGGATCAAACTACTCATTAGAACACTTAGCTGGCAGTCTTCTTATCCCCCCTTCTTCATCTCTATTTTTCTTGGCTACGCTGATCTTCTCTGGCTCCTGGGCTTAAAACACCTCCAGGTGCACTTTATTTATATGCTGCTTTGGTTTGTTTTGCCAATCAGATTCCTGCTGCTTTCTGCTGCCGCTCCAGAAACATGGCAATCCCCTCCTGCTTCCCTGTCTCTGTACCCTGGCCCTCCCTACCACCCCAGCTGCCACCACAGGATGATAGAATAGAGTTGTCTAGGTTGGAAGGCACTTTTAATATCATCCAATCATTAACCTAACGCTGCCAAAACCACTGCTGCACCATGTCCTTAAGCACCACATCTACCCATCTTTTCAGTACCTCCTCGGCTCCTTGCAGGATGTGGTGCGGCGATGTCTTTCTCATGTTGGCATTTCATCCCTTCGTTGCATTCACCTTGTCATCTGAAGAAGTTCAATGGTCTCATTTTTGGCCTTTGAGGCTTTCTCAGCTCTGTCCTCTCCTCACTGCACGCTGCTTGTGCTGCTCCCTCCTGGAGATAAGGAACAGACACTCGCCTCCCCTTCTCAGCTCTTCTGCAAACCCCATCGGGGCTGTTATACACCTCAAAAATGAAAAGGAGAGAAAATGTACTAAAATAGAATAATCTTTTGGTCTCTCAATATGTCACACTACACATGCCTAAGGGAAAAGACGGTGCTTTTCCGCTTCACATGGAGGGAAGGAGGTTAATATTAAGTGGTGGGACACACCGGGAGAGCATCCAAGCGCACAGTTGGCACCAGGGAAGGAGGGCACTTATCTAAAGGGCCATCCAGCCCTTGTGTGGAGCATGTTGGAACGCATAGGTCAGGAGACAACCGCTGCCACTGGAGATGAGCTAACGTGAAATTAAACATAGTTGTTTATCGTCTCATAAGTTTCCCTTATTGAGACAAGTTGTTTTGCTTCAAATCTTCTAACTTATATGCGTAGTACTGCTATATGTAGAATGCCACAAAAATAGGGTGCTCTCCTTACTGTCCCTCTAGTAGCGCACCCAAAGAAACACCAAAAAAGTTGGATCTTTTTTGAAGGGGCTTTTGCTGAAGCTTTTTCAGATGTAGCTCGGTATTTCCTGAATACTCAGTCTGCTGCATAAAATTATTATGGTTGATTTGGGAGGTAAGAGTTGCAAACTGGTAATTAAGCAGAGATTAAAATAACTGATATAGAGGTCTGATTCACTTTATTAGGTAATAAACATATAATTGTTCCCTCTTAAGTCATCAGAAATATGTTTTCTTTCCTTTTTATCTGTAAATGCGCCAATCAAATTATATATTCAATAAAGAAATCAGCAGAAAGATTAGAAGATTTTTATTGTTTTCCAGGTTAACATTCTCCTCTTCCTGTTTTCCTGCAGATAGAAATGAAACATTTTGTCATCTGAAAATTGAAATCTTTGTTCATTCATAGCAATGTACTTCTTTTTGGTCATTTGTATACTTGTGGGAAATATGCTAAACAGAAATCCAATTATTTTAATGCAGTTACCCACTGCTTAGACCATTGGGCTAAGTAATTGTGCACATGTCCTTCAGTGAGTGAGCCACGCAATCTGTAGTGGTGGTTCTGAGCTCCCCCTCATATGGTGTGGGGGAGAATGTATAATTAAAATCTGGGCACTTTATCGTCTATTAATCTTGCAAACTTTGTGCAAAACAAACACTGAGCAGTGGAGCGTTGCAGGGCTCCATCATCAATAATCTCAAATGAGCCTATCCTCATTTCTTCTGCGCTGTAATTCTGCTCCGTAACTTCAAATGAGACTCTCTTTTCTCTCCCCCACCTTGCAGCGACTCAAGTTGGTGTGCTCTCCACAGCCTGACTGGGGTCCATTTTTGGCCAAGCACCGTGGTGAACGTTACATGAATATGATTGATCCACTGGGAACCTCTTCCCTGGGACTTAAACTGCCAGTGAAGGATATAGAACTGGGGACCCAATGCTAATAATTATTACGTGGGTGGCAATAATATCGTCAGCCTCCTCGGATATTTTTCTTCCCTTTTGTTTCCTCACCTTTTCTTCTTTTGCTTTTCGCAGTGCCTGAAAGTGGTTGCTTAGGAAAGTAGGACTATCCTGTTGCATGCCATAGGGAAGACCTAGCTAGACCACTTCCAGGTGTAGGTGATGCCCGTGATGCGTTCTGGACTCAGTGAAATAGCAAAAACCTGTTGTGCGATGGGTGACATGCCAGGTTTTGTCAGGTGACGTAGGAATAAACAAAACGCAATGGAAAAAAAATAATAATCCTTTAAGGAAATGATGTGCAGAATTTGACCCATTTCACACAAGCATCCATGTAACCGGTGGCTGTGGTTACGACTGGGATTTTGTTACCCGTGTGACCAAAGGGAAGTTCGGCCTCAGATGGGGTGGAAGTGAGCAAAGAAGGGGATCTCCTGTAGACTTGGTATAAACCCAGCATGAGGCTCAGACAGTAAGCGGGGTCACTTTGTCTGCGCTGAGAGCAGCCTTGACCCCTTGTGCCTGTGCGCTCTTTCCTGAGTATGGATTATACTAACTTTGAGGACTTGTTATTCTAAACAAGCAGAGACCCTTTAAACAGCACACCAGGAAGCAATATGCGAGATCCGAACAGAAACACGATAATCCATTTGGTCTTTTCAAATAGAAAAATAAAAGCAAAATTTAAAGAACTATTGATTTGAGACTGGGACTGAAGTACGTTTGAGTCCAGAAGTGGTTTGGAAATGGCACAAGACTGAGGTGTGTGGGCATCACTGCTTAGAGTGCTGTTATGCATTTCTTTTTGATAATTTGGTATCTGTAATTTCAAGTAAAAATGCCTAAGTTATAGAAGTGTCTAAAACCTTGCTCCACCCTAAGTGCAGCGGTGGTTTTACTCACTTCAATCCTCTGAATCCTCGTTTCTTTGCTTTGGTTCACAGTATCTTCTCAAGAAGCCATCATATAATTTGTGCCTAACTTTATATTCTTACAGTGGTAAGCGTAGTCTAGTTACCACCCGACAACAGTTATTAGAAGTTAGATGTGCTGTTCGACTTTGTGACTCCCCGTTCATTCTCCTGTAAACTTCTTTATATAACCTTTAGACGATGTATTCTTCTCTTTCAACCAACGGGGAAATAGCAGAACCCTACTTGTCTATATATTATATATATATAGCACGTAAATTCTTCAAAGCAGTATTCTCTCTGAAATGTACATAGGTTTTGGTTCTTTTTATTTTGTTTTGTTTCTTTTTTTTTTTTTTTTCCCGTTTAAAACATTTTCATTAAATGAAAAACAGGAAAGAAACCCCCAGCAATTAACCACTGCGGTCATCCACACGGATGCAACATTAGATATACAAAATGTGAGAGTTGCGGGGAGAGGACAATGTAGTAGATGGCCATTGCAACATTCCATAGCAATAAGGCATTCTAAATCAGTACATTTTAGAAATCAGATATAAATGATGATAGGAATATTAGACTTAAATAGTTTTGTTACCTATCGGGCAGAGTCAAAATAGAGCTTTTTAAGAGTACATTTATTTATCTGAATATAATATTAGCCCAATTTATTGTAAACGCACTAGAATGAGGGAGAAAAATATATCTTCAATAATTGGCAAAACTGTAACCTTTACTATCTTGTTATATCCTATACATACAGATATGATATTTTTTAACAGTGCTCAGTGTTCATGTAGCGTGTACTAGTGATGTTTTCTGTCCCTATAAATATCTTATCAATCAGTGTAGAGACGGTGAGCTTAGAGTAGTTTAGCCTGTTTTTTCCTTCCCCACACACACTACTGTAGTAGCCAGTAAATGTTCTTTTCTTTCAGGGGACTGTTTCCACCCCGATCTTTTGTCCATCTGTCTTCATATTACAGGGTCTCAGGTAAATTTTCAGTTCATGTGTGCCCGTAGATCAGTAGACGTGTTGTTTCATCCTGTCAAAGAAAAAAACAAAACCTAAACCTTAATGTAACACTTTCACAAATCGATAACTTATTTTCTCTGTGTGTGTGTGTATATATATATGTATATTAAATATATTAATCATTTTGCTGAACGTCCTCTTTCACGGGGCAATTAGTGTTGCCGGTTCTAGGCACTGCTGGAGACCTTTAATCCTCACGCGGGACAAGCGAAGCGCCGTCACCAGGGGTTGTCACCAAGCGAAGCCAGGGCAGATTTTGCATCATTTTGTGCTGGCCCCTGAATTTCCACTCCGCTGGCTCTCTCGGTCCCCGTCTCACACGGTGGCCAGACAGGACCCTTCTGTGAGCTTCTCTGCCTTAAAGCTGTGCCCCCTGGTTCCAGCTTTGCTTGCTCTTTTAATAAAGGGGGTTTGCTGTTCTGGCTTTTATTTTCCTGGCAGAGGCAGGTTCCAGAAGCCACGCTCTGCTTGATGTGATGAAGGTCCATAAAGATGAGCTGGAAATTTGGTCCCCATGTCTACATGGGGCCGAGGGGTCTTCTCTGGGTGAAGAAAGAAACCTAAGTTGGCATCTCTAGTGGGAATGATGTATTTTCATCAGGATAAAGAGCTTTAGGTCTCTCTTTACCAATATTACCTAGCATCTTGGTTTTATTGGAGTCTGGGCTAGTTTCTTTTCACTACTATTGTGGTTAAAAAAACCCAAATAAGTCCATAGGTTTGTTCCTGTTTTAAAAAAAAGAAAACACTCAAGTCGCTTAACAGTTTTCTGAATCCTTTCACTTACTAACCTGTCTCAGGACATGCGCTGGAACTGGGATTAACTAATTGCAATAAAATTACCTCGGTGTAAGGATGTCAGTTACTGTCTACCTTAAGTATAAAAAGAGGTATCATTGGAAGGAAAACTGCAAGGTTATGCTATCTTTCCCTTGGCTGGGATTACCAAACTGGAATGAATATGAAAAATTGAATTGCTTTCCATGATTTATGTAATTAATCTGCTTGCTTTTAATTTAGATGTTGTTCCTGTGCCTGCTAAGTCATTAGCACAGGATTAGGCTTGACTTTGAAACTCCGAAAACAGATGATAGTGATTTTATTCTAGCTGATACTTGTCTTCAGCTTTGACCTCTATTACTAGGCTTGCAAAAACTTTTGGAGAGGAGGGAGAAATTAATACAAAAATCACAGAGGATATGATGTTTTCACTGTATGTTAAAAGCAGATTTTTTTTTTTCATATTAGGCTTTTTTAAAAGTATTTCACTGGCCAAATCTGAATGTTGAGATTAAATTAACCAGCAGTGTCTTCTTTAAATGAGAAGTAACCTTAAAGTTTGCATGTACTTTGATAATTTTCTAAAAATAAATTTAGTAACTAATTAAATACCAGTAAAGATCTTTAAAAAAAAAAAAGGAGGGGAAAAAGCCAT
Source organism: Tringa solitaria (assembly GCA_026413425.1). NCBI lineage: Eukaryota > Metazoa > Chordata > Aves > Charadriiformes > Scolopacidae > Tringa > Tringa solitaria. The sequence continues at coordinate 63,299,928 of JAOXJM010000041.1, read as the reverse complement.
ATTAGTAAAAATGTGATGTACGTACTTGCAGATCTATCTATCTTGTGAGTAAAAAATGTTCAAATTTGGTGAAAATACTTATGTTGCATATTTTTTCCTTTGAAATGAAATTGCATTTCTGGATGAGCTGAGATGCATTATTGTATGCATTAAAGATTATACTTAATGCAAATGCTTGCCATCTTCAAATTCTTTGGGTCTTCCTCGTGTTTTTAATATGCAATGTTCAAAACCTGTGTTTCAGCTAGACACGGCAGCACTTTGTTTCCAAAAGAAGGGTTTAACAAAATGACCTTTAATTGAAAAAGACTTGGATTGTCTTTATGTGATGTTTCAATTGGGTCAAAGTAGTCTTTTGATGAGGTTCTGCTCCACTGACCGCATTAGATGTACCTCAGCGCTGAAGATCATTGCTTCCGATACACTGTGTGGCTATCTCTTACCATGAAGTTCCCCCACCTGATTTATTTTAAATTCCTTTGGTCTCTTTTGAATATATGTACGGTTGTATGGATAATATGATTTCTTGTTGCCTGCGTTAAAGCAATTGCTTAATTATGGCAGACGTTGGTTTCCTATTGGTTTCTTACTCTGCAGCTCCGCTTTTTCTTGCAATCCAAGACAGACTTGTAGGGACTGTGGGTTGCAGAGCGTCGGCAAGTGGCATCCCAGAAAGAGTCTCTGTTTTGCCATTAACACTGTAAGAGATGCTTGTTTCTTAGTTTGTAGTTAAATGGTGTGCGTGTCAAATATCTGTAAAACGGTCAGAGCTTGATATTCCCGAGGGACTCAGGTTGATGACTTCGGTTGAGGGGGTGGGGGTACGGGTGTTTGGGGTTTCTGCCTTTGTCACCCTCGGGCAGCCTGTCGCCAAAGAGAGAAGGTTTTCCTGATGAGTTTAATGTAATGTGAGAACTGGGCTGGACCTTATTGCTTGCAATATTATTATTTGCCCATAATGTTTAAATACATCTTCAGGTAACCATTTGCCTTATAGCAATCTTCCATTGTTAGGAAATCTATTGATCGACTAAAACATGTTATCTGTCATTTATATTATGTAGTATTACCTTGTAAGGTAGATGCTTAGCTGGTATAAATTGCTACAGCTTTGTCTGGAGCTGTGACAATTTACACCAGCTGAGAATTTGCGCCCTGTGTCCTATGGCACTTTATTATGGACCCATCGCTGATGGGTTAAATCTTAATTACTTGCGTAATGTCATATATAAATATATATATATATATTTACAGGCATTCTATGGGGTACTGCTGCCTATGGATAAAGATTTGTACCCTAACCAGGTCATTATAATTTTTTCATTAGCTATACGTGGAGAAGATACATTATGTTACACGGGATGCACCATATATATCACATGTAGTGCATATTATAGTGCTGTATGTTATTAATTTAAGAAATCATTATTCTTGAGGCCCTACCTCAAATTTTGTATTTATGTGTACAAATGCAATTTATTGTATTATATATTTGCCTATTATATTTGGATGTGATAAATTAAAACTATTCAATAATGTATTGGCTCTAAAGACTCTAAATAAATGTCCAGTGTTTAAACAGAAAATACGTTGGCGTTTTTCTGGTGAATGAAATGTCTCTTCCTCCACTGCCTCCTTCCCCACCCAATGCACACCACAAACATCATTCTTACTTAACACACAGCCTTAAGGTATCTGCAGAATTGATCCATTTTGATTGTTAGAAACCTTGAGCAGCAACTGGAAACAGCCCTCTTGGGAGATGGAGATATTGCACAGCTGCAGAAACAAGTATCAATTAAATGTTGGGATTCTTAACTATTTGAGTGCTGTGTAGCTTGTGGATTAATTGATTGCATATGAGAGAACCAACTGGATTGGCTTAAATCCTTCTTAACCTATCAATTCAATCTTCCCAAAGGTTGTTGAGCAGTTAAAAACAATAGAGGTTCGTATCTGCTGGAGATGCAAATGAGAGGTCTAAGGGAAGGAAAGTGAAAGGACACAGTTCCTGATGTTAAGAGCTGGATTCCTGCGGTGCGGTGAGCCCAATGTGCCCCACCGCCCGACACCAGATAAGGGGGTTCTTCCCTTCCCAGCAGCCTGCGATGGAGATGCTGCTCACCCAGCCTGTCTCACTGCTGGCAGACATGTCCCGCTTTGAGGGACGAGATGCAAGCTTTGGACAGGCTTTCCCCCAAATATGATAGCTGACGTACGATAAGGTGTCGTCACGATGTGGCATCAACACGTGGTTAGGACGTAAGAGATAATAGGATGGTGCCAAGAGCGTGACAGGGGTTCTAGGCAAGGGCCTAGCCCTGGAGGTGGCTCAAGAGCCACGTGGCAGGGCTTTTTCAGCAGTTCTGGTCATCGGTCCCATCCCATCCGTCCCCTCCCACCAAAATGTACTTTGTCCTGTCTGTGAACTTGCGTTTCTCTGAGATTTGTATGTGCAGATGAAGGAGATGGCAGAACCTGAGGATGGAAGACTACAGTAATTTTTTTTTTTTTTTCACGTATAAGGCAGTTTTCATCTTGGAGAAGTCTGAAGTTACCTGCGAGTGTTGTGAGAGCCCTCGGAGACAGGTTAGTGTCATTAGTCTCCTTTTCGGGAGAGAAAACTGAGGCACATGCAACGTGTCAAACCTCCAGTCAATCAATGTGAGTCAATGACACAACACATTGATTTGGGGAGTAAGAGACAGTCCTTTGCTGTCACCATTAGGCTCTACTGCTTTAAATCTTTCAACCCGTGGGAACAGATAAAAATCCATGTCCTTTTAACTTGGGTGTATGGATTCACCCAGGCCATGCTTTAAACCAATGGACGTTACTTAACCTGCTAGAAAACAGGCACGTCTTCTCCTGCAGCGCTCGCAGACGCATTAGAGTTTGAAATAATTTTACTGTTTCGGGTACTGAAATTCCTATGGTCGGGGTGGAGACCGAAGGGCACGTCTTATACCGACCTAATAGATTAATCAGTCGTAAAGTTTGATTTGGACTTCGAGGTGTTCATGCATAAGCTAACTGTGTGTTTGGGAATTAAGCAAACAAACAAAAAGGCAGTAGGTGTTGCTCTGTGGTTGAGTACAGGAGTAGGCAAATGATTTCTCTTTGTAAGGCCTCGTTCTGGAGCATTTGTCAGTTATTTATGTAATTCTAAACCTCAATGTGGATACTTTCAGCCCAGTGAACTGATTATCTAGTCCTTTACAACTATTTAGCAGTTGCTAGGACAGGTATGGCACAGAGTATTCCTCCCCCCCCCCCCCCTCTTCCTTCACATCTACTCTTTTTCTTAATATTTAGGTGTAAGTGCTGTTAATTCTTGCCCTCTGCTGGCTGCAAAGGAAACTTTGCCCGTATGGATTGTAAGTCTCCCTTCGGAGCCAGGCTTTCCAGGGATGGGAGCCTTATTTGGGAATTGAGGAGATTTTCTATCCCACAAGCTACAAAGCATTTTTAAATTTTTTTTTTTTTTTTTTTTTTAACGCTGGCAACTGAGTCCACACATTTGCATACGCTTAAAGTAATACTTAGCACTTTTAATTGCCTTTTATCCCAGGCACACAAACAACCTTACAACTGCTGGGAGAGACAGTGAGCCTAGTCAAAAATACTTCCTCAAACTACAAAATGCCACAAGCTCCGTGGCTGACAAGACTTAACAGTTTAACGCCACACAGTTAGCACCATCACAATAATTTAGGTCAAAAATCAAGAAGCATTCAATGTCCAACTGAGGGTGCAAGAGCAATCTTTCACAGGAATATTAGCTGAGCTGAGATCCAGCTCGCTTGCCAGGACTAACACTTTACTCTTGCAAAAGTGCCATCAGACTTTAGGGGTTTTTTTTGTTTTTTTTTTTTAATAGCTAGGAACGTTCAGGAACACAGTGTTAATTCTTATCTGAATCTCATGTCTTTCGGATAAGATAGTATCAGAATATCAGATTTTTTGGTGATAGAGAAAGACGATTTGTTGCCATTAGGGGAGATGTAAGAATAGTGTTGGCTGGGAGCATGGGATTTTTTGTTTTCCGTCCATTTGCCCTATCCTTTTCTGATAGGAACAGTTGAAAATCCTTGTGGGATCACTGATGTTCTCCCAAGGTGTGATCGTTTGGTCACTGAGCGGGACTATAGGAAGAACCACCTCTGCGGGACCAGCTCTGCTCCGAGCGCTTCCTACCAGGTCACTTGTGTCACTTTTTGCAGGACCTGCGGGCTCTTTCCATGTTCCTGATCAACAGAACAAGTCAGGAATGAGGAGGATGTTCCTTGTCCATGGGATTCTTCAAGGTGTGTTTGAAGCCGTGCTTTAAAGCTGATAATTTTTTGTATGTACCCCCAGTAATTTTTTTTAAATAGCATTTAATCTACATTTAGGTTAAGCTAATAACAGGTCTATTTAAGAATCTACCTACGACCAGTATAAATCGTATAGCCACTAAAGACTCTGCACCAAGTGGAAAATGGAAAACCTGAATTACTCCCCATTTTGTGTGTAGGCAGACCCTGGTTTTACTACCAGAGAAGCACGAACGCTGCTAAGCTAACGTGAATTGGATGTATAGACCTGTTTCACAGAAAGAAATCTCCTCTTAAATCGGAGAGTAAATACTCTGCAGAAAAGTTTATTTTATCAGGATGAGGAGGGGAAGGTGTTGTCTTCACCTGCTCCATGTACCGTTGCCTCTCTCTCTTGTTGCCATGACTATATATCCGCGTGGACCCACCGCGTGTATCCTTCTCCCCATCCCCCATGGGTTTGAGAACGGTGCTAATAGCGAGGCACCCTAAATAAAACTAGGAAGACGCAAAGTTATATTTGCATAAGAGCTATTTTGACACACTTGGAGAGAAATTACTGAGATGCTTTTGGAATGACCACCCCAGAGATTTCCTGGAGAGCATTACCTCGCTTGCAGCCAGGAACAGCTGTTCTCAGAGCTCTTACTAATGAAGTAATTAGGCAACCGAGTCATACTCTTTGCTCTGGCTAATGTAAAGGTGCGCGGACGCAACTGCCCCCTAAAAAGCGCGTGATTGTTTTGGTGTCACCCGAACTTTGTCCAAAGGTACGGCTAATTGCTTTCATTTTAGGACGGCAGGAATTTGCGTGGTGGGGAACCAAACCCCAAGGTGATGAGGGGAGGCAGCCGAGAGGAGGATCCTGGCTTTTTCCGGCTGAAATGGCTTGGTTTGAAGGGGGAGCAAAACCAGATGAGCTGGAAAACCTCACTTTGCTCCCGTTCGGTGGGGATGGGAGCTTAGTCTGTGGGTCTGAAGCCTCTGCTCCAAATTTGAATCAGGTGCTCTGCAGGGGAGAGGCGTTGCTTATGATGGTGGCAGGTGGTGGCCCGCTTGTTGCCAAGGGTCGAGCAATAATTAGGGGCTGGAGGGAAGAGATATTTGAAGAGAGGTTTTTAAAAACAGCCATCAGAGCAGGTTCTCGGGTGTATCACGAGTATCTTGAAATACTTTACCTCCTTTTTAGGCTTTAGAGGCGCGAAGGAGTGGGTGGTTCGGTGACTTAAGCGAGGGCGGCCCCAGGAACGGTGTGGATTTCTGCGTTACGTCCCAGAACTTCTTTTTGTTTATTCATAGCGGGCATAAATTATTGCTAAGACTAAATAGTTAATAAGGGTCGATTCTTACTATTTTTAGGCCGAGAGGGAGGGAGGAGGAGGCGGTGGAGGTGCCCGCCAATCTCCCCCTCCCCCGGCAGAGTTGCGGGGAACCCTCTTCCGCGGGGGACATCATTGATAAAAAAAAAAGGGGCCGGGTCCCCTTTTCCAGCCTCCGCATCAACCCTTATAGAGGGGAAGGTGTGTGCCGGGGGGGGTGTCCCCGCTCCGCGGCCGTGGCCGTGCGGCGGCGCTGGCGAGGCCC
>JAOXJM010000041.1:63258514-63272226 GCA_026413425.1 Tringa solitaria | reverse complement strand
GGTTGGACTGGATGATCTCCAGAGGTCCCTTCCAACCCCATGGGATTCTGTGATTTAATAGAGATTTCAGTTTTATAGGTTTTTGCCCTTAGCAAGGTAAAAGCCATTGTGCTGCAATATTTGATTCTTTAATTGCCATAGCTGAAATCCAGATTCTCTGTTGTTGCAGGGTTAATTTCTACTTGCTTTTCCAGAGTGACTGTGCAAAGGTTCTCCTGAAAGCAGGTTGAAACAAATAGCTTTGAAATGATTGAAGGTACCAATAAAGCAGTGTGTTCTGCAGTATGTTCCTTTCCAAAGTAAGGAAGTAAAAGGAAGAGGTATTCAAGCAGGCTGGTGAATGATGAAACATATCTGTTGCTTTAGAAAACATGAATTGAGTTAGAATTGAATTTTAGTATTTTTCTCTAATGGAAGCATCTATTAAAGAATAGCGATTTTTGAGAAGCATCGGGATTCAGCTTGTAAGAACGCAATGCACATTTTTCATTGCTTAAAATTCGAGCCCAAACGGTCCTTCCCTTTGTACCATGGATTGCTGACACTATCATCAAACCAATCTTGGAAAGAACTGCTTTACCTGCTTTCCTAGCACAATTCTTCTCTTTCTCTAACTCATTTTGTCTGCTGCTGTGTGGTGACACTTTTCTCACACTGTTTCTAATACAGCTGGACCCGACTTCTCCCTTTCTCTTATTTGATGCCTCTCATATATTCTGGGCTACAAATGGCAAAAGCCTGAGGTTTTAATTTTTAGTTGCCGTAGCTGGTGATGCATAGAAAAGTTGGATCTGTGCAGGAAGATGTGACTTGAGGGCCTAAATCAGGTTTGTAAGGACTGATCCCAGTCCTGAGTTATTGCACCTTCTTAATTCCATTTGTCAGTAGGGTTAGTGTATACCGAAATACCTGTACATTTCATATGCACAAGGTAAAGCTTGCCCTGCACTGGCCCCAGAGCAGCATTGCCATTCACCTGGACTTGGTCTTATGATGAAATGAAAACACACCCACGCAAAAATGAAAATCTGAGACTTATTTTGAAGTTGCTGAAAGTGAGTATCGTGAGTAATTGCAGTTGTGGATGAAGTTCATCAAGGTGGCAGAGCGTGTAAGAGTTTGCGGCAGCTAAGCAGGGTGCTGTGGCCTTTTCCTGCAGATCCTGGCCGTGCTGTGGCCACTGAGCCCCTGCGTAAGTGTAGCCCTTGGTGCTGGTTCCTCTTGTAGCTCCTTTTTGGCTTGGTAGGGCTGGGCTGCTCAGGGTCCCAACGGGCTCATGTGGGACACAGCAGCCAGGAGAAGGCAAAGTGGTGTCCCTGGGGATGGGGGAGGTGGCATCTGGCAGGGAAATGTGGGGATGGCAGAGGCTAAATGGGTTTGGCTGGCCTGGCAAACTGCACCACTGCTTTGTGTTTGGCACTTCTTCCTTTGGCCTGTGGCTTAAAAAAAAAAAAAAGGAATAAAAATCAAGCAACAGATACGTTCTCTCTCTGACATAGATGTGTGTTCTGCTTCTCTGTTTTGCTGAAGGTAGAAAGTTGCCTTTACTTCATGGTCTGAGATGATTTGTATCTGTTGTACTTTTAAATAACTGTGTATGCTTGTTTTTTTTTTTTTGCTTGCTTTGTTTTAGAAACACTCTGGTATGTTTAGAAAAACCCTCCAGACAGTCAGTATTTCAAATTAAGAAAATATAATCGCATAGAAGGGCATATGCAAGTTGTATCTATGTTTGTTTATTTATTTATTTTGCTGAGATTGCATTATCATTCAAGCACGAAGTGATGTTTCACTGAAGATTACTGTATAAAGCTATATTGTTCTATATTATGTAGGAAATACAACATTTCATTACGAGCAGACAGTTATTTTTATAGAGAGCATAAAAAGTATTTTCCCTTTCAGGCACCTGTGGTGAGGGGGTGTATGCATTCTCTATTTTTCTGGGTTTTTTGAAGTGTGAAAATCAACCTGAAAATGGAAAGCTCTTATTCTAAATGGATCGTACTCCCAGTTCATCTGTGTGGTACTTTCTGCAGAAATGGAGCAAAACGCGGGCAGACGACATGGCGAGTTGATGGCGCGGCATGAGGAGGGGCCCTGCCAGAGGAGGTGCAGGGGGGCTGCCCCATGGGGCAGGGGAGCTGGGGTGACGCTGGGCCATGCCCTCAGTGAGGCCTCGTGCGGCTCCTTGCCGGTGTGTGGGCCCCAGTTGTGAGCCCAGTGCTGCGCTCAGCACCCCAACAGGTTCATCATCTCTCTGGTGCCCGGTTGCGTGGCCCCTGGACCTTAGGTGGGTCCCTCAGCTTACGAGTCCATTCGCAGGTTTTCTCTGGTGGCATTTGCCATCTTGCCACAGAATTGCTGGGACACTCCCCTTCTTGTAGTTATTGAGGTTGAGTGACGTAGAACAGCGTTTCTGTAGACATTTTTGCATCTGCAAGTACGTTTTTTTGGTTTTCTAGTGGTAGGGTTTGTTCCTAGGTGCTGGTAATAAGTAGACCTACTCCAAGTAAGAAATGCCATGCTTAGAAATGTGTTAATTTTTAAAAGCCTGGTTATATAACATCCTTTGTACGAATTATGCTAGAACAGTGTTGCAAGGCAGTATGTAAATACTGTTTGTTATCTAGTTATTTGAACCCAAGATTCTGGAATTTCCAAACTTTGGATCTTACTGATTCTAATCAACAGAGAATGTATATAAGGTGTTGCATGTGGTTTTGGTGTATTCATGGCTGTGAAGAGATGGTGGAGTACGACACAATATTTCAAAGTATGTTTCTAACTGAAGTAGTCAGTGCACTGATTTAAGCGTTCATGATTCTGACCGAGGAGTCCTTTATTTTTGTCTAAGATTTGGTGGATGGATGGCAAGATGTGGCTTTAGATCTGGGTCACCCTATAATGAGGGGAAAAAAAATTAAAATTTTTAAAATAGTAAGGTTCTTAATCTTCGAAACAAGGTTAATTAGTTTCAACTGTTAGCTCTTGAACATTTTATTTGAGTCTTACTTGTGCCTTGGAACTTAGTACCAGTGGCTGGTCTGCCTGTGTAGATGGCAAACTAGATATTAGAGGACTTACTGGTGAATGGGACACATAGTTTTGTGTCTCCTGCATCAGCTTTTTTCAAAGAAACTAGACAGTATTTACAGCCAGTAATAACACCTGCTAGGTGAAGATAATAATACAGATATTGCAACCTTGTAGATAAAGACAAAATCTGGTATTCTGTGCTGGATTGCTTCTTCCTCCATTCATGGCAGTGGAAATTATTTGTGTTCTTTGAAACTTTATCCTCTGCTATGATAAAAATGGTGTTGGACAAACAAGTAGTTTGGTGCTGTAAAGTGGGTTATATTTATTTTTCAGGTAATTTTAATCCTCTGGCAAAGATTTTTTTTAAATGATGACTAGTGATTTTTGACATCTAATTTGCTGTACTTTTCAGAGGTGAGCTTTTTAGAATGTGTTAAGGATTCTGAGTGCGTAGGCTCATTTGAAGGATTTAAAGCTGCACAGGAAAAATTGAGAAACCCAATTACCAAAACATGCTTGAATACTTTTTCCTTGGAGTTTGGTTTCAGTCCATGGCACTCCCTCAGTAGTTGTGTTTCTGAGTTTCAGGTTGTTTTTCAAGCCAGTCTCTCCTCTTTCCATCTGCAAAGCCTCATTTAATGACACAATAGTTTTTTGGGTTTTGGGTTTTTTTTTCCTGAAGTGAAATTCTGAATTGTAAATCTCATCACTCCTTTGTGTGTTACAGCATTCATGCTGGGCCGGATTCTCAGGATTCAGTAGAGTTTTATGGTTTTCTATCAGCTGAGAACGTGTGCTGGCATTTCTGGCTTCAAAGTAAACCTTTCGAAAGGATGTGCGCCTGGCTTCTAATTGGTTGTGACATCCAGGAACCGCAAGCGGCACGGGTCTTGCAGACGTGTGACAAAGGCCCAGCGTGAGAGGCACGGCAAGGGGTGGGAAGGTGAAACGCCGCGGTTTCTCCCTTTTGTCCTTAATCATCTTTCGTAGTGGTGATCCGTCGTGAATAAAAGGACGAGATAAAAATGGATGTGGTGGGAGACTGCGTGTTTGAATCCTAGAAGATCAAATGTGAGAAGGCGTGCTGCCACTTGGACATCAGCAGGATTAGTGAGACTAAAATATTTCTGGATCCGCCTGGTCAGACTGTAGTTTAATAAATATTGTATGAGCTGTCACGCTTTGCTTGTTTAAACTGAGAAATCCCTAAAACCATAGTGGATTGCAGCGTGTCTCGTATTTATTTCTCGGGCAGAAGCATAGCCGTTATAGCATTATTAGGAATAATACATCTCTGCCTTACACAGTGCAAGGACAGGTTTCCTCTGATGTACGATGGAGAGGCGGTAACAAAGTTAGTGGCAAAAACTGAAATTGGAGCTTGGTGAATTGTGTTGGGAGAGGCAGTGCCTGAGATTTCTCAGAATTTAGGAGCCTATTTATCTGACTGCAGCACACCTTATTTACAGCAACATAATCTGCTCACAGCAGACAGAAATGGCTCAGCATCCCGTTAAAAATTCTGTCAGAAAATTGGTAGCTGACCAGTTGTGAACTTGTCAAAGTGACAAGGGGGCATGCTGTCAGAGATGGCATTTGGGTTTTTTTCATGGAACAAATGCAGTGGTGGAGCATGGTAGATGACTCTCAAAAATGAAAAATACTGATGGGAAAATGAAAAATGTAATCTGAATCTTTCTGACTTAGCGTTTTTTACTAGACTTTTTTTCTTTTTTTTTTTTTTTTTTCCAAATAAAATTCTTAGATATAGAAAGAGAAATCCATGCAGCGCCCCATGTGAGTGAGAAGTTGATACAGCTCTTCCGGAATAAAAGTGAATTCACGTTTCTGGCTACCCTGCAACAGAAAGCATCGACTTCTGGAGTTATACTGTCCATCCAAGAGTTAGAGCACAGGTAAGAGGAAATTGTTTCTCTCTTGTAGCAGTAGCAACATAAAAGATACTGAGTGCTCGGTGGTCCATTTTGATGATATGTTGAAAGGGTAGATGGACAATCCGACATGTAAGTTAAAGCCTTTCTTCACAGTTTGCAATTTGCTACTTTTTGCTAGTTGTTTTTTGTTACAGGAGGAATGCATTATTTATGTATCCTGGTCTGTAAAAATAACTTAAATGGAGAGATCAAAACCAATGTAGTATTGATGCAATGCACTTTGGAAGTTACAAACCTTGTAATGCAATTTCCCTTACTAGTTTATCATATGCACTTTGGAGTTTGCTTTTTCATAAAAGTTAAGCTTACATGTTTCCTGCTTCACTGTGTTTTATAACATTTTAAAATAATATGTTTTCTTTTTTGAGATTCAGCAATTAAGCTACTTTTGCTTCCGTGTGGTGACGTGTGTGTTTTGTTCCTGGCATAAATACAGTATATTCTTATTTCATATGTATGTCTCTTTTTTTTCCCCTTCTTTTTTGTTGTCAGTATAGGAGGAAGAAAAGAGGTCTTTTTCATTAGGTATTAAGGTGGCAGACATCAATTTAAAAAAAAAAAAGTGTACCTTGTATTATGGCCCATAACACAATTCCAATGATGTTTTGATGTTTCAAAGTGTACGTTGCATCAAATAGTCTCCAAATAATAACTTTTTGAATGCTTTTTTCATAATTTCTTAGGGCTTGAAGGACCTGTGTATCTAGTCTGCCTTGCTGTTTTAATACAAGCGATAGGATGTTCTTTGGTTGCTCCCGTTTTAAATCTAGATCCAGTCATTCCGCAGCATTTCTTTTAGGAAAATATTAAAAGTATTTAATTTTGTTAATCCTGTACAGGATACACAACTGTTAGCCTTGCATTTTGTTGAGGAAGTATATGAAGGAGAAGGCAGTAGCTTTATTATGACCAAATCATCAATGATGGCTTTTGCCAGTGCAACGCCAGAGACATCCAGACAAGGAGAGCTTAGGGGAGGACTCTGCTACTTCCTTATTCTGCGATCATACTTTTCTGTCCTCTCTACTTTCTTACTGGTCTCTTTCTTTTACTTTATTCCTGTCCTCCTTTTCCAGGCTCAATAGATAAGAATATTGTTTTACATTACGCAGGGATCCCTCCCTGCAGCTCCTCCTGTTTTCCTTCTCTTGCTCTGTCGCTCCTTTTGTCATTTTTAATTCCTCCAAGCTTTTCCAGGCTATTGGAGGTCTCCAAAGTCATGGTTAACAGGATCAGTTTGCCATGTAAAGTGAAAGAGGACATTGAGGAGCGCCGTTGACAGAGGAACGCTGTCACATGTAGGGACACATGCATGCACTCAGCAAAACCTGAGGTCAACCTAGACAGGCAGTGATGATTATACAATGCAAGGCACATGGATTTTTAGATATGGCCTCTTGTGAATTTAGCTACTTAAGTCCTGTATCTTGACAGGCAGAGACAGAGGCTCATAGAGAGATGTGCTATGCAGGAGTAATCTTGACTGAACAAAATGTGCTGCTGATGTCCTTCTTGGCACTGAGGTTATCTCTAGTATTTCAAATTAATAGCAATTTGCTTAAAAATACATATAGTTGAACGACTGGGTGCTAGTCTCACTTGAACCTTCTGTGGTAACGGAGTTCTGTGTGGTAACTGGAGCAGTTTCAGTCTGTGTCGTTCTAGATAAGATTGGAAATAGGCATGGCCAGTGTTGCTATGACTGGTTGACTGCTGTTACGTTCTGAATGTCAGATGGATTACTGCAGTTACCCTTCTTTCCTGTACTCATTGCATATCACTTAAAACAGAGTCACTGTTTCTCTGGTTTCTTAAACTGCTACTTGGACCTTGATGAGCATAGTGCATTCAAACCCTTGCGTCTGTGATGACAGAAATTAATAAAGTGGATGACAGTGGAGAAAATGCTTTTTAACATTGATGAGGAGTAGAGGGCCAAGATTTGGGGCACTGCTGAAGAGGACCCTGCTTCCATTATGATCAGAACTTTCAGCTTAGTATTTTTTTTGATGTTGCTCGAACTTCTCAGGTCACTCTAGTCTTTGACTTTGCATGTGAACTGAAATGGGTGCAGGCCTTTGACACAGGGGTAGCCTTTTTGAAACTGTTGATCCCACTAAGATTTTGATAATCATCATGGTTCTATTCTGGTGGCATCCAGGTTTTTTGCAAACTTTTTTCAACTTTCCATGTGTCTATGAAAATAGACAAGGCTAAGAGAATAGTAAGAAACATCATTATGTTTCAGCACGATTAAGTCCTATAGGAACGAGTATTAAGGGTACATTTGTTACCTAACCAGTATAGTTTCTGACTATGGAAAACCCAAGAACTTTTTCCTTATGCACAAAATAAGAGATATTGTAGTTAAAGAATTTTTTTTTAACTTACTGGCATACTGAAAGTGGCAAAGTTAAAAGTTTGAAGTTTTAGAACATGCAGGAGGTCAACAACACCTGAATAAAAGAAGCTGTACTAGCTGTTAATACAAGAGTTCATATCTTTATGGGAGATGTCTTTTTTGTTGTGCACAGATTTAAGTTTTATTCCAAGCAACAAAAAGGTGTGCGTATGTGTGTACATACACACACACACGTATATGTATTCTTAGTTACCTATGCCAGCATAACTAGTTCAAAAGACAGTTTTGCATGATGTATGTAGTGGAGATGATTGCCATACATAGAATGCTTTGTTTATTTTTAAATTCTCTACTAAATTTTAGCAGGATTTTATTTTCCATTAATAGCATGGAAATCTGCAACTGAAGGTATTAATATAAAATCAATACAATTTTTCTTAAAGTCAGTAATTCAGATTTGCTGTTTTGTTATATTAAATGGATGTTTTGCAACAGTTGCTGTTAGTTTATATCATCATTTGATGGGCAGGATTTATACTACAATGATGATAAATGCATCTTTATTAATACTTTATCTTGTTGAATCAGCTTAATGATGATAAAAACTTTGTTTTCATGATCCAGATGTATTAAAATACAGCTTGGAAAATGGAAAGCTTAATTAACATGGATTAAGTCTAATTGAACAGTCTGATAGTATGTGCAGGCTATGTACATAGTTATCTGGAATACAGTGGTAAATCTGAAGATTATACATATTTTTTCTCTAAATTTGTTGATAACAAAATGTAATAGATGATGAACAAGCATGTTACTTGAGGATACAGAAGGGAGCAACTATTTTCTTTATTGGAGAATTATGCTAGCCAGCTCTTCCTGGAAGATCTTTATGAGCTATTTTATTCAGAACCTTTGGCTTTTCAGACTGCCAAGACACTTTGTAAAGGCCACCAAGATGTTTTAAATCCCACCCATAACGAATCTTTATTTCAGCAGTGACTTAATACAGTTTCATCCAAAGCTGTCTGCCTGCTCCTTCCCTACTCTGGCCTTGCATGGTCTGAAGCCCAAGAACATAAATTAGATGATGTCAGCACTGGCATTGTGCTGCTTACTTACTAGGTTGGGTATATTGATGGTTCCTTCCCACCGCTGGCCAAGATTGGTGTCTGGAGAAATCTGTCAAGAATGTTGAGGTACCCATTCTTTGAAATACTGGCTCTCATCAAAGGAGCTGGCTATGATTTCCTGACTCTGGGACACAATTTAAAAGCAACTGACTGCTGTAATATTTTCTTTTCTTGTTAATGTGACAATTGTGCCCCTTTCCCCTCCCAAAAAAAAAAAGAAAAATTAGCCATAAACTCTTCCTGTACGTTGTCTATAAAAATAATGAATTACAGTGAGTGGGAAAGGGAAAGCATTTGTGTACAGAGAATGCATTCTAATGGTTTTGGTGCTCGGAAGCAATGGATAAGGCACCTGGAAAACAGCGATGAGCATTCGTTTGGTGAGTGATCACCCCACTGACTAGCTTATAACATTTTAAAATCATGTACTGCCCAAACTTTCAATAATGACCTTTTAATTGCTGGTGATTTTTTTTGGAGGTAGCCGCCATTGAAACACCACTCATGTCTAAGCACGGTAGGCTGAAGGTATCAATGATTTTTCTGCTAGTGTACAATCTGAACCTCCTCAAATCAGACAAGTAGTACAAGTACATATCACCTGGGACTCTGGTACTTACTTGAAAGGAAGTAAGAGGAAATACAGTCTTTACAGTATGTTATAGGTAACTGGCAGCTGGCTACCAAGCTGTCATGATGTCGTAGGTAATAACCCTGGGTCAGCGTTTGTAATCTTTCATCAGGCAAAATTACCTTTGACTTTTTGAAAGCAACCTGTTGCATATTGTTTACTTGCTCTGTAAAAAGCTGCCCTCCAAAGAATGATTTTCTTAACCATTTATTTAATTTTGTGGAAAATAGAGAAATTGGGCATTATAATGTAGAGTATGCAAAACTAATAAAATTCCTAGTAAAGGACTAAAACTAGTAAGATCTGCTAGTAAGCAGAGGAGCCATTACCCATAAGAAAGAGCATAATACCATTCTTGACCTTCTCCTCAAGGTCTCCTTATGTGCATGTTCCAAGCTCCCTGACTCTTCTGTGTTGTTGTGTGTGTTGTCCTCTCCCCAGCCCCTTGCCTTCCTAAAGAAGTCCTTGTTGCCTTTGTTACTCTCACTAGTTGCTAAAGAGGCAGGATGAAAGCCTAACTGTTTTGTAAAATGCTGTTGCTTATTCCTCCCTACTGTTTGGTATGTGTCCTGTCTCAGTCTTCTCTGTTTGCTTCATGTTTATTAGTACTAACTTTCTATCCATGTGTTGTCCTTCTTTCTGAAGAGTGTTTCAAAATGGGAGATCCCACCATGATAGAACTAGGGAGTGAGTCATAAAATTAATGTTTCTAAGATTTTGTCATGGGGAGCACAAGAAACTTTTTTTTTCCTAAATTTTCCGAGGTTTTTTTTTTTTTTTTTATAACTGACGTCTAGGGCCTGAACTTCAGAAAATTCTGCCATGCCAGATATTTGGAAAATTGCAAGCTAACGGTACTACTGTGGTGAAATGATTTATTGCGTGGAGAATTTGGCCCTTCAGTATGTAACAGCAAGCTATATTGGTATAAATATTCAAGGAGATTCTGGTAAACGTGTTAGGCTCGTAGTGAAAGATTTTTATTCCTAGCAAGTCAGTTTTGGGTGGGGAAGGGAAGCAGACATGGGGCTCTCTACTATGTTGTTGAATACTTCCCCCCCCGGTTATACCATGAACAGCTTCTGAGACTGTTGAGGAGTGGACAGAAAGCTGTAGGTTCACAAATAGCAGTTGGAAGGCTGCCAGGCCATAATATGTTTGATTAAGAACACAGAAAAGTAACAAGCTAATTAAATTAAACACTGAAACCTAATTAATGGAAAGAAATCTATGCAAGTGACTTCTGACCTTAGTTGTAAAGCTGAAAGATTGGATTTACTCCATGCTGTATTTTAGATTATTCTCTGCAAGATGTGTGTATGCATATTGGGTTCCGAGATGCCCAGTATTCAAAACGGGAAGGAATAACTCTGCAAATGTATCCATTAACCTTTTTCTTTTAGGGTAAAGGTCACATCTTCATTAATATTTATATGTAGAATTGCTCAACTGGAAAGCTGGACAGAGAATATAAAGATCCAGCCTTACTTCTGTCCCTCTGAATGAGTTGGTGTGAAATATGTGAGCCATCTACACCTTTTAATTCTTTTTTTTTTTTAATTGTGGAACAAGGAGGTGAGCTTTGTTTTTTCCAAACCTTTTTTTTCTTCTTCCCAAGAGGTCTTTTGAGATGCTAATGCAAATAGAATTGGACCCACCTGCCTCTGTGCTCAGGGTTAAAGTATGCAAACGAGGAAAGTGAGGCAGAATTGTTATATTCTATACGTCTTCCACTGATTTAAATGTTCTGAAAGAGGAGTTACGGCTTGAGGAGCTACCTTCCATCGTGCTGCTCCCTGCTGAGAGCAGGTGTTTTATGTACACTAGGCTGACAATTGTTGTCTCTCCGAAGCATTAACATGCTGCTGATAACCAGCTGTTGAATCGCATTGATTGGACTTAGTTGGCAATTGGAGCAGAATGGCTGACACTTTGAAACTCTTTCCAACTGAATTTGGACAGTGTAGAAATGTTGTGGTCAGCCAGGAGCAGGATGTGTGGGTCCCCCAGGAGTCGTCTTCAACATGCTGAGTTGCTCTGTTTGCTTGTTTTATGACCTTCTGATACAGGCAAAGTACTGAAAAGTCTCAAACTTACACTGAAGGCAACTTTCTGAAAACTGTGTCTGCTGAATTTGGGCTGCTCATTAAGAGTGTAACTCTCCTAGTTAATAAGATGTTTAGGCACTCGCAACGTGTTCTTCATAGACAGTGATTTGCTTGGTTGGACGTTAGGCTGGGCGACGTGTCTGGGTTTTGTTTTTGGTTTGCGGTTTATTAACGATGCCCGAGCGCTTCCCTTGCCCTAGGTGCTGCCTTCTGAAAGGCAGGAGGGTCACGGTGCCTGCCCTAATGACTGCTGGCTGTGGAAAGCTGCCAGAGCTCAGGTGGCAGCAGAGAGAGAAGAAGGCCTGTGGGGCAGGTGGAGGCTGAGGGTCCCCACAGAGCAGCAAGGAGCAGGCATGTGGCTGGGCCTTGAGAAAGTGGAAAAGAGATAGAGATATTTTTTTAATTTAATTTAAATTTTTTTTTCTGGGAATCTACCAGAGGTGTGTGGAATTCATCATAATGTGAGAAATCACTGAGAAGCTGCTGAATTTGAGAGCAAGATCAGAGGGAAGAACCTTCCTTGTAAGGACACAGCAATTAGGGTAATTTGTTTTCAAATACTGTAGTTTGACTCAAGTGGTAGACCTCATTTGTTTAAAAGGCTATGTTATCCTCTTTAGTTTTATTAAAATCTGGTATTTAGAGATTATGGATTTGGGGATCCCCTGAGCTGAGTTCTTGCTGCAGTGGTGAGCATGAGGGAGGGAGGGACCGGGGCTATGCTCTGCTTTGGTTACAGTTCTGCTGGGAGCTCTTTGGTCACACTGGCAGCTCCAGGCTTCTCACAGTGATCCCTGAGCTAATGCCAACTCTGAGTCCCAGCTCAATCAACAGCCCACATTCAGAAAGTCCTCAGATAAAAATGCTTTGTGGACTGCAAATGGTCCACTGGTGCAGCGGGGAAACTAATGTTTAGTCAGGCATTCTGGATGATGAGCCCTTCAAGGACTCCCTTCAGAGTGTAACCGGGGATTGCGTTCCTTGCTAGTTACAGTGATAGTGCGAGTACAAGGTGACTTGGTTTTGGAGTGGTGATATGTAAAGAAATAGTTCTCTGCTTATGTCAGGCTAGTTGATTGAGTTGACGTGCCTTATTGCAACTGAATGGCTAAATCCTGATGCAAAGGATGAGGTTGGAATAACAGGCAGGAGGGTGAGTCTTCTCTTTCAGGGGTGGATACAGTAGAGTGCATTCCCTTACTGTGAGATCTGTCTCAGCTTTCTGTGAGGGAATAAAATCAAATTTCTCCATTTACTTGACCACTTCTTCCAGATACCTACCTCTAGTAGAGAGGTGGGGGTCAGTCTCTTCTCCGAAGTCACAGGCGATAGGACAAGAGGAAATGGCTTCAAGTTGTGCCAGGGGAGGTTCAGATTGGATATTAGGAAAAATTTTTACTCTGAAGGCGTTATTAAGCATCGGAATGGGCTGCCCAGGGAAGTGGTTGCGGCACCATCCCTGGAGGTGTTTAAAAGACGGGTGACACAGCGCTTAGTCATGTGGTTTAGTGATGTTTTTTTATCAGAGTTAGGTTGATGGTTGGACTAGATGATCTTAAAGGTCCCTTCCAGCGTAGACAATTCTATAATTCTGTGTCTTGGTTCTTCTAGGTGTTCGTGCTTTAGGTATATGAGGATTGGAATTTTTTTTATTTTGTTTTAGAGGTAGCAGCTAAGGAGTCATGACTTCACCTTACCAAATGGTAAGACTCTTTTCTGTCCTCCTGATCGTGCTAGCTCTGAAGACTGATAAGATGCAGTTCTATTTTTAGGTGCAGTGTGGTACCACCTACTTGGTTTACTATGAACAGTGGCAGTGACCGGTTCCAGTGTAGGTAAGTCTGTACTGGGGAAGGGAATCGCAGCAAAAAGGGTCGACAAGGAGGTCTTTGAGGCCTTGTTGAAGCTGAGCAAAGTGGCCAGCCTCTGTGGGAAGCTGGTAGCCTGTGGGGGGGCTGCTGAAGCAGTGTGGGGCAGAGCTTGACAGGTGAGTCCTGCTGGTGATCATTGCCCCCTCAAAAGGAGCTCAGCTGCCTTATGCTGCCTTTGCTTCAGTCTTGACTGCTCAGGTCAGCCCTCGGGAGTCCCACACTGTGGAGGAAACAGAGAAAGTCTGGACAAAGGAAGACTTCCCCTTGCTTGAGGAGGATCAAGTTAGAGATCAGTTAAGTAAACTGGATATCTGCAAGTCCATGGGTCCTGATGGGATGCACCCGCGAGTGCTGAGGGAGCTGGCGAGGTGCCTGAGGACTTGGAGAAAAGCCAATGTCACTCCAGTCTTCAGAAAGGACAAGAAGGAGGACTTCAGGAAACTACAGGCCAGCCAGCTTCATCTCCATCCCTGGAAACATGATGGAATGGCTCATTCTGGGTGTCATCTCAAAGCATGTGGAGGAAATGAAAGCTATCAGAAGTATTCAACACGGATTCACCAAGGGGAAATCATGTCTGACTAACCTGATAGCCTTCTACAATGGCATGACT